>CM062822.1:10252225-10757122 GCA_031772345.1 Himalopsyche anomala | reverse complement strand
TCGCTATCTTCAGGCATTCAAGTACACGGATGAACTTGAAATGATGCTTAGTAAATGAATGTATCGTGTTTATATCATTAGTTAATTCTTTTCGCCAGCAAGCTTCCTCGGGGCCCAGTTTTATTTGAGGGCTCAAATATACTGAAACTGCCGAAACTTCAGCCAGTGAAATAGTAACAGATAAATTATTTAAGTTGTACAACAATTATCCACTTTCTAGTTTTTATGGTTAAAAAAAACAACATTATGAATTACATTCAAATGGCAATAAAGAAATCAACATTGTGCAGTGTATCGCCAAACTTCGATGAATTGTCGAATTTTAGTACATATTGTGGGATCATAACGATACCGTGCTTGACGCTTCATGCTTCAAATTTAGTGGTTAAAATAATACCGCAACGTTGTAGAGAAAATATACCTCATTTGAAGTCTTCAATACAATGTAACAGTGACAAAAAAAACAATGTAGACAGGCAAATTTAAAAGAGGCGAGGTTAATACAGAAAATTTAAAATTCATGATGGTCCCAAACGGCGTGCTTAATTATACCCGTATATTTTATTTAATGAAAGACATAAAATTGAAATGTGTTGTCATTTATTGTGGCATTAAAAAAATTCATGTTCCTAGTGTATATTACAGAAGTATCACTGCTAAAAGGAATAATCATCGTTGTATATCGACTGTGGAAAGGAAAAAGGACGTAACCCACAATTTTACAGGAGGCGTAAAAAACGTGTTTTGATGATTTTGGGCCATATGCAAATTATGAATTATACACAACGTTTAAGTGCACGAAGACTTCAAAACTGGTGTTTAATTGACATAATCTAATATTAATTAAAGAAATTGTCACGGGAAACCATTATTTTAGTCTTTTTTCATGGTTTTATTTTTTTACAAAGTCATCTTTTTCAAACTTAAATGCTAAATTTAGATACTAATTCGGCATTTTGAGCTTGCATCCTTTCGATAGAACGTGTATCAAGTTTGATACATTGTGATTATCGAAAAAAACCTGTTTTGAAAAAACTGTGGGTTACGTCCTTTTTCCTTTCCACAGTCGATATGATATGCATACGATTATTAATGTTACACCAGTTTTGCATTTGAGCACTGCAGTAAAATGTATAAAAAAAATACCAGAAATATTCACAATTCTTTTTACATAGTCTTTTTTGTTATAAAATTGTAGTTTTTTGATAATTAATATTTAGTTTTATAGACCATAATTATGTAGGTTGCAAAAAGATTTTTTTAATGTCAGTTTTACCGAAGTAGAGGTGAAGACGTAGATGCGTAGAGCTTATATAAAAACAAATCACAATATAATATAGTATTTGAATATAGCGTCATGCTACATAGTGAGGTTCCCAACCCTAAGCAAGTTTACCTACCCTCGCGAGACGGTAGGCAGTGACGTCGAGAGCTACGAAGCGAGGGGAATGGGGAACGGAGTTTTTCACCCGGTTACACCACGCATGCGCCGATACATCGACCCCCTCGCTTGGCTCTCTACGGTCGCTGCCACTGTAGGTATTTATATGTGTGTACTTTAACACCGTACACAAATGTCACGGAAGTGTAACAATGTGTGTATACTGTATTTTCGCGCTTTGGCTTTTTAAATAACTCGCCACTCTATTTTATGACCGTAGCTATGGCGAGGTTTAACATATTACCCCCTACCCCTTACCCCCCCCCCGCTCGTAATACCGAATTAGTCATTAGGTACGTTCGAATTTTTTTCCGTGAGGTAATGAAATTTATGAACTCGGTAAAATTCTTGACTTTTCGTACCGAGTGATTTTGTAGTACGAGCTTAGTAAATAAAAAATATAATTAGTGAACACTTCTGAACGAATTACTAATTTGTAAACAAATTTCTTTAAACAAAATTAAATAAAATAAACGATTTAAATTTAAATAAACGATTAATATAAACACAATATTCCTTTGTACTTCATTTCACTTTATTTAATAGGTCAGGACCGGTTTCGCTCATTGCGGAGATTTTCAACTGATAAGAAATACAATTTAACGATGCTATTTATACAAAAATGAAAAGTTATAAACAACAATTGGCATTGAAAAGAAATTACCAATTACATTACAAGTGATTCTAAAATAACACCAAATTAAAATGTTTAACACATCTAACATATAATAAAAATCATTAGTAATATTACTCGCAATGAGCGAAACCGGTCTTGACCTATTAAATAAAGTGGAATGAAGTACAAAGGAATATTGTGTTTTTATTAATATAATGCTTTTCCACCAAGTATTGACAGTGAACACCCTAAAAATAAACGATATTAATTTTTACTATTTATGTGAATCGACGTTAACACAGGGTAACAATTTTATTCGCTTACCATGAACTTTCTTAAGCTGACGAAACATATATAGTCAGTATAATCAATTTTCATTTTTCTCCGTCATTTTAGCAACATACAATCATTTCAAGAATTTAAAGCCGCTAGAATAATCATGTCTATATTTTTTTTGTTTTACGCATTTCCCTGCATTTCTTTAACAAAGTTGTACAGTAATTTGCTTAAGAAAAACACAGTATTTCTTTGTACTTATGTCCACCTTTATTTACCAAGATCAGGACCAGTTTCGCTTATGGCAAGCATTATCAACTGATAATACTGGCCATGAGCGAAACCAGCCTTGATATTGTTGAAATAAAAGTGGAAATAAATACAAAAGAATGTTGTGTTTTTCCTAATATAATTCCTTTCTACTACTGAAGTATTGACAGTGAACTCTCTAAAAGTAAGTTACTTGCTGACATTTGAAAAATGTATGCATTCTTACTAGTTTTATTTTGCTGGCAATTTTTTTTATTAATTTTCCAATACATTATAGTTTGAGAAATATATATATATATATATTAACTAGATCTAATAACTAATGATTTTACTTTTTTTTAAATGTAAATTTTAATAATATAATATGTCGCTAGAAAAATCAATAACGATAACTTGAGTACATATTGACACGCTATTAAAAGTTTATTTTGTAAATTTTAAAAGCAATTTTGTTTTATTACTACAACAATTGGATAATACTTTTTTGTTTTATATACAGGAGCATTCATATAAACGGCTTCCGTAACCACGAATATTGCTTCATACTTACTAACATATACACCGTTGTTAAATTAATCGTGTACTTGCGGGGAAACGAAAATCGAACAAAAGCTTTCACTCAAAGTTATGACTTATGAGGCTTGCATCGTAATAAACCTCTGGTGTAATCCAGCTAAAAGCAATGGAGTTACTTTTATGGCACGTGAAAATGTATCTTACAAATTTATATTTGTGAAGCTTTTTACTTTAAGACATTATTATAATATCATTTTATTTTTTACGATTTTTTTAATTAAATAAAAAATCACGGAAACCGATGATAAGTCAGTCACAAAGATTTTGCATATATCGGACGTTTTATTGGATATCATTTATTAATATTTAAAGAATGATAGTATAATATTCCTATAAAAATGAATGTCAAAATGTTTCAAATAAACAAAAATCTTGTATTATAAATCTGTATAATATTATAATTGATTTAATTGAAAAACAAAAAATGGTGAAAAATTATATGATATTTTCAAAATTAACCAGGGTTAAAACTCTGCTTTTTTTACAATTACATTGTGCATAAAGCATTTTTTATAATATTGATTATCGTAGGCTTACTCCCATTAACAATTGTATAGAACTCGTTTCTATGTTTAGCATTTAGTAAACTACATTTTATCATTTTATCATCATGTCATTTCGTGAAACTTTATTCTTCATTTGCAACCTTTTTATTTAGAGATTTTAAAATTCTAAGCCAAAGTTGTTTGATTTTAAATTGATTAAATATTAACACGATTCACAAAAAATATGTTGGTATTTTGACTTAAAGTATTATAAATTTTACAAAGCAGATATTCACGTAAAAACAGATATGTTCATTAAAATTTTGCCAAGTCAAAAATGTTATCAGTCATTAAATTAACTTTTCTATGATTATTAATTCCCACGACTATTACGAATTCGTAAATAATATATCTTTTTAGATTGATATAAGCAAACGTGGTAAAATGCAGCTCAGAGAGTAGTACACGGTTCTTTATTGAGTTAAGTGCTCCCAATACCTCTAAATTTTTATTTATGTATTGAATACAACGTGATAATTTGATAACTGTATGGCTGTTTATATATATACATATGAAAATAAAAAAGTGGCTCTCATTGATCTCATGTTTGCCCATCCCTGTAATATAAATTTCCGACATTTTATTTTAGTATATTTTTTCTAAAACACTGCATTTTTTTTGTTGTTATATCTTTATTTTACGCCCTCTTAAATAAATCACCTATCTGGTAAATGCTATAAACTTTTTTGACGAAGTCTTTTTGTCACTTCTCTTTACAAAGACAGGAGAGAAAATATAACGAGGTAAAGAAATGTTTAAGTGTTTATCGCTCCCTTGTATTTTCGAATAGGCTAACTGGATAGTATAGAGAGGAATGCCATCCAAGACTTAAGAGATAATTTATCATATTGAAAAAGTAACCGAGAACATCATTTTAATTACGTTGTAAAGAAATTTTAAAAGTAACAAATATTGTTTGTTTGAATTGGGATATACATCAAATTTGAGTTTTCTTCGCTCTACTCATGAAATGAACTTGCTGGCTTGGATGCAATTTTAAAGGCTCTGTCTCGTCATAGTATAAAAATTAAAGCGTATGCATTTGTAATATACGATATTCTTTACACAGATCACTTTCATGATGAGAATAATACTCTTCGTATAAATATAAAGCTCTTAAAGTATTTTCAGTGAACCTGCACCAAACTCTTGAGAGGCTGAGAGAGTCACGTGCTATCATAGAAAATACGCTAAGACTTGAGACAAATTGTGTTTCACAGACAATAGACTGAGATAGAAGAATTAACACATTACCTACAGACTTTTAAATTTTAAAGCCTGATAATATTATGAAATTATAAATTTCTTTAACGTTTTAGCCAGCAAAACATTAACAAACTCCACGCAACCAAATGTTTACTAACATCAGTATAATTATATAGTATGTGTTACATATAACAATATCATTAGTTTTCTACTGTATGTTCGACCATAAAAATTACCACAAAAAAAATGTTTTTCGTCATGAACAGTTGGATAAATAAAAAACGAGTTTTGAAACAATTGAACTTCATAGTTTCTTTCATACTTTTAACGTTAATTATAGCTTTATTTAGTTTATTTTTCTATGTACATATATACATTATTTTGAATTTGCAGGGCAATATCAATACATTTATTTATCAGCAAGATCTTGCTTTTAAATTGGGTTTCTTAATATATATTTTAGTTTTTCATAAGGTAGGCTATTTTTCAGGAAACCATTGGCATACTTATTAATCTTAACGTTTATTTTTTGATTTAATCAATTAAATAATATTTTAATTGCCAAAATATTGAATTTGAACTGATATTTAATTTTATATGTACAATGAGTTGTTGAATAATGCAATACTATATTTTTCAAATGAATTTTTCCTGTTTTACTTTTTGACTTTTTGAACTTTATAATCGTGTTGTAAAAGTGTTGAATAAACGATTGTTTTTTTTCAACGCAAAATTTATATTACGTATAATTTCAATTTCATATTGTTCTGTCACATGTTACTCAAAATACCATTGCGAATGAATTTAACATGAAGAAAGTTTATTTCATAAAACTTTTTATTGAAACCATGTTAGTGATTCTTGCATTGAAATATTTTCGGTTGGAAAACTATTATTTCCTTCTTTTGTACTGAAGAATGATTTTAATTTCACGTTAAGAAGCCTTGGTCCGAACGTGTCAAATGCAAACGCTGAAATAAAGTGAAGCTTTCGTGATTTTGAGAGGCAAGATGGCGACCACAGGGAGTAAGTTCTGGGAAATTCCGCTAGGCGGGAACACTAGCCCGTTCGGCATCCGTGCGCCAATGCGATATATCGTTCGCACGATTTGGCCGACTGCCCCAGTGCGGCTGGTCCATGTGAGACTGTGTCTGTTCCGTGAGTGTGTGTATCTTCATTTTATTTGCGTATCATATCGAAGGTTGCCATTATTAGACATATTATTATTATTATTGTTACCTGTAGCCAGTTCGCTGGCTGTCTATCGATGTGCTTAATTTAAACTACCCGCGTGGATTATGTTTGTTTGCTCGTCCAATGAAATTAATGTTTTTCCGGCGCTCTGAAAAACAAAACGACTGTGTCACGACGCCGATTTTTTTCGTTTTTTTTTTCTTTTTTGTGTTCACTTTAGATTCGCACGACTGGAAATTGTTTTGACGTTTTGTGTGTACATAATTTTTATATTTGTTCCGTTTCTGTCAGTCATAATAGATGTTTAATATTGCTAATGAGTTCTGTATCATTGCATTGTTTATATTTTCAATGTCGTTAATTTTCGTTTCAGTTCAAGCCATCAAACTTTAATAATATAATGTTGTTTATATATTTCCGAGATTCTTCTACACTTCTTTCGTATTATTTTGCACATAGTAGTCAAATTTTATCTTTGTAGTTGTTTTTTTTAATTAACTTCAAAATAATTTGTTATTTGGCCGCAGTTATTAATGTACAGTAAGAAACTTTTTCAACCGTATTAAAAAATAATTATTGAATATTCTACTACTGTAGTATACTTTGAGATCAAAATTTTATAATAATGAAGCTTAAATTGTACCATATTTACAAGTAATGTATATATATATTTCAAGTGTTTAATACATAGTTGTTAATAATTGTTTTGCATGCAACGTGCACGTTATATGAAAATATTTATTGATTTTATATTCTAAGTGCGGTTGAAGTGAGAAATGAATTTCGTTCATCTCGACATCCGTCCTGGTTTGCACACCTCCTAGGGTAGTTGAACTCAAGACTACGTCAGAGTTTCCCCCTAACGCCCCCTCTTCTTGCATTCGAAGCTACTCCACCTTACTTTCACCTAACATAATAAATGCCAGTATGAATTTATTTTATCTTGATTTTCAATATATGTCACTTTTATGGAATTTTGGTTAAAAAATAAACTTATTTTACAAATAATATATATTGCATTTACGGAATTGTTGCAAAACATTTAGTTTATAAAAAAATATGTACATGATTTGAATAACATGCTTATTTGCTACAAAAAATGATGCTTTTGTCTTTTTATATCTACTCTAAGTTTTACAATTCGAGCCTAATATATTATTTTAAAATATAAAGAAAAATAAATAGTTTCAATACGATACCGGCATATTAAAAGGTGTGCTTATTCGTTTTATTTTCCAGTTATGCCATGTTCTACAATTAGTTTTTTCAAGAGCTGTTTTTGCACACAATACAATTTTTCAAAAACAATGTTTTGTCAAAACTTTTAGATTTAATTGTCAATGAAATATATTTAAAAAAAAAACCATGGAGTAAATTTCGAAAAACTCTTATCTTCAAGACGGATATTTTATTCAGGTTTTTGATTTTCAAGGCATTGCATAAAAATGTAATCAATCTTATGAACTCATAATACAATTCAAAAAATGGGATGAACAATCAAAGTAAATATAAAATCCATGAATAATTTTAGTGCGATCCCAATTAAATGACTTTTTTAAGAAATTTATCCCATTCGTTTAATTAATTTTTCTAATCATTTAGACGGTATAATTAACTTGATCTAAATAATTCTCTGAAACGAATTGATTACATTGGTAAGGAGAGTATAATTTTCATATCTCTCCTCTATCTTTACAAATTTGATACTATTACCGAATTTTCTACGTATAAATCACTGTTGAATAGCGGCTAGGGCGTATTTATCATTTACTTTTTTTGCGCTGTCTTTCACTTCACCTTTCACATTTACTTCTACATAAGATTGAACGGAGTAAGATACTTCATTATCCTTTTCGTCTAAGACCCTTTTCTAACACAGGCATCATGCATGAACCGTTTAAATGAGAAAAACATATTATGTTGAGAAATACAAATGCTAATACTATGACAACTCTTGCAAAAGAAATGTTTGTGTTTACCTATTTCTTTATCCCTTGAGGCTCACAGTCCATTAGTTTATGTGCACTCACTTGATTATCTTGGAAAATAATTGTTTGAACATTTCTCAATAAAGATTTTTTTTATAGTCGCCATCTGTGATGGCTTTTCCTTGGCAATAAATACCACGAGTCTAGGTTCAGGTCTCAGTCAGATCAAGATCTTTTTTTTTTAAATTGAAATTTGATATCTTCGACAGTTTTTCATAATGTCCTTTCTCCTAGAATTGATCTTGAGCAATCTGTAAAAAATCTTGGATATTTGTTTTAATTTTCAACATATTTATTGCGTTAGCAAAAATTGTAATCCCAAATATTTTTTGATATTAATGTGTTATATGAATTCAATAAAAACAAATATTAAATATATAAATATATATATACATATATTCCTCGTTACAAATCATACTTACAAATAAATCAGATTAATGATCTTTTCCATCAACATGATATTTATCAAAAGTATGGTAAATATTTATTAACTATCACGTCATTGCTAGAACATACTCCTAAAATTATAAGTCTTAAAAAACAATACTTTACATATTCTAAAGAATTATCCAAGTGTGAACAAAAAATAAACAATCATTTAAATCACCGCACCTAACTAAAAGCAACTATTGTTACTATTTTTTTATGGCCATGATGTGCTTAAAATGATGTATTTTTCTATGAAGACTCTAAAATTCATTTTATTATACTGTCTCAATAAAGTGTTTTAAGTCACTTGGCTCTAAATTGCCTTACTCATAAAATATATGACTTGCTTCAGTACAACCATTATATTGACATCTTTTGGAAAGACAACATTGTCGTAATTCCATCTTTTCAATATACAGCAGCTTAAAAACTATAATCATTATTATCGCATATATTATATCAAAAAATCATCCCTTAATTTTAAAAGTTATTAATCGGACAATATTCAATCAATTAAAACATTTGGTGTCCCGATTATTTTTTCATTAATACAAAGTTGAAAAAGAAAATATGTACTCTTTTTTTAATTGGTATTTTTAATCCATAAAATCTACAGTAGTGTTTCCCAACCCTATTTGTACCATGCCCCACTTCGACGCTTCAAATGTCTCTATGCACTCCCCCCCTTCTGTCAAAATATTACAGTTAGATAACGAATTCTGAAAAAATTGTATCAAATTTAAATTTCAAAATAATCATAACTATTTTTTTTACTAAATATGTATATTATGTACTATATTACATGTACAGCTAGGAAGAAAAAAATACGCAAATTAGTTCGATTTTTGTGCTTGATATGAGCTGCAAAGTTTTTTTTTTATGTGAAGTAATAATTTGGTCAATTTTAATAGTAAATCTCCACGAATTGTGATGTTCAGATGGCTTCTTTTTTTCAATAAGAAATTATTCATTCGTCACAATGTGATAATGGGAATGGCAACAGTATTTTGAATACTACCTAGTTTTATAATAATTGGGTATTTTTTTCTATCTCGACACAAAACCACGCTTTTATACTTTTTAAAGATGAACAGTGCTTAAAAAGTTTTTTTCAATTATAAGAACTCTTCTTGATACTGCATGTCGATATCAATTTTGTCTACCAAAATCGGTTGAGTTATCAAATCATAAATGTTTAAACCTGAAAATCTGTAACATTTTTTTTTTACAAATATTCGGATTTGCCCTCTAAAATATTGAACACATTAGGAAACACTGATTTACAGTTAAGTTGACAATAATTATTTGAGACAATCTTTTATAATTTAAAAAGCTTTTTCTTGAGATTTGTTCGGTAACTTATAAATAAAATATAAACCGAACATCAGAAATGAATAACATTCAATGTGCGCATATCGTGAAATATTTTTCAAATTTAACAGGCAAGCTTTTATGTTTTTTTGTTTAGTTTTTTATACCTTGTTTCCCTAAAGAGGATAAGTATAGCTTTTCTGCATGACACTCCTCCGCTCGTAATTTTACTAAAGCCATAAAAAGAAGGAAACATTTCAAATACACTACAAGTATGTATATTGTACATCAGTTTCTTTTACTTATCTCGCTTTGTACTCGTATGCGTCACATCCTATCCTTGGTGAATTCAAAATAGAGGTACATTAAAAGTTCCCGAGAATGTCTTCAAGAGACGCCTAGTGCTTTCTCTCGTGTGAATGAGTGAGGAAAATACATGTACCAATAGGTTGCACAGTATAAGTGTATTAAATCCATGGAGTGGGGAGTAACTTTACAGTTTTAATTATTCCAGCCCCATTTCGACGCTTTTATGTCGAATCATCAAAGTCAAAGTACGCCGCAAGGCTTGCCATAACATTTTTTAAAAGAATATAAAAAAGACATCTTCTGCGAGCAAATGAATCTCAGTCGGTTACCTAAAATTATTTTGAAGCTTTTTTTTTTAATTCTATATCGTTAACAAACTAGAATGAGTTATGGAAAAATCAAACGATATATATCTGTACACACAAAACGTTAAAAAAATTAACAAAACAGTTTTTTTGAGGTTGAAATTAATATGTTATTTATTTGTCGATTTATTACTACGAAAATAATAATGATTCGCCCGAACAAGGTTTCATTATTTTCCTCACTATTTAGGTGTTGACTGTTGAAACTAAATTATTTAATATATAACACTTGTACTGATGACACCACACTATTTATCAAGATCAGGACCGGTTTAATTCATCTTGAGAATTTTAAAATGATGAAAATATAAATTGATACATGGTTATTTATGCAAAATAAATAAAGACCGATAACAATATATAAAAAAAATGTTTACAAGAAAACATTAAGAATGATTCAAATTACACAATCCGAGAACTACTAGGTTTTAAGTGTCGATGTTTTTGCGAAACAATACAAAAAAAATGAGGTTGTCTTCCAAGTACCATTAAAAGTATTCATTGTTACTTTTGTTTCGTCAAAATTCATCTTAGAAATAATTCCTACTGAATTGCAATACAAAATAAGACTGGACTAAAAATCAACATCAATTTATATTTTCAAATATTGATTATGCTTTTGATAAGTAAAACAAGTCCTTATCTTAATAAATAATGAAGAGTTAGTTTAAAATTGTTTTATTTTTTTAATATAATTATTATTTGGGTTTAAGTAGATTTAAATTATCAGTTCGAATTTATTCATTTCAAAGAAAAAGAATAAGTATGAGGTTTTTTGTACAAAACTTTGCACAGTGAATAGAATTGGAAAACTGAGATTTAAGTGACATAGAAAATTCTGTCAATTTTATTAGTAGTATTTCCATGATAAATTCTATGGCACGTTTGACGAAGCAAAATGTCGATTTTTTTTATTTTTTTGGATAGTTAAAATCTTTAAAAGAAAATTTCAATCAAGCAATGTTATACCTTTATTTACCAAAGTCAGGACCGATTTCGCTCATGGCAAGTTAGTTGATAATGCTATGAGCGAAACCGGTCGTGATCATGGTAAATAAAAGTGGAAATAAGTTTAAATAAAAATTGTATTTTTTTAATATAATGCCTTTCCACCAAGCATTGACAGTGAACACCATAATAGTGACAAATAATGTATTTTTTTTTATGATATTAATCACACAAAAACGATTTATATTGAAAAAAAAAACAATTTAAAAACGGTGATTGCTAGCGCGTATTTTTGATTTTGGTTGAAAATTAATTGAATTGTAACCCAATTTAAATAAATTGAATGGCAAAAAAAAATAAGATAAATAAAAAAGACTGCACACACTCGTATGAAGGGATACAAATTAGGTTTTTTTTTATCTATCATCTGAAAACTAAAGTGGTTCTTTAAAAGGGTTATAACCAATTACATTTTTTTTTATTTAGAACTTCGAGAACTATTTGGTGAGATTATTTATTTTAAAAGCAGCAAAGTTTCGCTTCAAGAAATTCTAATTAAATAATTGAATACCAAGAGACACTTGTGGGAGACACTTCATATTGAGATAGTAGTTTTTGGCAATGTGACGTGGCAAGATGGGGCAGGATTGGTGCGTGAGGAGAAAACGGAAGCGGATCGGAAGCGGATGTTGCCCCTGCGCGCCTGCGCTCAGGGTCGCGCCACACCGGTAAGCGGATATCACTGGATTCAATTTAAATTTATTAAATTAGTTTATTTGCGTTTTGGACTAACGGTGCTTTGCGGAAATGACTCGAGGATTCGTGAATATTTTTTCCTAAATGGTGTTATGCGGTCTGCGATTATTTACAGGTTGCTAAAGTTAGCTCTTCAATCTTGATGTTTTAAGTTTTAGTAATATATCAATGAAAACTGTTTGATTTTTAAAACTGCTTTTCAAAAAGAATAATTTTGCAAAGCTAGATGATAAAGTAAAAATAATCGTTAGATTCTTATGATATACGTTATATGAATCAGAACAAGCTATATATTTGCCTATTAATTAAAAAAATATATATACCAATGATGATAAATATACTATTGTGAATTTTTTGAACAAGGAAATGAAAAACAATCTTATTATAATTAAACCCTGAAAAATATTAAGTTATATTGTCGTTATTTAAAATAAAATAGTATTCATTATTTTTACTTATGATATTTATAATATAACCGTATACAATATTAACGATTAAAAAAATATCTTATTTTTATTGTTAAGTCTTTCATCACCAAAAGATCTACATATATTAGATATGTGAACAAATTATACTTTAGCAAAATATATAGTCTGAATCGTCACAGATAGAAAACTTATATGTGAAACTACTTCAAGGCATCCTTCAAAGTATGGCAAAGATGAATTTAGAATTTTGCTAACGACAGATAGAGCTCCTGCAATAATTGATGTAAATAGTGGCATAGCATACATAAATACGGATATTTTACTTATTTTCGAAGTCATTCAACAAAAAATGAGCCTTTTCGTTGAAGAAAGTTTTATAATTTTTAAATTGAAATAAAAACTTTAGAAGAAAATTAGAATCACGATTTTCAAGGTAAATTTTCAAACGTTTTTCAGGTGTTAGTCTATTCATTGTATAATGGCAAACCAAACTGAGCACAAATCAGATGTCAGCTCTCAAATTGGTTGTCGCTGGAAAAAGTATTGCTTATTTAAAAAAAACCCACTATATTATATATGTATATACTAATTTCGTTTTATGTATTTACTTTTACCCATGCGGCCCGCGAACAATCTGAAAATTGATAAAATGGACCTTTTGCCAAAAAGCTTGTGCACCACTGATCAATAGAAACATTTTCAACACAAAAAAAACACTGGCCCTAAAGTACTTCTGTTACTCTTGGTTATTTTTACAAACAAATACTATTTTAGAAAAAGCCAGATTTCGTCGTGTTACTTAAGACAATACTAATAAGTAGACAAAATAGAATGTATTAACAGTCAATATTGCTTTTTGTCAATGTCTCGTAGGGCTTTTTAAAAGATATTTAATATTTAGGGCTAAAAAATAAAAAAAGAACTTCTTTATCGACTTTTTCCAGTATTGATGTACGCGCGCGAATCCTTTACCCTCAACTTAGAAAGGTCTAAAACTAAAATAAGTGTGACGTGGTATGGAAATGTTTATGTTCTTTACAACACGAGACAAAAATGCAAAAGGTTATATAATATAATATATAAAAAAGTGTAGTTATTATCGAATGAATGATAACAAAAATAATAAAATCAAAAAGTTTCTTTTTATAGCGTATATGTATAAAGATATATTACTTAAGCTTATTTACCAGAAATACATAGAAATTTAAGCTAAAAGACCAACATTGGAATGAGATAGATATGATGCTTTCAAAATTGCATCGACGTTTTTTTTTATATGACCTTATAATTTAAAAAATATAATCTTAGTTTCTATTTGCTTTTAAAAAGCTTTGATGAATATTTCTTTCGATTGAAATTACTTTTATTTTACGTAAGAGAATTTTTTTATTTGTTAATAAAAAGAAATGTCTTGCGAATCGAATGAGCTTATTGGATCTTTTTGCGGACGTAAGAAGCTCTCTGTTGCGACGTGTTTCTAATAATACAGGTGAAGGAATTGAATTCGATCGCAAGGATTGGAATTCCTTTGCTTAAGTGAAGAGCTTTTGGCATACCTAAACTAAACTAGAATTTCAATTTGAGATGACTGAATTCCATCATGAAAAGAATTTTCAAAAGCTTATATTACGTATTTTCCCCAAGATTGTATATTATTTTAATGAATGATTTTTTACGTCTCTCTTTCAACGGAACTCTTTTAAGTTGTTTTTTTTTTTAATTATTCGGTAGTTTTATAAAATATACAAACGACACGTCAGAACAACGGCTGTCTCTGTCAGCAATATATAGTAAGATATTCATAAGTTTGATGATAAAAATTATAATCTACATATAAATATAAATATTTTTTATCCATTTCACTTTCGTCTACCGGTTTCAAAATATTTTATAGTTTCTATCATGATTGTCAGATTGCAGTGAAAATAGAACACCTAATTGTTTCTTTACAAATCAAGTAAATAATACCATTTTCTCGTTATCACTGACCCCAACCTGACTAATATAGAATAATTTAAAACGTTCGAGAAGAAATTCGAAATGTTTTCCAATGACTCTAAAAAACATGTATTTGTAAATTTACACACTCTTTAATTTTTCTACGTAGCTACGTCAAGATTATTACTTTCTTAACAATTAAAACAAAACTGTGGTGTAGCTTCATTCTGATGTGTGTGATTATTAAATTCATGAGTTTTCTTTAAAATTTTAATCCTTTACACGATTAAGCGTAGAAAAAAGTAATTAATCATGCAAAATATCAACATCTTTCAATTTAAGATTATGTTCGTAGCGCCAGTGTTTTATATTGACAACTTCAATCTATTGACGTGAAAAGTTTTAAATTGAGTCCTACTCAAGAAAGTCAGAAACTTGCCAAAAACTTAAAATAGCTTTTGATGTCTTGTTTATTGAGGTGTTCTACTGCTGAATTCAAGTCTCGATTATGTTTTATTTGGCACTTGGTTTGATTTTGTTAATTTACATAACTATAGTTCTACCAGTTAATTTTTAAATTTTAATATGAAAATAACATTAAATTAACTTATGCTATAAATTTTCTTGATTTTTTCTTTATAAAACAATTATTTATGTAATTAAAAAAAAGTGTGAGATGTTTTTATGTGATTTTTTATGCAATGTTAGTTAAATGACTTACAGTATGTGTTGCCAATTTTTGATTAGTTCTATATATTTTTAGGAATATTTAATTTTGATTTTGCGAAAATCTTTAATCTTTAAAAACGCATATAGTAAAAAGACAATTTTAAAAAGATTGGTTTTGGTAAATTGGACTGCAATCCATGTATATATTGTAAATTTATTGTATGTGAAACAAATTGGATAGGTGTATGAATTTAAAAAAATAGTTGGATGCACAAACACGATAGAATATTGTTGTATTTTTAATTTATTATTAGATCTATTAGTCATAAATTGTACTCGATTTCATTTCAAGCGTAATAAACTTTTCATAAGCAATTACCTGTCATTACACTCTGACAGTATTAGGGCAAAAGAACGTAACCCAAACAGAAAAAAAAAAACACACCAGACTTAAAAAACGTTTTTTGATGATTTTGGGCCAAAGACAAAATATTAAATAAACACATCCTGGAAGTTCACGAAGATAATTAAACTGGTGTTATTAAAAAAAATAATTACAAACAACCATTGTCAGTTTTATTTTGGTCTGTTTTCAAGCTTACCGGCTAAATTTAGATACTAATTTGGCACATTAAGCTTTTATACTTTTAATAGAACGTGGGTTAAGATTTATACGATGTGATTATCGAAAACACGCTGATTTAAAAGAACTGTGGATTACGTCTTTTTACTTTTCTTAAGTCGAAACATATATTTATATTTATGACATTTTAAAAATATTAGTACTAGTTTAAGTTTTCGTGCAGTCAGAAATCATCTCATCATTTTTATACCGGTAAAACAAATATTATTTTAAAAACCAATAGTAAGCTAGGTCACTAAAACTGTTCAAGACAGTAAAAATTACTCTATGAATCGTTACAATTCATAATATTTATTATAAAATAAGTATTGAACGATCGTATGAGTCAATTATTAGTGATATTTGGTTAAATCGGACTTCCATAAAATATCATATTTTTTTTTGTGTAAATCCCGATTTTACCATACATTCATACTTATTTCGATGCCACTATTATAAATTTTATTCTTTTTTCAGCTGGCATACTGTCACCACAAATTTACGTATATAATAAATAACAATGCACATTGTTTGTTTGGTATTATAGGGATTCAGATACGACAAATTTATGTTGCTCGACGCTACTATGAATTGTTTACATTATTCACAGTGAATAATAATACGCAATTAATTATGATACACCGCGTTCTACGTGGTAATATTTCATTTGACTTCGTACTAAAATTTTAATTGATACAAATAATTTTGAACGAATTAAGGGAAATGTTATTTTTTATATACCACTACCCATTTTAGATAATGTCTATTTTGTTTTGAAGAATTTGACAGCTTACGCTTTTTTAGATTCAGGCAGTTGTTTTAATATCATAAGACTAAAGCAATCAAAAATTTATTGATTTTAAACATTGCGGTATTAGCGAAATTATACGTTTTTATTATTATCATCGGATATCGCTCGTACAAAACGTCATGTAAAATAGTTTAAATAAAGAGTATCATTTGCGTGCGAGTTAAAAGCTGGTATTTAAAAACCTTTTAAGTTTTTTTTATTAAATTATGTTTACGAGTCAAGCAACGGGGAAATTTAATTCATTGTTATATGTATTTGTAAAACATATTATATATTTTTGTTAATGTCAGAAAAGGTTCAAATTATCTATTTTTAAATAAACAAATTAACTTTTTAAATTTTTATTATACCATGATATATTGTAACATGTCATTAAAATACATGTTTTTAGTATGTTTGAATCATTTCAATCCAAGTGGAAATAATTTTAAAATACTTAAATATCATATTAGTAGTGAAAAATATATAAATAAATTTAATAATTTTTACTTTTTTTGGTCCCATTATTAAATTATATTTTTTTATAAACCGTAGAAATAATATAAAAAAGTGAAATATTACAGAATTTGAGCCTCAATTAAATACGAAACGTTCAAAAAATGCTTTTTTTTAAAAAATCATTCCAGTGAAGTATATCGACTGTTGAAAGGAAAAAGGACGTAACCCTCAATTTTCCAAAACAGCTTTTTTCAATAATTATAATGTATACAACTTGACACACGTTGTATCAATAGGATGGAAGCTGAAAATGCCGAGTAAGTATCTAAATTTAGCTTTTAAGTTTGAAAAAGATGACCTTGTAAAAAATTGAAACCAAGAAAAAACACCGAAATAAAGGTTTTTCCGAGACAACTTCTTTAATAAATATTAGGTTATGTCAATTAAACATCAGTTTAGAAGTATCCGTGCACTTCAAGGTTGTGTATAATTCATAATTTGCATACGTCACAAAATCATCAAAACACGTTTTTAGCGCCTCCTGTAAAATTTGATATGTGTGGGTTGCGTCCTTTTTCCTTTCCACGGTCGATATATATAATCATTATTTTTATGTAAAAAGTTAAGCACGGTTCCCCTCATGTGTTTGACGCATTCATAATCTAACTATTAACTAGAACATAATATATTACATTGAAGTTACCACTACAACGGGCGTTTTTTTCACCTACATCATGAGTATACACAAAAGCAAAACTGTTATGCTTTACACTTATGATTTAATTAAATTTAAAAGAGACAAAACACGTACTATATATTTTCACACAACCAGCGAAATATCACACTTGACTCTTTAAGAACATTTAAAAATAAAATGACTAAAAAAATTGAATCATTTTCGTTCGAATTTGTTACAGGATTTATTTTCAGCTGTCGTGTTGTAGCGACATATTGTAATATATTTTCAGAGTATTGAATTTCATATTATACACCAGGTATAGATGCCACTTGTTAACAATCACTCAACACACGTGCTTTCTCTCCCACGCACACTCATTCTCTCAGTCTACTTATTCAATACAAATAATAATTTATTATATTGCTTTACATATTGTTGATATCAAATATTTGAAATTTAAATCTACCAACAGTTTTAAAATATAAACAGTAAATACCATCAATCAATAATTTGCTTCGCGGAGTATTCTCAAAATAATAGTTTTAATTTTTAAAATCTTGTATTTTTTAAAAACTAAATTAAAAATATTACCATTGTTTTAGTATATTATTGACGGATGAAAACATGTAATATTATATTGGTTTCCCTTACCGATAATATAATGAATAACCATAATCGTGCTTTTTTATATATTTTAGTTATTTATGTTATCCATTTTTCAATTATATCGTAATCAGAAATATATCGATTCAATTGTATTTTTATTATATGAATTTGTGCTCGAGCGCTTGATTAAATCATTCGACTGTCGATCGAAATACGTTTGCGTTCGTAAACCATATTATTTATTTTTCATTGAATTGATAACAGATTAGTCTTTATTACCATTTAAAATAATATATGGGATTCGTTTCAATAAAATTTCAATTCAATCACGATATTTATTTACCACGCCAAGTGCTTTCTTTTATAGTATGCGTTGACACACGGTAGGCAAAACATTATTAAACTAAGAAGACTTTTTATCAATAATATTATAATTAAATGAAAAAATCAGTGAAAAGCAATAACCTGCTACCGTATAAATAAAATATACCCATTATATATAAAATCATTGTATGTACACATGTGTAGCCGAAGCTTCATAAAAATTTCAACATTTTTTAGAAAGTGAAATCTTTAACTAGGTTAGTAGTAATTAGCATTCTGTAAAAACATAAAACTAAAGATATTGATAAATGTTACCAGTATTACAGCTTACTGGCAATTATTATCATGGTTAACTTTTTTCTGTCAATTGGATTTTTATAATATCGATCAGATTAGGTGCAATTTGTAGAAAGTCAGATCGTAAACATAAACAAAAGGTTCATGAAGGGTCACTCGGTCATATGTTGCGATACACCTGTATCAGGTGCTTCGTGAGGCGTCCACGGTGAGCGCTGCAAGCGCACGCAACAACTGGCTATGACAAAACCCGGCCAATGCTATCCAGTATCCACTCTTTACGCCGTAGTCGGTCTATGATGCCGTACCGATACGCACGTCTCGACGCAAACATTCAGAGAGCTTTCCTTTCGATTGATTTCGATTAAAATTTTCTGTATAACCCGAAACATTTGACAAAATGTCTACATGACTGTCAAAAATATCCAGTATAGAGCGTCTATTACACATTTAAAAATGTGACATTCAAATTGCTGTGCAATCGTTAAGTTTTCGTGTGGTGGTTGGTACCTGTGATTGTTTGACATGCGTGTTTTGACAAACTTTGTTTTTTTTCAATAACTGGTATTTTTCCCTTTCACATAAATGCCAGTGGGTTGACCTTAACAAAATGTGAGATGTTTTCAGTTTTCACGTTAATGTTACGTCGTGATTGTGTGAAATAACATGAAATATTTTGGTATGGGGTGCGAAATAAGGGGTAGCGGGTAGAAGAAAAACCGGCGACTAAACAGCCGGCCAATCGGATGCCGGGACAGTTTTCAAAATGGCCGTCGAAACATGGCGGGTGCAATTAAGGGTTTCCAGCGCGCGAAATCTGTTGTTTTTATGTAAGAATGTGACTATTGTTTTAAACACCTAATGTGCATAATACAATTAGTGATTCATTACTGTCGAAAAGGTAATGATTTTGCGGCTCATTTTATAGTGAAATATTTCCTTCTATAATTACAATGGTTTCGATTATTTGTTATTATTTTATGAAACAACACTCAACATAGCATTTGTTTTTTTAAATACAGTAGCGACAGGCATTGTTTACTGAAAACAGTTTTTAGCAATCGTTATTCAATTCAAATATTTTATAATCAGATCGATCTGAAACATTATTATTTTATTTACAATTAAGTTACTCAACTACGAACCTTAACCGAACAAAAACATTGTGTATATAAAGAACGTATATTCGTATAAATTCGTTTCGTTCTTAAATATTCAACCACAAATTAATAAATAACAATCAATTTTATACTAAAGATGTTTTTGCTTTTAAATCTAAATTTTGATTAAAACAGTTTAGATGTAAATAAACAACATGGCGTTAAAGAAAAATACAATCTTAAGGCGAATAACGACTCGAAAGCCAAGTTTTTTTTTTACGGTGAAAGCGTTTTTAAGCTGTGACGTGTCTTGTTTTTATATTTAGCATTAAGAATGCAACTACCAGGTCATCACAAAACAAATCAACCATATATCATACGCTCAAAACATTAATTCACTGAATTAACCGTGAACCGTAACCGTTTTGGGTAATTAAATATAGATCTTATTAGTGATGCCACTGTATTATTTTGGTGTATAATATTGACAAATTTCTTAATTGTTTTAAGATGTCCGCATTTTTTGTTAATTATTTTTACAAATATATGAAATAATAAAAAATAGCTATAAGGGTGGGTCATAGAATATAATTTATCCCCTGACAGGCTTAGTGAACCAAATAGTATTTAAGGAAAAAAATAGTAAAATGCGTTATAACATTATATTTTAAATGTCTTAAAGTACCATAAAACTGAAGTGAGCTATGTTTTAAAATGGTAAAACTTTTCTATTGGATTTATATTTTGAAGGAAATTAACTGTTAAAGTCATCGTTTTTATTACAATTTTAAAACAATTTCAACTAGCTTAATGAATATTTATTTAGGCAGTGAAATAAGCAGTAAGAATTTTATTCTTTACGGGTAATGCAAAGGTATTAATTTTACCATAAACTGACATGTTAAAATCATGTTTTGGGCTATAAAAATATCAACTTTGGCTAGTGCATAAAACTCTACACCAACTGACATAAAATTTTCATTTTTACGTGGTTTACGCAATGTGCAACCGAGTTTATGGGGAATAATAAAAATTTACCTCAGACCAATGCTTGTAATCAGAAAGAAAAATTAACGTTTCTTACTATGTAAAGTCGATGACAAATTAAAATTTCATTATTGATTTCACTGTTAGCCTATATTTCAGCTTCATTTCTCTTTTTATTTAAAAATCATTTATTTATTAATGAATTCTTATTACTTTAATTTTGTTATTACCATTATCTATCACAATTCATTTAAAATTTAAGCAGCTCACATAAATTTGACTGCAAATCTCACACTGATGGCAATACAATATCAAGATTGGTTTTTAACCTGGACTATAGAGTCGAACTGTTTTAATTTAACTGAAGTCGGGTTTGAAAAAGACTAACAACTTCAATTCAAATTTGTATTTAAATCATGTTTTAAGGTAAGGTCCGAGTTCTCTTATTTTGTAACCACTCCACAGACCACAGCTCTGGTTTCAACCAATAACTAAGCATATTCAATTTATTAAAATATATCAAAGCAAATTTAAATCATGATTATGAAAATGACTATATTATTTAATTGAAATATTTATTTATGGTTAAAATTCATTAGGCTAATCCATGATTAAAATTATTTAACATATGTTCCTTCTATCAATAATATAATATTTACTTCCTCGTAAAACAAAACGAAATCTGATTGGCAATAAATTTATAAAACGCACGTGTTCTCATTAGACTTTTAAATATCAATAAATATGCCATTTTTAATTTATTGAACCAGTTTCACTCGGCTATTAGGTCTTATCAAATGATGTTTTAATAAAACTTCCAAGCATGTCAGCCTTTAAATGTTTCATACGTTTTTCCACCAAAGATCAACAAAGAAAAATGACAATTTTATAAATAAATACCTCACAATACATTGATTATTAAGATACGTTTTATAGATCGAAAACAGTTAATTAAACAAATGCATAATACGTTTTCAAATAAAAATTATTTTGACAAAATAATTTTACAGGGAATCTGTAGAATCGTATTTAAGTTTGACAAACGATTTATCATTGTAATAATTTATCTAATGTTTAATTCGGAGTGATATGGCATTTTGACAACATTCGATTGATTTTCGTTTGTAATAAGACTTTGAACAAGCTTTTGACAGTCTATTACAACAAGATAATATAAAACAACACGAGAATTTTGCATATTCTTTCAAAAATTGCATGACATCAAAATTTCGTGTCATTGCAACTGACAAGATTGGTGTTGACCCAGCACTTAATTATTTATTTCTTCTCATCTCTTTTGAAACCATCCTTTATTAATGTCAATATGACTTTGATGAAGGTTCAAGCCGTGAATAATTCATTGAATGTTTGTGTCGCTGTCTTTAAAATATACCAGCAATATACCCGGAAAATGTTAGTTGAAAAAAATATCTTTGAACAATGTCTTTGTTTGTAAAATTGAACATAACGAATGTCACGACAAATTAACATAACAAAGCAAAAACTGTTGCAAGTTTTTTAATGTAAATGTTCAATTTTTCAAGCCACTATTTGGCCGCTGCGGTATTGCATGTTTTGAAAGGCCGGCAATAGCAGCAGGCAGGTATGCGAAGTCAATCGAAATAATGTGCTTTAAATTCATTGCATAACATTCTTCGTAATAATTAGAGTGTGCGTGTTGAAGACACGAATATACGTCACGGGTCACGTGAGCCAAGTATTGGCGAGAATAATCGCCATCATAGTCGTCATGTAACGATAAAATTACTCTAAAACTTTCATTCTTTTGTTTTTAAAATGAACTACAAACCGTTTTCTGTGAGAGTTAATATTATTATTTCTGAATTCAGTGTATTATATCGCAAATACAGTAAGATATAGGGGCGACATGATACTAAAAATTACGGTTTTACAACGACAGTAAAAAAATGTCAGAAACTATAATGATATGTGTATACATACATATTGAAAAAAAATAAAAAAATTGTCCTGTTAACACTTTTTCAATAAGAGCAATATAATCTATTTAAGTTTATGGAAACAATAGTTATTAAGGTATGCCTATAACGTTAACCGTTTTAATACCACGCAAATAAATCATTAATTTGCCCCGGATACCGCGTGTTTTTGAGAGAAATAATTTTGCGTAATATAACACTCGACTTCGATATTTTAAAAACATGCACTGACTCAATATAGATGGCAATACACATATTGATCAAAATATTACTAATATTCTATTGCAATACCAAGTAATTGACTTTTTTTGAAATTTCTTGTACACCAGTGTCCTCTTGGGATTCAAGTGGGTAATGACAAAACCGAATGCTTATTTATTCATAGATTAATCCAACCGTCAAGCCTTGGTTAACTATCCAAGGAGACTCGTACAATATACAGCTGGACAATTTAAGCTGTCATTTCATTAAAACCGTGGATGAGGAGTAAATTAACCATTAGGTTTACTTCTTTTCAGAATATTAATGTTTGTAAAGATATTTAAATATTGTCAAATTCTGTATTCAAACTTTATTTTAAAATGTCAAAACAAATATGTATCACTGTCTGTAAGACATCAGGCCACGCACTACAACAGGTAAATAAACCACGATTGACGTTCTGAATACCCCTCAATGGTAACATAATCAATCATTTCGTGCCTCTAATCGATACCAATTCAATATAAATATGTTTTTTTACGTATTCGATTAATCTTTATATTTACTTTATAATTAAGTAAACCACTTTTAGGGTGTTCACTGTCAATACTTGGTGGAAAGGCATTATATTAGTAAAAACACAGTATTCCTTTGTACTTCATTCCACTTTATTTAATATGTCAGGACCGGTTTCGCTCATTACGAGCATCGTCAGTTGACAATGCTCGTAATGAGCGAAACCGGTCCTGACATATTAAATAAAGTGGAATGAAGTACAAAGGAATATTGTGTTTTTACTAATTAAGTAAACCGTTTATATATTTAATGGATGTCTTTAAAAATGTGATTAAAAATGTCTTTAAAAAATCACAGTTACATCGACTATGAAAATTTTCTTTACTCGAGTTTCTTAACTATCTATTCATAAAATATTCAGTTATTTTCTAGATAAGACATTCATAAATATATAATACTTTTACCGTTATAATAAATATGATCAAGTTTAAAAGTTGTATCGTCTTTCGATTCTGTTTCAAAGTAGTCCATTTATTTAACCGTTTTTTTCCATTTTCAACCTTTAGATAGTTCAAGAGAAAAGTGAGTTCGTAAAGTGCTCTTTTATTTTGGCTACACTATAGATTCTTTTACAACATATATAATAAAACATTATTTTATTTTAAGAATCTGGGTACGCTTTTAATTCTTTTTCATTTTCAGTTACATAAAACCTTTCAATCACTTCAATACCGCGCCTTTATAAAAATTGATTTGTTATGTTCACCAACCACTAGACATCCATTTTGAATTATTCGAACAATGTTGACGATTTATTTGAATAGAGAACATTGTTGGCCAGTTTCGTTTCTGTGGCTTTTGTTATTGGCATTGATCGCTAACAATATGTCGAGCCAGAGAATGTCTCCGTGATTGTAAACATCGAGCCAGTCACTAGTTGTTGCCATACAAATTGGACCAATTACCCGTCTCTTACGCTTCAGTACGAAAAATAAAAAACTATATTTTTCTTTATAATCCATTTCACAATGGAATAAATAAAAGATGTCTCAGAACCTAAATGACTGACAAATTCCGTTATACTTTGAATTTCTTCTTTATAACATAATCTATTTAATTTTTGTACTTACTTTCTATTTGTATTAATACTCTAACGCGTTTCCTTTATTTTTATGATTTGATGTGGTATAATATCATACACGAATTTTAGAAAAAGAAAAAAAAGACAAAGTAGACGGCTATTGGTTACAATGACTTAGTTAAGAAGTAGAGAACTTGCGGACTTTTAATGGATTCTAAATTTCTATCATATAGATGTAATAGTTTTTGGATTAATGTACCAATCTACATTTATAAGTTTCATGAATTTGACCGTATTAGATTAAATTCAAATGAATATTGCTCTTCTTTATGAAAAGACTCCCGATTGATTTAGTCAGTTTTGCGACCACATTTCATATATTTTGTTCACTTGGACTAATAATCAATTTATAGAGAAAAAATCTCCTTTCAATGCAGTTTTTTGTTGAGGTTTTCATTATTTCATAAAAATATTGAGCTATCCATTTTCCACTATTTTTTATTTTTGTAACAAACAGAATATGCTTAAAAAAAGCCAGTTTTAGTTAATATTGCAAGGAAGCGCAAAATTTTAGTGGAGTGTGCGTGTGTTTTTTTTGTTACATAAAAACCGTTTTTTTTAGTTCTGAATAACAAACAGTTAATGAGAAATCTGAAGTTTCAGGATAAAGCATCCAGCTTCTGTATTATATCCTACATATGAGCCCTCGAGAGGTAACATGAGCCAAGAAGTAAAATGATAAAACATTTATATTGGACTTTTAAATTCAATCACGTCTTTACTTGGTTGGTATTTTGTAATTTACCGATCTGATGTAAAACAGCCTAATTTCAAACTGGTACAATAAATGCACTTCAGTTATTCTTGACAAAGAATAAGTAGTATCCAGAAATGTCATTGTTTATTTGTCTTATTTTGTTTTAACTTAATAACTTCTGCCAGTACGATGATGACACCTATTATACAAAGTAACCGTTGAGTTAATTTGTAAATTATATTATTTAAATCCGAACTGGCCAATACAATTTTCTCTTAACAGTTATTAATTTATCTCGTTCAAATTGTGTACATTCACACAAGTTTTGTCACTAACGTCCCGGGTTTCGCCTTTCGGCATCTTCAGGCGTTCAAGTGCACGGGTGAACTTGACCTGACGCAAGGCGAAACCCGGGTAGTTAGTGACAAAACTTGTGTGAATGTATATAATTTGAATGATTCAAATTTAATATTGAAATTCCACCAAGCACCTTCAGTTGAAATCTTAAATTAAATTAATTTATCTTTAAGGAAACTCCCACTTCATTGGTTTTGATTGATTGAATATTGAAAATGTTAGAGATTTGAAGAAAATAAAAATGATGTCCATATAACAACCACTTAATTTATATAAAATTAATAACTAGGGATGGTATAGCGTATCTATTTAAGAGACATGTTTCTGAAATAGCAATGGTTAATTTTAGATAATACACTTCAATTAAATTTTTTAAAAAATGTTCATTATTGAGAATTATAAAGATATTTCGACATTTTTTATCAAAATTTTCGAAGGAAATTAAAATGTTTTCACAGTAACCTGGTTGTAACTGTTATTAATTTATTTTTTTAATCTGATTGCTATTGTTTTTATATAAATTTTATTGGTAATGAATGTTTAATAAGAAAAACTTCAATACGCTACCATATTTCTTATCTCTGAAATAATTATATTTTTAAGCAAAGCTATCACTGAGATGTATATCGTAGATTGTAATTTTAAACGTGGATAAACAAGGACCGATTTACATTGCAAAATATCTCTCTGAGAATATAACTTGCACAGATTTCCCTTGAGTAAAAGTGGTTTACGTATATTATAATGTCACAGAAGACGATTTAAAGTAGGTGTACTTGAACCAAAGAAAATATACTTTGAAAAAGCTTCTAGAAAGTTAAACAGGGATTCGTTTTAAAGTTAAGAAAAGCAATAATTGAGAATATTTTCTTTACTCAATCTTGTAAAAATTAAATATAACCACCATGAAATTCGAATTATCAAAGAAACTTATTTTAATAAATAATGACACTATTTTTACCAATTCCACAACATGTATTAAATTATAGATCAAAATCGCGGGCATTATTAACTGGTCTTTTATAAACTATTTATAATTAGCACAAAAACTGTTTTATTTTTTAATTTAATACCTTTCCACCAAGAGTTATGTATAATATATTATGTTATAAAAAAAGGAAAAATTACAATCAAAGCATTTTGTGTTGATGTTTTATTTTTTCAGTACAGTTGAGACACCGTTTTTTTAATCTGTGTCCGCTAATGGAGATATCTCAACAAAAGCTTTTACAACTAGAACTGCTTGTTACTCAGTTGCACAAGCTCTTTTTTCGATCTAAAAGTAGAAATAGAAAGATAAGGGTAAGACATAGTTCTTGCTATGCCCCGTTATTTTAGGATTAAAATGCTGAGAGGGATGATTTTTGTACACTAAAAACACCCATACATTCAAACAGATTTGGACACTGTACTTGACAAAAAACATTGATATACCTACATGAAAATTATATTCGCTGAAGAATTGAAAATTTTCTAAATTTCACTCATTTTTTTAACGACAGGTATATATCCCACAAAGCTAGAACTTAAATTTTACAAAATAAATATTAATTAAAATATTTTACTTACTCCAAACAACGTTAAATGACATTTATTTTCGTTTTGTATTGAGAACTGCATAAAAATATTTTTATGCCTATCTTTTTCTTCTTGTGATTAGTGCAACATAAACATTCCCAGAAGACCATATATTTAATGGAGCAAAACTCTATTATGACAAATGTAAGTGTAAAAAAATGTATTTCCTTAAATACCTTTTTGATTGGACATCCTAGAGGAGTTGGATGAAGGGAGTGCACTTCTGGAAATACATGTATACCGGAATAACAAATAAAAATCAACATGGCAAATAAATCAAAATCGGTTTTTAGATATTTCACATAAAATTCCGTCATTGAAAAATATATCATAATCATAAAGGGTGATTTTCATAAATAACTTACCGCTTCTTAAAATAATAGAACATCAAATCTCGTCAATTTTGAAACCAGTCAATATTGATATACCTCTTAGCAGATTCAAAATATTTCAATTAAACTTGAACGATGTTATTAAAATATGTAATTGGTTATTTCCTGTTACTCGGAGTATTTTTTTTATTTGTGTATTCAACAGCAAAATAAGATTAATAAATAAAATTTAACAGGTCGTTAAATTCAGGTTTTTAGTTTTTTAGTAGGAAAATCTATTTGTAAGGGTAGGTAAGGTCTCAGCCGGCAATACTTTTTTCAACTGTAAAAACATAGTTTCTCAACTTTTTGGGCCCGTGGCACTTTTTGATTCTAATATTTTTTCCGTGGCTCCTCATACCCGTTTTTTTAAGCTTATAAGTTTTTTGAGACAAAGTGACAAGCTAAAAGATTCCAAAATAATTTTTAATGGTTAACAGGTTTTACCTAGGAATTTACGGATTTCACAAAACGAAAAGACGCGAGACACTTTTTTTTCATCTCTCCCAGGATTTGTTTGCTGCCAACAAATTGTGTCTCCCGGTTGAGAAACCGTGGTTAAAAGTACACAAGTTTCTCTTTCGGTCGAAGGCAGAGTGAAAAAATTCGTTATTAATTATCAATTTATGTCACGAAAAAAAATCCGAACTCCCGAAATCCCGGGATTGCTAGAGTACTATTTTCGGGATTTTGGGATTGAGTAAGAAGTGAAAAATTTGTGAAATCCGAAAAATGTGAATAAATCCCGGGATCCCGAAAACGCACACTATAAATAATTGTGAATGATCAATTCTCCAACAATTGTGACACGATTTTATGATGAATGATCCATCCCGGGATCACAAAAAGGGTTTGGATGCCCTAGTCACGTTCGATACAATACAACAAATTTTCTTAATTTCTTGTTATTTTCTTAAACAACTTCTAAACATAATTACATAGGAGTAAAATACTTATGATGTGAGAACTTTTCTCTGGAATTATTATTAATTACTCTTATTAATATTATACGGAAAAACTTCTTAATACATTGGATTAAACTAAAAAAGTTAAGTATAATATATATCTTTTGGTGTTAGAAGAATAAGGCATTGAAAAGAATTTACAAATTACAGTAGAAAATATGAATAAGTGACTATAAGCTTGCACAAATCATTTTTTTGTAAAATTGGCATTAGGGTATCCAATCCCGGAGCCTTTTTCCAATCATGGGATCCCGGGATTGAGATTTATTCACCGAGGAATTTGAAATCCTCGTTTTCCTATACTTTTTCCTCAGATTATCTACAAACACCTTTTTTTTTTTTTTTTTAGCTCACCGAGGAATTTAAAATCGCCGATTTGGTATACTTTACTTTTCCCCGGGATCAGAAAATTGAACGGGATCCCGGGATTGGATGCCCTAATTGGCATTGATTGTTTTTCACACCTTTTTATTTCAATTTTTTTTTGTATAAATAACACTGTTCAATTCATTCTTATCAGTTTGTAATGTTTGCCATGAGCGAAACCGGACCTGATCTTGGTAAATAAAAGTAGAAATAAGTATAAAGGAACATTGTTTTTTCAGAATAGAATGTCTTTTTACCAAGTATTAACACTGAACAAACACCGTAAAGTAAACAAAATAATGTTGAGAAAATAGTATCAAATCGATAAGTAAACCAGTTGATTTAAATATCGCTCACTTTCTCTGAGTTTTCCTATACTAATAATATTAACGAGTATGTTGGGCTATATAATCCGACATGTGACCTGATTACAACTTAATTTATAGATGTATAGAAATCTGATTAAGTTTCAAATACTCTTAAGATATGAGGCTTGAAGTGGCACGCTTGTTTACTTGAACATCACCACACCCAAGCCTTCGGAAAGCTATTTCCTTCGATAGGTGTATTAAAAAATCGGTTTTCTGATTTTTTTGCATAAAAGCACCAACACCAAAGAAAAATGATTATTTAAATATTTAAGTATCGCTATAAAATTGTTTTAAGAGCTATCACATACAGCACACATCATTCTGTAATAAAAATCATGAAATTTGTATGATTTATCACTTATGAGGTGTCTTATTGTCAACACTAGGTGGAAAGGCATTGTGTTATAAAATATAAAACACTCTTTTGTACTAGTTCGAAATTTATTTAACATAATCAGAACCGGTTCCGCTCATGACGAGTCCCACATAGTGCTTATTTATTTGATTTTTATTAAAAACCATAATTTATAATTATTATTATTTGTATCCATGTTTGCTCCCAATGTGGATCATATGACCTCCTAATGGAGGTAACTCAACATAAGTTTTTCAACGAGAACTGTTTGTTACTCTGTCGCTCAACCTTTCTTTTTCAAAGAGAGTAGTAAGGATAGAAGGATAATGCTAGGACAGGACTAGTGGTTAACTAATCGCTCTCGCTACGCTCAGTTATTAAAGGGTCAGAAAGGAGGGAAGGGAATTTTAAGACATCACAAAATCCCATCCCTTTTAACAAAAATTGATAAACCTATCGAAAAATTCTGTTCGTACTGAGATTCGAACCCGTGAGATCCGGCACGGGAGTCCACAACGCTAACCGCTGCGCCATACGACCCACAATGTATATTTACTATTTATAAAAAAATATTTCGGAAGATTAACATGCATTATAATTATGGTATACAATTATAATTTATGGTTAGTTTTTATATTTTCAACTGAGCAGGTTAAAAAAGATTTTTAAGTTTTTCAGTCCGAGATATTTTTCTTAAGAAGTAACTTTCATTCTTAAATGAAAATAGAGCTTTAGGTTATCTCAATACATATATCAATTTTGAAATGCCTGGAATAATATTGTCGAAAACTTTAATTCTATTTTTTTCTGCCATATCGACCGATCTCTACGTTTGGTATAAATAGATTTACCATCACGTTCAAGCTCATTTCATACAAATTTTCGTTAGACATCGTGGCTTGACGTCATAAGAGGACGCTCCTTGCTTTAAGCGTATGAATTTATAATAAAAAATTATGCTTAATCTTCAGAATTATCTTTAAGCAACCATATTGCGTAAACATATAAAAAAAATCTTTTTTACTACGTACACATAATGTTCATTTTGAATCGTACCAAATATCCGGCTTAATACTTTGTTTTTTTAAAAATATTTTTTGCCTTTTATTTCGAAAAAAGAATTATATTTCAAATAATTAGAAACTTTTAAGGTTTTTTTTAAGTAAAAAAAACTATTATTTTAAATAGTAAAACTCTATTTTGTACTAAGTCTACATTTTTATTTAAGATCATGGCCGGTTTCACTTATTGCAAACATCCGTTGATAATGCTCAGTTTTTATATCTAAGAAATACTTGACATTGTAGTTTAGTTGTATTTATTGATAATTTGTATCAATATTCTTCATTTAATATTAAACTTATTTTTTTATATTTCTTTTACCAATTGTCTGTATTAATTTTTTATTAGAATAACTTAATTTTGTACAAACAACCATGTATTTGTTATTTTTATCAGTTAATTATTTTCGTTACGAGCGAAACCGGTTCTGATCTTCAATAAAACAATGTGAAATTAGTATAAAAAGGTGTTTTTCTCATTCTGTTAAAAATTTTGTTATACACTTTGGGTATTAACATAAAAAAAACTATTTAAAAATATCTTCAAAAAGAGAATGAAATTGTTTCGATTTTAGTAAAACAACTCATTTTTATTTTAAAACTATATGACTTTGGATACAGTTAAAAACACATTTTCGTATGAAAATGCTTCTATTACACAATATGAAGTGTTTGTAATATTTTTTTCAAGCAGTGAATTCATAGTAAATATATATTTTCAAATCTACTTGACTAAATTATATCAATATTACTTTTTATGACATTGTTTTTTTAAATAGTTTTATGACACTTAGTATTAGCAGTAAAGAAAAATAACCCTTTTATGATCAGAAGAATACTATTAAAACTTGCACCTTATCTAATAAGTGTTTTTAAAATAAAATTACTTTTATGCCAGTCGATCAAATGCTATTAGTTATATATGACTTACCACTGTTCATCTTTATTTTATATCACGTCAAATAACATCAAGATTGAAAAAGGGTAACTTCAATATTAGTTCGAAATGGTCTCGGGTGATCGGTGGTGGTATTTTGGTCGTTCGATATATACGTACGAGAGAGCGGTCTATAAAGCCATACTTGATGTCCATACTTTGGTCACTTTCTTCGAAAACTCATCGGACCGAACCTATCAAATGAAATTGGTTTACCTCACTTTAGTGATACTGCAATATTTTTAAATTAAATAAAGCATGTTTCATTGACATTTTTTCACACGAAGTCGGTAAATAATATAGATTTTAAAAACATATATTTATCAAACTAATACATCTTGACTGTTTCATTTTTTATCATATTAAATGTTTGAATATATAGCGGCCTCTATTTTCAATTAATTGAGCTATTTATTGATTGTACATAAAAGCATTTTTCGTTATCACGGGCTAAGGAACAAAATATAAAAATAATCAAAAAGTTAAATTATTTAAATCGTAGAAAACAACCAGTTTATTGTTGTTACGTGTAGTATATCAATACTATAAACAAGAAAATGTTGAGCTGTAAATAAATATGGGAAAAAAATAAATTGTCAGTTTGGTTAGAATTGAAATAAACTTTTGGTCTGAATAAAATTAAATTTTCGGTCAGAATAAAAATATTATACGGTCAGATTTTTATAACCATTTTGGTTAGGTTAGGTTTTTTTTTCAATTTCATTTAAATTATAACTATTTTATATATTTTCTGAAAATTAATTATTTACTCTGCTTTCTGTACACTAACCGATATATTATAACCACTTAATATAAATTCTGACCAATATAATTTAAACTCAGACCAATGTGATAAAAATTATGACCGAAACTCTATTAAAATTCAGACAGGAAAAATACGAGGCAATAAATATACTGGGCTTTGTTTTAGTATCGTATGGAACTTTATGTCTGTTAGTTAAAAGTGAAAATGGAAATCTCAAGATACGTGTAGTTTTATCGCCTTTTACATAAATTGAATGTCGTTCTGACAATATTCAAGTGATTCGTAAAATATGTATATATTTCCAATCTTCACTCAAATCAAGTGACACCGCTGAGTTAAATAAGCGACACTTTTCTTTTCTTGTCGAATTCCAGTTAACATATTCGCATTATCATTGGTGCAAGGCTGTGCTAAATATCAAAAGCTATAACACTTATCTTATACATAAAAACAGTATGAAGTTGAATTGAATTTCAAGTATTGTTTGAAACACGCAAGCAATCAAAGGCAGTAAAAACCTTTTTCTTGCTCACAAAATGCAGATTTAGCATAAATGAATTTACGCCTTAAAAACATGTATCTGCGATACTTCTACACTAAAGATATAAACAGTAACTTTTTTATTATGAATTGTTATTTCAACACATATTGTATTATTATTTAAATTTTGTCGCATTATTATACTGCATAAATTTAGTACTCTTTATTATAACGAAAAAGAAAATCACACGTGGCAAAGACTAAAACTTTTCCTTGCTAAATAAAGGGCGTTCACCATTGATCTCGAAAACTGTTTAAATAAATAATTCACATTTGACCTACATCGCAAGTGTTCTTGTGTAAACTTCAGGTCATAAAGGTTTAATTCTTGGAGTACTTATAGTATGCATTTTATAAATATGTAACAGACGCAACGATGCAAGACGCGCGTGACTTTTACTTGATCTTTGATACTAAAGTACACTCGCAGGGTATAAGATTAGTATCTTCCTAGTTTTATATTTATAAAAGGCTTAAAAATCAAGCATATTTATTTTAAGAAATCTAAAGTTGTTTATTTTATCTTTTAGTTTTAATTCGTTCATCATGTATCATAATATATAATTGTACGTCATTCATTCCGTGCTGTTTAGGTTGAGAATAATGAATAAAAAATATTTTATTCTGTCTTCATATAAATAGTCAAATAATTATGTTAATGGTATAACTTATCTCCTCAGAGAATGTTTCATCAATTTATGTACACGTGAAATGTTTTTAGTACTATATTTTTTAAACTGCTTTAACAAAGTAATTATATATCAATAAGAACATGTTTATTTTAATTGGCCTATTTATCAACATTCAAAATTTTTATTTTTTTATGAATAAAAGAATGGCGTAAACACGGAAATTATATACTTATTATAGTAACGCAAAACTGTGCATATATAATATGTTTAAAAGATATATTTTTCTCTTCAATAAGTGATGTTTTCTTTAAATTATTAGGGAACACTTTTCTATATAAAAAAACTTTCCTAGGTCAGTCGTATTAGGTTACTTACGTAATGTAAATTAAGCAAAATTTGAAGAAACACACCTCTTTGAAATAATAAGTATTTATATCAGGCGAAAATGGGCCAACTGGTGTGAATTTTCTGATAAAAATGATAAAATAATCACTACATGATTTACGTCAGTGAATGTCTGTCTAAATAGTATTCTTCGAAAATTGCTTTGTTATATTAAATTTATCTTTATCGTTAATGATTCACTTTAAAAGCACTATTGCGCTGGACAAAATAAGCTAGTAACAGCATACTCTATTCATTCATTCAATAGACGACGGAATGGTACTCATCAAAGGAAATGCAAACAAAACCGGCTAAGCCAGCTTTTACTGCACAAATAAAGCTCAAGCGATACGTCTAATGTGTCATTTGGGATAAGCGAGTGATGAAACAGTATTGAATAGTTCTCATGTGAATAGGCGCCTGTTAACGAACAACTTTTTAGGATCATATGTTATTAAAAATTTAAAACGTCTAGTAACAAAAAGCGAATACTTAATACGTACATTATAGTAAAAAATATATACATACACATTTTTTCAACACCGAGAAAGATATGTGCGTATTATAAAAACAAATTTACTCTAAACCAGTGATGCACAAACCACGGCCCTTTTCGAATTTTGTGGCGGCCCATCAATCTTTTTCTCTACATATTTTTTTCATGTAAAACATTTATTTCATAAATGTAAGCAAGCTTTTTCTTCAGTGAAGGAGAATAAATCGATTCATAGAAACAAGCCCTCAAATATAATGTCAAATTAAAAGAAAATAGTTAAAAATTAACAAAGACCAAGGTCACATTAACTTTTGAATTACATATAAATGAAACATAAATATTTCACAATGAAACGATTTTTAATAAGCATGTTCTCATAATACTTTTTTTGCAAGGCTTATTTATTTTCACGTTTTCGAAATAACACGGCCAAAATAATGCAATGAAACCTATGAACCATTTATCTAAATTCACTTAATCTTTTTTACACGGTTTTTTTGTAAATCTGTTTTACATGGAACGTACATATGCTCCGTGTAAAAAAGGACTGAGCGTACTTTAAATCATTTTTTTCTTTGCGGCCCGAACCCACGATAATTTGTTTTATGCGGCCCGCTAGAAGGTAAAAGGTGTGCATCACTACTCTAAGCATAAGAAAATTACACGCTGCACAACTCAATATAAAAAGCCTATGAAAAAATTAGTTCTTAATTTGTGATATATTATATTTATGAATATTTCAAATCTGGTTAATTCTGGTATCTGGCTTTGTGTAATTTTATTTTGCTTACGTTTGCTTAATTTTATGGTTTATCGACTAATAAATGCTGCAGTTTTGTTTTTATTTAAAAATAGAATACAATAAAAAAATATTCTCAATTTAGCGCATTTTTTGCTTAAATCATAAAATCGTTGTTTACCGCAAATATTTAAATGTTTGAAATCGCTTTTTGTAACTAGGCCCTTTGTGTATGGTCGTTTCTAACCTAGTAACAGACGCCACTATTGTTTCAAAATAGTTGACTGGTTTATCAATATTACTATACTTTCGTCGTAGTATTCTAAACGTCGGTATTAAATGATTTTGAATGAAAAAAAAGAGTACGAAAATTGTCAAAATATAGGACACATTAGAAAACTGTTAGATTAACATTCATTAACACAAATTTTCCTACTAAATAATTTATGATTTCTCAAAATAGCAAAACCCTTTTCGCTAAATGCGAGAATTGTTAAAGATATTTTTCCAGTTACAAAACATTGTTTTATAATTACGTTTTTATAAAATGTCGGCAGTTAAATTGATTATGTTTAATCAGTTATAATTTAAAGAAAACGACAAAATTTGCTATTAATAAGACTCGATTAGACTATTTTTTTTTACCAGAAGTAGTTGCTGAACCTATAAAACACAATATTATGTTGATTTGGAAAAATAATACCTTGAATCGAATTTGTTTTGAATTTAACCTTCTTTTATTACTTAAACAAAACTCAATAAATTTACTCCATCGCGTACAAACATATGAATAATTTCATCTCAGTAATAACTGAAAACAAAAACTAACGTTGTTTTAATTTGTGTTCAGCTGCAACAAATTGTTTTGCATGAAATACGAAAACTTTGCGCAAAGACTCAAAGGATTTTGTTTATTACTTATAGAATTGTGCAAAATGACTTTTAAAGCAGTTGTGCATGCGAATCCAGCAGTGCCCATCTTGCGCATGGGAACACAATCTAATCATTGGAGGCGAGTGGAACACATCTGCCGCCTCAGTATTCCGCCATACTTGACTTGACACTATTCCATTTATTACACCCCGTTGCCATGGGTATAATGTCGTTGCAAAAAATCGAAATAAGAGATTTGCCGTAAAGTAATTTTCCCACCAGGGAGTTTTTCCAGCGTGTTCGCTCAGAATTTTACCTGGAAAACAAAAGATTTCAAAGAGTTAATATTATTTAACTATTCTGTTTTTTGATATACCAAATATAACATTTTTATGGTGTTCACTGTCAATACTTGGTAGAAAGGCATTATATTAAGAAAAATACAATTTTTCTTTGTACTTATTTCCACTTTTTTTACCAGGATCAGGACTGGTTTAGCTCTAGCGAGCATTATCAACTAATAAGAATTTTAATTAAAATTTATTTATACACAACAAATTGAAATAAAAATGTGTAACAATCAGTGTTGTATAAATAACATTGTTAAATTCTATTTTTTATCAGTTGATAATGCTCGCCATGGGTGAAACTGGTCCCGACCATGGTAAATAATAGAGGAAATAAGTACAAAGAAATATTGTGTTTTCATTAATACAAATATAACATATTAAACTCTTTTTTGTGCAAATACTGTACTTTTCTACTGGTTCTATTGATCGCGAGCATTTTAATTTTTACGTTAATGGCTTCTTTAAACATTTCAATCATATTTATTTGGGAAAAAATAAGATTTATTCGTTTGCCTAATGCTAAGGCTTATACAAAAATCTTCTTGAAAAAACCGGTTTTCGAATTCCAATATTTACTAAACGGTTTTTTAATATTCACAAAAAAAAAATTCATATAAAAATACGGAAAATTGGTTGATCTTTTCAAGAACTTATATATAAACACTACCAAAAAAGTAGACAATACGAAATTTCCTAAAATAGAAAATCTTTCGTTGTGTAATGAAGTAGGTCTATAGTTTTTAAGGTATACAATAGAATATCCAAACGTGTGTTTTTTTCAAGACGGGTTTATGTCTAGTTCGACCCTAATACTAAAATATTTTAAAACGAATAAAACAATGATGGTTGACAAAATAGCTTTTAATTATAGCATTTTTCTCTTGAGCACTTCTTTGTATGCCATCAATATCGTCATAATATCCTTACAATGTCAGAATTATATTGAAGTCTAATGTTCTTACTTGGCATGAAATGAAACCTTGACAAATTGCTTTCACTCGTGCGTAATTCTTTTTCTTCCAAATTGAATATCAGCGGATATCCGAAAACCTTTATGTATTATACCATTTTATTGGTTGGTACCTTTTTATTGTGATCTTCTTCCTTTTGTCAAAGCAATATTCACTTTTCATATACATACTATCTATATCACGTGTATTCAATAGCCGAAGGAAATGTGGATATTACTGATTTTCAATGGACCAAAGATTTTGCCTAATTTTTATAGATGTATCATTAATTTACAAAGAAATTCACGCTCTGCACGGAAACACAAAACAAACGATTTGATACATTGTAAAACATTTTTCTTTTTCAAACAGTTGACGTTTAATGAATAAAATTAGCATTTCGGTATAATAAATTGTTACCAATGTATGTATGTATGTATGTATGTATATGTAGGTAAAGTTTACTTCTTGTTGATTAAGCAGCCACAACATTTTCAATTTTAAAATCTCTGAATGCAAACTTTCAAACATTCTTCATTTAATTTGTAGTTAAAATCATTGACTTTAATCATCTTTCATCACTGTCCAATATTTTTTCTACCTATTCGTAGAGAAAACGATTTACTGTTTACATTTTCTACCGCAATCCTGTCTTTTTATCACAACTTTATCTGGAAATCAACGTTTAAATATATGGATGTACGGTGTGCCCTTAAATCTTGTTGAGAGAATTTATTTAAGATTCATGTAAAACAAATTTACTGTTTAATAATTACATATTCATAGTATCTGTAATTTCTGACTAAAAATACATTTTTTGGTATTTTTCAACCGATTATGTAATAATCAATACATGTATAGGTTGATAAAAAATATATTATTAGTGTTCTGCGTACTATTAAACACTACATAAGTACCTTCGTCTCTTGTAAAATTTGTATATTGATTTGAGAAAAAAATCTACATGGCTTATTGAATGAAGAAATTGCAAGTTATTTAGTTAAAAATAGTGTTACTTGATTTTATTTGAATTATATACGCCGTCACAGGAAACAATATTAATAGCATTCATAGTATAATTATATTAAACACGCATGTTTAAGGTGCTTGTGTATGTTTTATATGAATTTATTAAACCAGAATGTGAGACGTTAATAGTTGTTGTACACGGTAGTTTTAATATTTATAAACAATTTAAGCATTCATTTAACAAATATTATAACGTTCATATTATTGTACAATCACTGAAATATTCTTTTTGGCAAAGTAAATATCGTGTCAATGGTAATTAGCAGCCATTTTTGACCCGACCGTACATGTGATAATTTTTTCTTAAATTATTTTGACTAAACTTTCTTCTGTTTGCGCTGAATTCTTGCAGTTAGTAAGTCTTTTCACCCTGGAATTCCTACTGATTAAGCCCACTTACCGAAGGTTTGGGATACCAATCAATCAACAGACTGGTATTCTACTGAGGGCACATAACGCAGGTCGTGCTTCATAGTTTTCAAATGATAATATTTAAAATACGTTCGTAAGTTTTAATAGGGATCCAACATTCTGACTTAGATGTCAAATAGATACCGGTCATTTGGACTATTTGATTGACATTATATGTTGCAAATAATAATAGATCACTATCAAGTTAAAAGTTTAGGAAATTTTACGCGTTAAGCTTCGACGCGGTTAATCTTCAATAAATACCTTTATACAACCGTTAAGATGAAAAATGAAAACATGTTAAGACACAAAAATTTTGTAAATACACTTTATAGTCATATAGTTTTAAGCTGATTTTTTTCTCTTACCTTTTTATTTTTCTATAACTATTGTTATTTTATAGAAAATAATTTAATAGAATAAAAATTTCTTTTGCAGTTTAAGATAGAGGATAATCGTAAGATTCTGTTTATACTTTTCTTTGTGTCTAGTTATCCCACTTGCTTTGAAGCTGCAGTGCAATTTCGAAAAATGAATCAATGAGATTTTTATTTTTGGTGGACATATTTTTTTTTTATTGTCTCAGCTTTCAGCAATAGATTTGCATAGTTATCTTAAAATTGTAATTTTTCATTTTATCTCACTTTTGTTTTTATGTAGCGAAATATAAAAAAGCTATTTTCGAAAACCATTGTTTTTGTATTTTGAACGAATACCATACGATTCTGAATTTTAAAAAAATTGTACCTTGTACTTTTTGGAATTTTTTGAGTATGGCGTATTTCATTATTCTTGAGCACAATCATGTCTTTGGTAAATTAGTTACTTATACCATTCTTCTAAAATAATTTCTCTTTCCAAACATAGGTTTTTGATTTATTACAAATATAATTATATTTTTTAAGAAATACGAAATGTTGTGAAGGTTTTTTAAAAATTGGAAAAAGTAAAAACGACTATATGACCAAATATAACAATAGAAAGACTTGAATCAAGTGAATAATAGTAACAACAAGACTGAATATATTTAAAATAAATATTAAAAATACCATTAAGTATATGTGGTTAGTAAAGTGATGAGACAATAATAAAAATGTCAATGATAACTTTGACAGGACAAGTCTGCTCATGATATTTACGTTGAATAATTCTAAATATTGCTGATATGGAGAGCGAAGAAGAAATGATATGACGGAAAGGCGGTAACAAAGTGGGAATGGAGTGGTCACCGCCTCCGAGGTAACGACGATGTTAGCTCTCGTTTTATTGATATGGGCGTTCATTAGAGAACTGATGGGTCCCCGAGAGAGCCCTTCGCCTGAGCAAACAGGCTCGGACAGGCCAGACAGTGTCAGTCCCTGTCCAAACGGCCACGCTTTAGCAGGGATGACTCCAAATCAAGAAGCAACGTCGCCTTCCGGCTGCATGGACAGTGTCGGATCACCCGCTCCGTCACCGGACGACGGGCCGAGCTACCACCTCATGAGGAAGTCGAGAGAGAATAGTGACTTCTCTACGATTTCCAGCTTCACGACATCTTCAGCCTGCAGCGGGAGCGTAACCACGACAGGAAGCTACGGCAGTGCTCCATCAGGAGATGAGCCACATCGGAGGTAGCCAAACGTTCAATTGGGTAATTTTGCGGGCGGCGATTCAAAATACTTTGATATCCATTGTATAATCCAAGTTATAAAAAAAAGCATTTAGTCAATCTTTATATGTACTGCTTTTATACCTAAATTAAAATTAGGCTACCTTTTTAATCGTGACCCAACTAATATATTTATTTCTTTTGATTCAAAAATAATTCTTACATTTTACATCAAATCGCTATATCATGTGGTAACTTCACTGAAGAATTATTACAATTTATATACATGGCTTAAAATATTTAAGAATTCAATTTTTATTTGGCGATTGTCATTATTTTTTCTCAAAACACGAGTAAACACTCCCAGTTTCAACAACCGAGAAATTAGATTTAGCTTTTTATTTTGCTCTCAGATCAAAAGTACATGTATTTACGTCGTGATTGTGTTAATAAAACCTTGTTATAAATACGAGAAAAATGTTTTTGAAAGTAAGATTTATGCTACGTGAATTGTAAATAAATTATTAGTTTTTATTGGCTATATATAGTCTATCATTCTGACTAAGAAAATTTTCCCCGCTGCTTAAAGAATCTTGTGTTTTGGTGTTCGACCACAATGGATAACAAAGTAAACGCCGCCTCCTCGCATCACCCAAGAAACCAAAATTATTAAGTGTTTTTCGGAATCAAAGGTGGAGTGTTGAAGTGGTCACATGTGATTAGGTTCTCTGAGGGAGCGTCACGACGTCTAGAGGCGACGCGGCGTCGGTCGAACGCGCGGGGAGCGGCGAGGCGTTACATCCGTCGGGGGATGCCACCCAACGACAGGCGCCGAACCACCGGGAGGTAAACAAACTTACCGTGACAGCCTTAAATTGATAAATACTATACATGTTTTTTCTTTCATTTGTTTCATATATCGGTCAGAAGAATGTGTCTGAAATGAAATAGAAAGTGAATCGAAATTTTGATAAATATATGACACTGAGAAGGATACCCAAGATGTTTTCCTATATTTTCATAAGATTTTAAAACCATTAAAATTACAAATACTGCATTTAAAATATTCGTTTAATTGTTGAGTTATTTCGCAACATCAAATTGTAACGATATTTTTTTTCGATATTGTTTTTTACTCAAATATGTCCACGGGAATAAATTTCATGAATTATTCGAATTATCAGAAAAGGTCGACCTTGCGAGGTTCATTACAATTTTGAATATCGATGGTACAATTTACTCAATATTTTTAATACCGAGTAGTCGGGTATTGTTACTATCAACACTTAGGACTCAGGTTCCCATATTCCAATGTTCATTCGCTGTATACTATAAGAAATATATGTCTTATAGCCTAATATGTAAAAAAGATAATCTACCTTTATTTTAACAATTGAAAAAATATGTTTTAACTCTTACCATCCTTTAATGGATGGTAAATGCCTAGTACGTATATTTTAAAAAAACATGTTTTTCACTTGTTTTCTAAATGACCAACAACGCATTGAAAGTATTTTTTAGCACCGTAAGGGAAGTGTTAAATACGAATAACTTTTTGATTTGCAAAATCATTTTATATTTTTGCATAAAAATGATTAATTGAAAATTTCTGTATGTATTTATTCTTTGAAAAAGTATTAAAGGCAATATTTTTAAGCGATCATAGAAAATATATCAATGAAAATCGGCTATTAATTCGATAACTTTATCATAAAATATTATTTTTTCTTATCAAACGAATCGTATTTGATAATTTGAATCCTATTATAAAATCTGAAGTAAGTGGTTGCAGCAATCTGATAAGTAAAATATCCTTTTTAATACTTTAATGACATTCTTTTTGTATTCTTAGGTCTGGGAGTAAATTGCGTTTGTTATATAGTAGCTAATAATATAATTATTTTCTCAGCCCCACTCCCAACATTGAAGTTATCGATTTGTAATGAATGATTCTACACAATTTATGATACATATTTTAAAGGATCTTGTTTTTCATACCAATTTTATACAGAACGAAAAAGTTGAAAATGTTTTTTTAATGGTTTTCTCTCTAATGATATCAGTAAGATATGACGAGTTTCAAACATCGCTTACATCCAAACCGCACCAAACAAATATTTAAATATTATTAAAACAATGATGACAATATATTTAAATATGTGTGAATATGCATTCAAGGATTCCAATCATCGATTATGTAATGATTAAGTAAGGACGAAAGCCTCAAAGTGACACTACATGGTCACGGTAATTGGCATTGTTTGTCAGTTTTTTATAAACATTAAATAATATTTATTCTTTTTAATATTTTCTTACTTTAGTAAGCAATAGGAAAGATTAAACAAATGAAGAATTTTCGTGTTTTATATATGTTTTATTTAATTAGAACAATTAGGATAGTTCTTATAAATTATCCACGACGCAATATTAAATTGACAAGACAGTAGAAGATAATTTAAAAAAAATAGAAGCCAGCTGAAATTTAAAAACGAGATTTTGGTTTTTTTTACTGATAAAATTTTCATTTAATATGTTTTATGTTCTTCGTGTTGGATAGGATTAGGGTATCCAATCTCGAGATCTCGACCAATTCTCTGATCCCGATTGAGAAAATGAAACACGGAATATTTCAAATCTGTAAAGTCTTGGGATTTTGGATTCGAAACATTGACGACGGTCACACTGATCATAAGGGGAAATCCGAAAATGTATGGGTTTTTCGAAATTTACATGACAATGACATTGTTTAAAAAATCCCATGATTTCATAATCGCCGACCAAAAATTTTGTCAATCCTAAATCAATCATTTCATAAATTATTTTATATTTTCCATTGAAAAATTGTCAATTCTGAAATCCCGGGATCACAAATGTGGTCCGGGATTGGATACCCTAGTTAGGTTCCTGTTAGTAGTTATATGAAATATGCATTATTAATTTATTTCACAAATTGCTTCTTTAAATATGGTATATTCTGTTATAATTGTATTTACACAATATATTGACAAACGAATAGACCGGATATTACTGAAAGCCCCGCTACAGCCAACGGCGCCTTAAGGAACTAGCAGCGGAGGCAAACGGCGGCGCTTCGTGGCGCGGCGTTTGAATCAGTCGACAACCGGAAATTTGAACCAATAACGTTGCGGTTAGCGTCGCCGCTCAACATACTAAAAACATGTTATTCTTAGCGTTACAAACTTGTTTACAAGCAAAATTTATAAAAGGAAATAAAACGGTTTTATATACCCGATCTAGTTAGTATTTTAAGCAATCACCATATCGGCATAGCGAAACGGGAGTGAGGAAGTTTTTCTTGTTTGAACGTCACTTTCATTTATTTGTTATCTGATAACGTTACATTCAATAAACTTCAATTTGATATACTAAAAAATATATTTTGAGAATTATTGAAAAAAATAATATTTAAAATTTGAATTTTTAGTTAAAAAGCTGCATGGTATGGCTTAGAAGCCTCAATTTTCTGTATCTGAAGCACAAACTTAAGTTGTATAGCAAACTTTCAAATATCGACGTCATTGTTTCATAATAATTTATGGTTATTTTTTATCAAAAATAATTAGTTAATATCACTGAGATATATATATGTAGATTGTTGTATGTGAATTATGGTATTTTTTTAAGAAATAATTAAACAGCATATGCAACCTCATAAAAATCTTTATTTGCATTTTAAGCTAATCGGTATTTACTTGAAGCATCATTATTATATTGTTTATTTAAGTTGTAAAATATTATTTTATTCGTAGATTTATTTTTATTTTTTAATAAAGTTTTTAGTCAAATACTTATTTAAAAATTTTGGTTGACTTCATTTCATCTAATAAAAAAAATATTTTAATAATTATAAAAACTACAGTTTGAAATTAAAAAATAGTATTATTTTAATAAATAATCTCTTATTATTTTTCAATTTGCGCGCTTACACTTTAAATTCAATGCAATAAATATAGTTTTAAATATACCTTTGGTCACGGTTTCAAACAGTTGATTATTAATATGACAATAATTTGTGATCATGACTTTAACATAAATAAATAATAAAAACAATTATTAGTCCATGATATTTCTAACATATTTTTATATTTACAATCCAAAGGAATAGTATGATCATCATAATTTGTGTTTTATTATTTTTATATTTCTTATCAATAAATATATTTTAAAATTTATTCTTTTACACCGAAATTAATATAAATAATTATCACCCTTTAATTATCGCCACTGCACTTCTTGAAATAATAAAAACACAAATTTCGTTATTTTTGTTAAGACGTCTGCTTAGATAGCTCACAGAAGATAAAAAAACAAAACTGATAAGAATATTTTCCTTTTTCCACAATTTTTCTAATATTTATTACTCTTGTTTGAGCTAGGATATTAAAGCATAATGTAATTTATACACTATATTTCAAAAATATTGTTTATTTCACTTTTAAAATCTTTAATTTCTGCTATTTAAAAAAACATACATATTCATCTAGGACAGCGGTCGGGGAACCGGGGTAAATTACCCCAAATGGGGTAAAAATAAAAATTTTCAGGGAAATAAGGAAATTTTTGTGAAAAATGTTTAATTTAAATTTACATTGATTGTCTCCTTTTCAATATGAAGGAGTTATATCGACTCACTCAAAAATATTTTGGAGTAATGGTTTAAAAAGTTCCCCGACCGCTGATCTAGGGGTTGAAACAGTTATTTAATGGTTTCCATAAATCATAAACGTTGTTGTAATATTAAAATTGTACTTTTAACTGAATTTTAAATATTTGATAGTTTACTCAAATTCTTGTGACACTTTGTATATTTTTAATAGATAGTTTATTATTTTCACCGAATTGTTCATTAATTTATATAAAAATCGTACATTTATTTTGTAAATATGAAGTCACTTTGTTTACAACACAAAACATCAGCGAAAGACAGACAATTTTGACTATATAATATATGGGTGCTCATTTTTTTAGTACGGCACATATATATATATTATATGAGAATTAAAGCATCCAGTCCCGAACCTTTTTTTGTAAGCCCGGTATTTTGAAATTGACAATATGTCCAATCCCTGATTTCGGGATTAAACATTCACCATAAAATCGTGTAAAAATTCGGGATTGAAAATGTGAACCTTTTTTTTAGCTCTTTCGAGATTTCTGATTTAATAAACCAAGGAATTTACGGAATTGCTAAAATGAAGAAAAATGGGAGCTTTTTATAAATCTCTCGTGTGAATTTCTAAATTTTCCTATTTTCAACAATTTTTTTAAGAATTACGCACTTTTTCTTCTCAATACCGAAGTCCCGGAATTGGTAGTATTACAATCACAAACGGGATTCCGGGATTGGAGACCCTATAATATATTACAATATACACGCTAGCAAGCTTTGTTTTTGGAAAATATTTTTTAATTCTTTTAGATTATTTTTGAGAAATTCATGTCTTTAGCTTAGATTTTGAACAGAATTTTTGCTGGACACAGAAATATTTGATTACTTATTCGATGTAAGACTTGATTGACTTAAAACAATTCTCGTTGCTTGGCTCAAAATTGCACTTCAGTCTCAATTGTTTTCAATTAAAAAAAGATTAGTCAGAATTACAACCATAGGTTAATTTAATATTCTTTTCAACAAATATTCTTTGAGAATCTACTATGATAAACTATCTGTTAAATTATTGTATTTTTCTTTAGATCACTTCATGTAAAAAATACTTTCAAATATTGGCGCAACACTCTAGGTTTCAAATAGCAGTAATCGTTTTTTTTTGTTGCCAAGTACTAGTTAACTGAGAGCCGTAAAAAATATTTTACTTTTTGCCTACATACATTTCAAACAATTATTATTCAGTGGCCTCATTTTCGACATAGCTTCAAAGGTTTTTTTTTATTTGCTTGCTTATATAAATGTAATGTTTTTACTCAAATAAGTACTGATAAAAAACATCCCATCGAATGCAAGAAATGTCCATTTACCGTAATCTCCAACCGGTTTTGCCAGTTGCAACACACGCCATGCGGTGGAAGTTCGCCGAAATGACAGCTCGTATTATTTATTCCGTGACGAATCAACATTAGTTAGGTACTGACGGTGTTAGTCGTTAATTGATAAGTAGTCAGTCTTTATTTTTGTCTGGTGTACGTCGGTCGCGACCGCAGCACTTCGCCAATCCGGATAAGATTGGGGAGATTTGTAGCTATCCCGTAGTGTTTTTGTGCGTCGAAAGTCAAAATTGGCAATCACATCGAACATTATTTTATACATCTACGAAGTGGGCACCATTTAAATTGCAATTTTATTGCTCGCACGGAGTGATTAAGTGTATTGTACGATGTAAAAACATCTACAATGATTATATATAAGCCAATTCGCCATGTCACGTAATAATTTGAACGTAGTTCAAATGATTATATTGTTCTTAAATGATCATTTCAATTATATGGTCTCGTTATGCCTTAAAAAATATGTAATATATAGTTAGTAATATATTACAGTAACTAAAATATTCCTAAAGTTATTAAACATATTCGATGTCTGTTTTAATAATATTTGTATACTTCACCTACACAAATTAGGGCACACAGACCACAATACAAATAATTATACAAAACTACACGTATTAAAGTCGCTTCATTTTAATTCGTCTTTTCTTATAAAATATATTTATAAGGAATTTATTTAAAAATCAATGGAGATTTGCCATAATTCTCAATATCATAATTATATTATTTATATTAAAACTATTAGTAATGGATATTTTACACTTTTTTTTGTAAGTGTAAGCATTATATTAAATATTGATACACATAATAAGGATAAACTTAAACATAATTAAGCTTAAAATTTCTGTTAAAAGTTACAACTTTTATTTCATATAACAATTATAAGTGTTTTCTTTTACTTAAAAATAATGCAATTGCTTGATTACGAATCACGATCAAGGTAAAAACTTTTTGTTTGTATAGAGTACTGTCGTGCACTCAAATAGTTGTACTTATCTAGTTTGTAGAAACAAAAAGATATTTTCCATGTGACACGTTTGTTTGCTGCGAGTGATAACTTTTATTTATCGTGTTAAAAATACTTCAGTACAAAGTTTTCAGATCAAATAAATCATGCAGTGAATATAAGCCAGGGACATCAGACTGAAAAGATTTGACATCAAAACTTAACGAGGAAATCATTGCCTAAGACAAAAACATTCTGAATTAAATGGTTCACCTCAATTATCTTTCCGTGTTTTTCAAGTAAAGTCAATCTTTTTACAATGTTTTGTTTTGTATTGCACAAGTGTCCTTGTGTATTTCTTTTAGAATAATGCGCAAAAATAAATGAGATATAAAATATCATTTAAATTATATTAAAAGGTATCTTCAAGTAAGCTTCATTAATATTACAATTAACACTTGCCATTGTATGAATAATATTTTTTGTTCGGTAGCTAGTTATTCTGAATTATTTGTATCACTAACAGTGTTTTCGCTCAAGCATATGCATTAAAGTGTCCTATTGTCTCGTTTTATATAAATTTAGCATTCATATTACTGAAGTTCCTATACTATATTCAGACACGGCTTATTTAATTACGTCAAAAAAAACATATTTTAATTGTATTGTATTACATTTCAAATATCAACATAATATGAAACCATACAACTGTCGGTCGATTCTGAATAATATTTTTTAGATTGTTTGAATCATTACTACGCTGCTAATTGGTAATAATTATTTCCTTGTACGATGTCGTGACACGAATAAGTTAGTCATCTTTGATAAAATAGTATTCCATAGCAACACATTATAAAATAGTTTTAAGCAGAGTCTTTAGGCAATCAATTTTATTTAAACAATTGTTAGACGTCTTAATTAGGAACATCACGAACATGGTACATTCAAGACGGATTGACGTCTACAGACATGTAACGCCACATTCATATTCAGCTCTCACTCACGAAAACCGTGCCTGCAGAAAACGATATGAGATTGCACGGAGTAATTATAGTGTGATAAATGTATTTTTCGATGAAACGGTGAATTATCCAAAAAGTGTATCAACGTCATATTTATTATATTTTATAAGTTCATTGTGCTCCAAATAACATAACATCGTATAAAAAAAATGTTCACCTATTGCCGTAATCAATAATAAACCTATAATCTTTTATGATTGACATATGTTACTTTAGGATCTAAAAAAGATAAGAAATACGTCTACAACTATAAAAATGTTAACGATCAGATAAAACGCTTGATTAAATTATATTTATTCGAGCTGTGAAATGTGGAAAAAAATAAGAGTACATGACGAAATGAAGTTTTTGTGATAAGTGTAAATAAAATAAAATGTCTTAATTTATAAAAATATAATAGCAATGTTATAAATTTTGAAATGAGTAAAGTTTATCCTGAATTGAATTCGGCGGGGGGGCGTGTATGGGGTGGTAATGTTCTGCGAGTGCCGAGAAGAGCACGCAGTCACTCCTTGACAGTCCCTTCTTTGGGAACCATTGTTCTGGGAAATCGTAAAATGTAAGTATATACGTGACCCTTTAACGGTTTGCTGAATCCGTTAAAAGTTTTTGCGTTTCAGAATACAAGAAAACGACTTTTCGTTTATTGAAATTTATGGATTTCTGTTGGATATGGATGTGGCTTAAGTTAATTTATTAAAATATCATCAATCAAACTGGTTTTTACTAAATTCTTAAGTAGAATTTATATTATAAAACTATGTATTCAAATGTACTGTAAATTTCTATAATATGAATATGAAACGAATACCTCATCTGTGAACCTTCTTCATCAAAATTAATATTTTGTACAATAAATATCATTATTTTGATTGAGCTTGACAAACTTAAAAAAAGGTGTTTTCATATCATTGTGTATTTTTCAGTCGAGTAGTAAAACTTATGTTAAAAAATAAACAATATAACTCATATGGTTAACGTCATACATCAACGTAATATTTATTTCCGATGTCATCTGGGTAATTTTAAATCTGTTAATAAGTATTGATTTTCTTATTATTTCACAATCCAAATTTGAGTAATTGAACTAGCAAAGGATAATTTCGCTCTTATTTTATTTTAGAATGTCTTTTTCACATATTTATATTATAAGGTCAAGATATTTAATTTCTGGGTTATCTTTTAATACTTTAAAATTTCACAGACTTATCGACAACATTCCCATATCAATTATGAATATATCAACTAGGATACAAACCATTTTTTTTAATTTTATATATTGATTGATAGAAAGCATTTGTAAAAAAATGTATTAATAATGGCAAATAAGAATGCTTGTTGTATCATAAAATATCGTTTTTAATATAAGCAAGACACGTTTATTTATACAAATACATAATATCTAAAAAGGTTCGCTTTGCATCAAAAATACATCGCCGAGGATCACGCAAAAATATAAATCGCAGATTTCATTTCAATCCCATGCCGACCTTTAATCTTAGTATCCATCATTCTACATGTCAATAGTATATTCAATGAGAATATTTGAAGTCTAATATTAGAAAAATTCTGTCTCTTGACGGGAAAATTATTCATTTTATTTTGAGTTGAAATTCTTTGTTTTTATTTTATTCACTCAATTTTAAAGTTAAACATTTAAGACAAAAAAAATATTACCTTTGATATTTTAAAAATGTAAGTTATAATAGATTTTGTTTTCAGTAATGCTCTGGCGATCGCTATAGATTCATTCATACACACGGTAGATACGTTTCAAAAATAACCGTGTACAAAAAGTGATAAAATTCGTAGAAAAACCTAAAATTGTTTCAGTGAATTTGAAAAAAAAAATAACAATATTGCGGTAAAGAAAATTGTGTAAAAATAATAATAAAGACACAATTTAACTAAATTACACAAAACACAATAGTATAATATGTATTTCAATAAGAAAAAGTAATACAATTTATCGCTTCTTGATTATATGCGGAGACATTTATGAGGGAGTGGATATAAGTTGCTTTCATCGCTAGAAATGCCTGACACATCTAATGTGATGGGATCTTATAAGGCTTTTTTTATAACTGTATTTATTGTGTTGTTGAATATCTTGTTATTAGTAAATCCGTTATCCGTGTCTGGGAATCGTGTTAGAACAAATAATTTGTGTTAAAATAAAAATGTTCTTTGAGTGGACCGTGTAAAATGAAGTTGAGTGTACTTACTGTTCTATAGACATTTATTTAGTTCAAATTTTACACATTAATAGAAATATTGTTTCTAATGTATGCACAATTTTATATGTATTTATAATAATATTCATAATGCTTTTTTAAAATTGAATTGTGATAAACCGTAGGATATCGAAAAAATGTATAGTATCATAACCAAAAAAATAGACTCGAATTTTATAATTAAATATAATACTACACTTCTTTTGTTTTTGTGCTGTTATCGGTTCCCATATTTTTTAAAAGCAAAAATGATCCTTTTACTTTTATCCCGAAAAAAATGTTGACACTAAGTACACAAATTCATATCCATAAAAATTCCAAACGATGCTACGAAAACTGTTTTCGTCCTTCGTTAAACTTGTAATGCGATTCAGTAAAAACGTTCAAAGCTCTCGACGCTTTTTAATAAACAGACAGCTTGTTTAAACGATGGAAAAAGCTCTGTAGGTTGTCGAGAATTAAAATTGTATAGAAGAATACGTACCGGTAATACAGGTTGTTCTTGTTTAAAATTAAGTCAAACAAATAATAAATTTCTTTGGATTTCAAAAAAACAAAATATTGGGTACTTATTCTACAATTTATCGAAAGATCAGAATCGATTTTTCTCATCGTGAGTATTTTTAACGTTATTGAGATAACGTTAATTTTGAAAGAGGAATTAGTTATGTTTATCATAAGTTATTATTCAATACTTTTTATAATGATCAGTCATTTGAACGTCATCTGAACTGTTGTAATCCAATGATGAATTAATAAAGAATAAATCTATATAAATAATGCATTGTAATAACTTTCTATATTGTATTGTTGTTGATGACAGATTGGTGTGTTTACTTGAATAATACTCGGAAACTTCTTTAATTAAAGACTCTTTAAAATTACAAATATAATTGATAATTTCAGTACATTATGCTTAATTCATTTAGTATTTGTAACATATATATTAGTATACTTAACCAAAACCAGTCATTAGGGTGCTATCACAGTCATCCATCTTATCTCACATATTACCTTAAAAACATATTATATCGCCATACTACAAATATATTGATGTGTGTTGAAAACCTTAAAATTTCTTAAATATTCCATAGAAAAATTATTTTATTGGTAAAGTTTTCGATTTTAAAGCCAAACAGTTATTCCTGCTCCAAAAATCAACGTTTAGTGAGAGTTATAAAGACTTTAATTATAACAAAAACGAAACTTTGAGACGGTTAAGCTCATTAATTATGTTTGAGACGTCGCAGTAAACAGGTTAGTTTTTTTTTACATTTGTGCAGTATATTAATCTATTATAGAAGAATTGCTAGTTAGTATGACATTGTCACGTTGTCACTGAACGAGGGGCGTGGAAATGCCTGAATAATTTTCCATCTCGGATCAGTCGGCAGGTTGTTGAACATATTTCCACATGTTTACACAATGTTATGATGGCAGCATCGTTCGCTTTCAACGTTTTCACTAGATATGCTCAGGGAAGCAATCAAAACTTTTCCGTAATAGTATTTGGTGTTCTACTATTAAAGCTTTCAACTCAAAATTTGATATTTAAAGTAAAATATTTATTATTTAAACAGCCTTTGAAACCCAACATAATCATTTTTTTCTGTTTTAAAACAAAACTATTAAAAAAACATTATTATCATTATTAAGTAATATAAACTATTTGATTGTCTACGTTTGCGTGGTCGAAATGTAAACGTCGTTGGCTTCGGATACGGAGGTCACGGGCTTGAATTTCAGTATGGACAATTTTTATAAATTGATTTATAAATTTCTGTTAAAAAGTATAGATTTGTGTGATTCCTTTTAAATTCCCTCCTACCATAGCAGTCTTAAGTTCCAAGCAGTGCCGTAGAAAAATCAGCAAATCATGAGCGGGCCGTTAAATCCCAGCATCTACTAACAAATTTAATGGCGGTTATACGTAGATCAACTCTAAATTACAATTTATGAGCTTATTTTTCGTTGAATATAACATGTATGTTTGAAAGATTTCTTATATGGATATTTTGTCATTCGTTGGTGTTATTAATTTACAATTTACGATACATCGAAAGGGCCATATATGCAAATTAAGTAATGATTGTAAGAAATATAGCGAATGGCAAGAAATGCGATGTGTGTATATTTATTCGAATCTTAATGTATCGAAAAACGCACAGTTTTAATTATATATTTACTATAACAATTTATTTTATTGATCACGATTATTAATCGTAATAATTATCTTTCAACGTTAGTAGTATCTATATTCCTGTTAACTGTTAAGATTATTTGATTCACGTGTGCGTTTCGAAATTTTTTCGAACAAGTTATAAAATGGCACTTTGATTAAGACATTAAACAAATAAAATTTAACTTCCCACTATTAAGTATCACAGTTATAAAGAATATTAATTATAAATTTCATAAAACAACAGTAACACGTGGAATTCATATTATATTATATAAGATTTTGACGCCTACTGTGATATTATGAAATAAATGCTGCGTCTTTTATCATATAATAATGGCAATTTACCAAGTAAATGATGATTTAATCAATGACAATATTTAAAAAATAATGAATTGAATTGTGCTACCCCAGTTTGTCTTACTGATTTTTGATTACTGATATGACTTGTGAAATCCTATGGAAAGATTGAGTAACGAACCAGTGTGCACAAATAAATTTTGAGAATAATATGAATTGATTAAAATCCCAATAATGACGTTGGTTTTTTAATAAACTATCCAACCAGTTTTAAAAATCGCGATGAGCGAAACCGGTCTTGATCAAATAAATTTATGTGGAAAAAGTACTAAAAATCTTTTATTATTTTTATCCAACTTGTATTGAAATATAGTAAAAAAAATAATTACCCTTCTTTGTTTGCTTTTGTTCTCCAAGATTTTTATTTAAAAACATTATAAAATGTGATTTTTTTCTTATTTTGAAAAAGATTTAATTGAAAAGATATATAATTACAATATATATATATGTGTATTTCCTGCAAAATAACAGAAATAAATGTTTTCATAATGATGTGATATTACTTTGAAAATTATGACTCCGGCCCGCTATTTTTTGTAAATCCGTATGTTCTTGGGATTTTAAATTCGGAAGAGCCAAATAAAAAAAAAGCTCTATTACGCTGCTAATTTTGTGAAATCTGGGTTTTTGGAATTTACATGTAATAATTCTCATGAAATTTTGAGAAATCCTATGATTTCAAAATCGCCGAAGAAAATTGTTCTCAATCCCGAGTCCCAATTTTCCGAGTTTTCAATCCCGGGGTTGAAAAATTGACAATTTCCGAAATCCCGGGATCACAAAAGTGTCCGGGATTGGATACCCTAGTTACTGTAGTAAAGCATCTATTATCCTAACCAAGAATCCTTTTTTCTTTTTTAACCCTATATAAACAATGAATATGAAGTAATCTAGTTTCGGCACAATATATATACAGAGATAATACTATTGCAATGTATATTCACTGAAGTTACTTCACTTTTACGATACCTTAAAACGTGTGAAGTATTACAACGCATCTAACTTTTTTTTCTAAAATACAACTTGGTTCACTTCACCTTTAATAGGCCCATATTGCTTAATTAAATTAAAACCTAGACATAACGGAAGAGCTTTTGAAAACGTATTTTCCGCAATAAACAATGATGATGATTTTTTAATCTCGAAATTAGGGTAATAAGCTTCAGTTGACTACATGTAAGGATATAAAATTTATGCTAATATCAAATCAGATCCAAGATTTACGGTGAATAAATGTTTCCTATGTATAGGGCGTTGTTCCAGTAGTCAGCCAGTTAAGGGACGGGTGTTTTTTCGAAAGATATATTGAATTAATGAATAATGAATACATGTTTTTTCCACTGGTATTTTATAAAACACATACCAAATAATGTAATCAAGTCAAAATAAAAACGAATAATATCGTTTTACACATAAAGTAAGAACAGTATTCTAAAAAATGACAAAAAAATCAGTAATTAGCCTTTCATAGGCATTAACTTTTAGAAGACAGTTTAGTAAAAATACACATCTTTGAGTGTTTAACTACCGACACATATTTAAACATTTTTATTTTTTTCAATGTCAACACTATTATTCATGTTTAAGCTAAAAGACTGACTACTGGACACGGCTGACTATACATAGCAACAGTCACCCTATGCATCCAACAACATTTAGCATGTATTTAAGAATATTGTAAAACCTTTTATATTTTTACCCCTTTACGTTACGCGCAAAATATGCAAAGATTTATGAGACAACTTAATACACAAAAAAGTCTTCGTACTTATTTAATATCAATTAGACTTTTTAATTAATAGAACAGCTCTTTTATGTTTGTGGGTGGATTAGGCTGTATAAGTAAAATTATGTTCGGCTATTCCTTGTGAAATAACACATACATTGGTACATTATCCCAAGAATTCAATATCCAATGCGTCTAATACGTGATTCTAACAATCTATCAAACATGTAATAACTGTGTTTTTACTTACTAGGGTATTAAATACTGAAAATATTGTGAGTTTACTAGGCACTTTCACGGGGAGCCTTTTTTTAAATCGAATAGAGTTGATGAAAAGAAATGTTAAGCATATTTTAATAGCAAATAAAATATTCGTGTGGCGAAAAAATCTAATAATGTTTAAAAAACATTGTTTTGCTTTTTAGGAAATAAATTTACAGTTGATTGAAAATATCAGAATATTTATTTCTCCTATTTGCTTTATTTTAACAACAATATATTCATTGACTTCCTGGTGTTTTATCTTTTACGCCCATGCCAGAATGAGTCTTATTTGTCAAATATTGCCATACGTTATAATGAAATTGTGAGCACGATTGGAAACTGTAGTGATATAAACAAGCGAATATTTGTTATTTGCATAGCTTGTTATTTGATATCTTCTGTTTCAATCGAAAATGAAGCGATTTTATTCTTCCACATCAAAGACTTTCCAATAACCCTAAAAATAGAAAGCGAACGATTTAAAACGCTATGAAAACGTCTCGCTAAATGTATTTCCGATGGAATTTTCTTATCAAATACATTTTTTTAGATTCATCTCTGTACCTGAATAAAATGATAATTTTGTATATTGGTAATAAATACAGCACGTGAAAATTTTACCAATGATGTCTTTTGTAACACTATATGTATACGAAAAATGGTATGTATGATTTGTAAAAGAATCATCCTTGATCATTTCACCATTTTTTTTTATTATTTCTTGACCCATGTCTTCAACAAAAAAAAACTCAATTGACTGTAATCAACATTATGAGTGGGTTCTACAATCAAACAATTAAATTTATTTAGCAACGATTCTTTTGACTATGAATTTAATTTGGAAAGTACAATATTATTTTTAAGGCCAAATCTTCAATTACCTTGCGAAATGTGATGGGATTGTCTGTGTTATACTGTATAATTATTCGTCTCATAAATACAATCATCTTAATGTACGGGTATTTTATTATTAAAAATCAATATTATTGTTCATTGTTTCAAATAAAAATGACAGTACATGATATTTCAGCTGACTCCAATTCGACATGCATTTGATAAATATAATTAAAATTATAATCAATTCAGAAGAAAATGCGCAGCATTCATTCATTTTATTTAGTCCACTAAAATATGCTAAAAAAAACCCTGAATCAATATTACCTTTGTATAATACATATTAATAAAAAACACAATATTCCTTTGTACTTTATTTAAAAAGGTCAGGACCGGTTTCGCTCATGATGGGCATTGCCAGCTGATCAGTAAAAGTAATATTTACAGGATACAGTATTTTTTAAATTGCATCAATATTTTAATCCATTGTAATTAAAAAAGTTTTAAAATATTACTGTTACTTTTAATGGCATGTTATAATATGTAAAATAAATGGTTACTTTACCTCCAAACTCCAAATAAAACTAATAAGAATTTTTGTTTCTTTTCGCCAGTTTCGATGTGGAAAATGGATCAGGCGTCGGCGGGCGGAGTCCCTTGGAGGGCGCCGCTTCTCCTTCGGCGGGGCTCGTTCTGCAAAACCTGCCGCAAAGACGCGAAAGCTTTCTCTATCGGTCGGATTCCGACTTCGAGATGTCGCCCAAGTCGATGTCGCGCAACAGCTCCATCGCTAGCGAAAGGTGAGTGTCACGGCTACAATTGCTTCATTCCATCGCCGCCAGGTTTCCCTGGAAAATTTGCTTTCATTTCTCTGTGAGTTTTTTGTTGTTATTCATAGATGTCACGCTATTTTCAGGAAAATTTTATTTGAATTTCATGTACTATTTATTTTTTGAGCATGTACATTTATATAGAATTCATTATTGCATTCTATATTATTAGTATCTACTTAACTGACAAAAGTATGTTTGAATGATCGATAAAATGTTTATTTTTTTCTTTTTTTATGTTTTAAAGTTATCTTTCTTCTGTAACACCATCCTTATAATATATTATTTAAAATTCTCGCATGTTTTTTTCGGAAACAATAACAATAAAATAAACATCAGAATAAACTTATATTTAAATAAATTTACATACCAAACAATATGGATGGTAAATAATCAATGATGCGTAGCTATTTATGGGATTCAATTTTTTGAAGTGGTTCATTTTCATTTGCTTTACGGATTCTGTCCAATCTAAAAGTTATTAAAAAAGTTTTCTCGTCACATGATTGATTATTTTCGAAATGTGATAACTAAGACGACCGCATTATGAATAAATATAGATAAAATATGGGTAATAATATTTTACAAAACTTCTAGGCTATAAATATACATTTTGAGCTTTCATTGAAGATTCGTTTTTTTTTTTTTAATATAATATATTGTTTTTAAATAACCACAACCTCATTTCCGGCATACACGTTTCGTTTACTATCTCTTATAAAATATTTATACATTATTATTCAATGTTTACACTAATAAAAATTAAGTTTCACTTCATATACATTTTCGGTTTAAAATATACACCGGATGGAATATGTATTGTACCTATTATGTTTGCATATAATTACATCAAGAATTATCATCAGTATTTTCATTGCACTCCGCTGCAAGATCAAGGCTCAAATATCCAAATTAACATCACTCTCAATTGTTTGTTCAATCGATTCATATGTTTATATTCAAAGGCATGAATATCTGTGATGATTGCATATATAACTATCCTTATTAATCGACTCTGAGTATAGGGCGAAGATAGAGAGAGAGGCCGATTTAGTTATTACTATCATAATCTCAAGAGAATTATTATAAAATTCTTATCGTTGAATATTATATAGATTGATTATTTTATTTTAAATTACAGTGAATTATCTATTTTATGTTTTCGAATGGACGGATGAAAAAAAAATGGAAACATTTTTGATTTTATATTTCTCTGCTGTTCATATAAAACTTTTCAGATTTTGTAAATATATATTTGAAGGTTCGGTTATGTATCTGAATGTTGATAAAATATTGTAAGTTCAAGACCTTCACTTACTCTAACTAAACACATAATTTTCATAAAATTGTCGATATTTCAGACACAAATTGTGGTGAGCAAAAAGATAAAACCGGGGACGGGGAATAAATGTACTTTATTGAAATGGCTTTTTCAGAAATTGCACTTAAATAACGGGTTAAACGTAAATTACGAGTACGTTAAGTCAGGGTTTCACTCTGGTTCTTTCAAATAAATCTTCTTAATTTTTCATCAGAAGACCATGTTTGTACTACATTGTTAACGACTGTATTTGATACAGGCCATACATTAAGCCTTTCTGGCCGTTCTGTTGAATCTTGAGACCAAAATGAGCGTATTTAAAATTGTATGTATGAGAATACATATATTTCGTCTATGCTAAATCGTAATCTTTCGTAAACGTTTACACGTATCAAAAGTGTTTATAATGTTGGCTCAATTTTAAGTTAATAATTATAGGTGGGTGGGTGGAAACGTGTGAACCCTGCAGTAGGTAATAAAATGACTGGTTTATTTTAAATACATAGTCAGCTTCATTAGCTAACACATAAAGTATTCCATACAAAATTAGTTTAATTATCAATTTAATGTGACATTAACGGCAAAAGTTTAGTTATTAATATGTCACGAATTTCGCTCGCATATTTGAGGTGGGGATGCCTACGATACCTCCGCGATCGGGCTGTGGTTCTGTGACGTCATCGCGTACGTAGTGACGTCACCGAGCATCATGAGGACGAGCGGTGGAATCTACAATCGGCCCAAGTGGAAGAGCCTCTCAAGCCGACCGCTTCAGGTGAAACTCGGAAAAGAATTTTCAATATGCGTAATATGCCTCCGCTTTGAATAGCCTCACTAAAAAGTCGCTCCTTGATCCGCGAGTTTTTTGACATGGCGTCCACCTCAACGAAAATTTTCCCCAACAAGATTATTTGGGTGGACTTAACAATTGAATAACTGAATTTTAAAATACAGAAAGCAATTCTATGTAGGAATAAAATCTGCATTTTTTAATGTAAGAAACATTCTTGAATTGTATGTATTATTTACTTATTTACGATAAAATAATTACTCGCCTATGCCTTTTTTTGGACAATATTTTTTTGAATAAAAGTTTAAATCGCTCCTATACTCGGTGAAATTAAATTACAGCCATTTTTATATATTTTTTAAGTGCCGGTTCCGGATCAAGACCGGTTGTGCTCTTCACGAGAATATGTACTGATAAAAATATTATATGAATCCCTATATCAGCCCTTGTTTTTATTATTTTTAAATAGACAAAGCAAAAGATAAGTACGCACAATGAATTGATATTGAAGAATCATTTGTCAGATATAAATAATTTTTCAAATTTCAAAATCAAATATGATTGACAAACACCTAGCTTTTTTAAAAAAAATCTAGGTATAAATAACTTTTCTTTCGTTTCATATTACGAGTTTGATGTCTTCTTTGTATATTTTTATCCAGTGGGAGCTTAATTAATTTAATTTCAATACGAAGGCATAACTTTAAAATTCGTCATTTGATATTGAAGAATTCAACAGCGCAGACCATTTCTTTTTTAAATACAACCCACCTTCTGCGTGTACAAAAAAAAATCATAATTACTATAAATTCTCAGTTTTCTTTTCGGAGTTAAATCGAGACGAACAAAGGAGATTAATTACATTTTTATTCAAACACTTTTTTTGGTGTACATATTTTACTTCAAATGGGTGACTTTGATAGATGTCCAGCATTTCAATTAATAAATTGTACACTTTTGACAACTCTTTTGTAAGAATATTTTAAATTTCAAATTACGTTTTCTTATTTCAAAAGATGCTTAGATTTTATTTTAATCATTCTTTGGTCCAAAGTAAAATGGATAGAAAATATTTTTTGATTCATAAAAGCCTAAAACAATAACGCACCATAACATAGAGTTCATGAGAGGTTGAAGTTTTTACATGAATATAAATAAAGTAATCTATATTGGGATTCTAACATAAGCTCAAAAAAAGTTACATATATGTACTCCTGATGTTACGTTAATTTACAGTATAGTCAGGGATGTCCAACTGAAATCACTTGGTGGACCAAATGTAATATTGGTCTGTACTAGATCGCATATTTAAAAAATAAACAAAAATGAAACGAAATGTTTTTTACATCCATTGGTAGCCTTAGCGTCCAATTTGGTTGACCTTAACGTCATTAGGGACTCTGAAGTCTCGACTTTTTCCAAGTCCCAAGAGCCGAAACTATTACAGAGGTGGGGATCTTCCGGTCTCTTGATTGAATTCATATATTTAATTTATTAACAAAATAGTATTCATTTTTAAATTTTACATTCTGGTATAGAAAAGATACCCCACCCTTGTATTTAGTTAAACATTAGAACTCTCATCAAACCTCTTCTGTAAATATAATAAATTGTATTAAATAATACAAAGTGTAATTCCATGCAAGTAAATTTGTATTACGTTTTATATGTTTTTTAGATTCGACTATATTTTTTCACCGTAGGGAATTTAAAATAATTTCATACCGTGCAAAACTATTTCGCTTGAAGTTGTATTTAAGAATATATGCTCAGTGCTTATCGTCAAACATTATCCTTGGTTTGATTAAGCCAACAATATTATCAAACATTCTATTAATTATATAGTATTGGGAAATTTCTCCTTCAATATTGAATACTTGGCTCACGCTGAGTAAACATACACCAAGACCACTGGACATAGACGAAAGGAGTAATCCCTTATTCAATTCAATACGGAACTTCGACTCGCTTGGCACGTATTTATCAAGTTTTGAACCCTATATTATTGAAGTGTATAAACATATCGAAGGGTTAATTAAACTGAATAAAATATATTACTTTTGAGCCTGTTTAACGTTTGGTTATTCTAAATTAAAAAATCTGCACAGTTAGATTATACATATATTCTCAAGTAATGAAACATAAATAAAATTATGTTTTTTGATCAATGAATTCATGAGGGACATGGTATTCAGTCACTCACTATAACCCGCTATGTCTGTATTCGCGATCAAAAGTTCCACGTCAATTTGTCAAGCATTTGTACATAACTTTAGAAATATTCTATCAAGTTAATGACTTCGTAATTTGGCATCGTGGATTTGTTCTTTCATATCTATAGATATTATAAAAATCAAAAGTAGTTTCTTATTTTCGACATTCTGTCGTTATTTGTGTATAGCACGTCATATGACTAGCGGAACCAATATTAGCACACTAATTATAACGAATATAATCTATTTGTAGAAAAAAAGACGAATAATTGAGCAATTATTCACTATGACGAGTATTTATTTACTCCCCCAACATTGTCGACTTTGACTTTGTTTTGAGGGATTGATTACATGCTACCCGTGTAAGGAGGACCAGATAGCTCCGTCCCTATCGTGCGTACTTTGGGTAGTATCGTTGTTATACGTGCGTCCCTCTCTCCAGGTGTATCGATCCGCGTCGGCATGTCCCAGCCAACCGGGACTTCGGTCGTTCGTTGACGGGAGAAGAGAGCTTTCCCATTCAATGTCGTTAGGTGATCATAACTGAAAATTTAATCGGCGTTACAATAATAACGAGACGAGAAATCATTTTATTTAAATTTTCAATTTCTCCTTTCTATTCGAAACCCGTTTATTTCCCTAATTAAAAAATGTGTTTTCAAATATAACACACTAGCCAGATCTCAAGAATACTACAATATTTAATTATAGTTCATAAATATTATTTTTAATTTCAATATTACAAAATCGCATAATATGTATTATTTCTGTAATATTTTTGTGATCTTCGAGAATCTTCGTATAAAATATAATTTATACTAGCATTAAAAGTTATATTATTTTACCTTTGTGCTTCTGCTTATCGAAATGTTATTCGACATTGAAAGAAATCAATTCGCTAATACATTTTCATTAAAATATTCTTAAATTGAATAATGCTACATAATTGGATCATTATTACTCCCACAAATCATTTGGAGAATTTCCTTAAAGGATTTTGTAATAATATTATAAATTATTTCTTATGGATTTTCAATTTCGTAATATCAATTTAATTAGGTAGATATTTTGTTTTTTGTTTTCGTCTTATCAATTTTCTTCTTCGCTGTGTAGAAAACAATGTTTTGCATAGAGATAATTTAATTTCAGTGAAAAAGTCTTTTTAGCATAAAAGATAACCATATTGAAACCTTTTGCACTTAGATTTGACAAATTTATTCAACTTTTTATGATGTCTGTACCTTATAAATTATTTCACTATAGAAGCAAAACGACTTAATGATACACATCGTCCTGAAAAGAACAGTTCGGTATAGAATGTTTTATAATCTCCTCGAATTATTCCAACTAGTTTATTACATATGCTTTTGGTCTCAAATTTATCCTAAAAATCACTTTATACAAACATTTTGTATACAAACATACGTCTTTGATCAATCATTCTCATATATTATACGACTTCAATTATGGTCGATATTGTGTAAAAATGTATTTGGGTATGTTATGTAATCATAAATTGATACGTTAATTTATTTTCCTGCATCATTAAGACTAAATATTTTTCAACCAATGGAAAATTTAAAGCTATATTGTTTTATAATAAACAGATTTTTTGAGTGTTTCTACCATTATTTTTCGAAGAGGGTAAGAATAAAAGAATAGGGGCAAAAAAGACCAGTTGTAAAGAATTTTAGAGGAGAACGTAATCATTTTTTAAATAAATACTTTACTCAAATCCGTAACCTTATTGAAAAAATAGTCTGTGCCAAGATTCAAACCCTCTTACAACAGTCACTTCAAATTATACACTTCGATTTAAAAATTTGCATTCGTGTGTAGACTTTTTGTATTTGAAATAATATGTATGCTGACGTTTACTACCCAAGTAAATTTATACTCAAATACAACAAAGATAATATAGCGGCTCTATCCACCAAAAACTTTTTATAAAGACATAGAAATTACACTGGAAACTTGAGATATGAAAATATTATAAATAAGAGTATGCGAATGTCGCTATCTGTTAGATCAATCTTTCTTGTCGAGCGCAAATTCAATTCTACGAGTATGTTTTTGTCTCTTAAAACTTCCTAATCTAATTTACGAATAGTAACAGACATACACATAACAGTATACAAACGAAATCCTTTTGATATTTTTCTTCCATTCAAGTCTTTTTACTGCTCGGAATATTTGAAAAGTTTCCTGTACAATCATAAAACTTTCATTTACATTGACTTTCAACACGGATACTTGTGGAAAATATGTTTTATAACGACCCTTCTGTTTGAGAATCATAAATTTACTATTCAAGGTTTTTTCGTGCATAACTTTCCGTGAATAAATATTTAGGATTTAACTAATTCACTTTTGTTTCAATTCGTATATTTTGTGCTCTTATTATTTAGATAACTTTTCGAGATATGATTTGCGTAATCTATGATACCGCTTAGCAATGAAATGAATTTTTTATACAATCCAGTCTTTGTGGACTTCGTAATCGAATACTCTGTGTATGCTTCTGGCCTTTCCATGTGGCTGTGTGCGTTTGAAAATCCTTTTATGCGCGCATACCCTGCTCATCTTAGGGGGATACGTGCGTAGCTTTAGCCATTCAAACTTATTTAGCCTTTAACGTAGCACAAACTGGCTGCGTAATTTGGATATATACGTAACGTTATGTGAACGTATGCGACAACTCCAAGCAAAGGTATATCTACAATAATTGAATAACTTCTTCAAACGTCATGTCGGTGAAATTAATGAAATATTCGTTCATAATACGGGACTTTATTTACAATACATAAATCAAACAAATAAATGCGTTGCTGAAAACATTAAGTAATTGATTCTTTACGTACGGTAAATTCAAATTCTATAAAAAAATATTTGGAATCCGTATAGATTATATAATAAACAAAAAATAAAATATTTATATCATTGTCATGAATACGTTTAATTCAATAAATACCAAACTAAATGTCGGAATTCCACGATCCAAATTCTATAATCTATGTTTCCGTTTTTATAGATTTGTTGAAATAGACTCGCCACTAGCCTCGAGCTTTTGTATCGTGTGTATTTAGGCGGCAATTTTATGAGAGGGAATATGCAAAATGTTTTTTTCCCTGATGGATTTTGATTGCGTGTTTTACTCGAGCAAATAATCATTTTGCTGTGGACATAAACGCATCTTTGACGGGAAAAAATCCGATGCTATATATGTTTATAATTCATAAATATCATCTTTTTTTGCATCACTTTTATTTCTCTTCATATATTGTGACTGTCTTCAAAATGCATTTGAAGAGCTGGAGAGAGTGAAACTTGACCTTTTATCTCATCGCTTGATTTTTTTGATTCATTGCCGTACTTTCTAATTATGCACGTTATTACTTTTACATTTTTATAAGTTTTATTTTATTTCTACTATTCATCACTACATATAATTTACAGCATTATTTTGGCTTATTAGATTTATGTTCTCTTCTACAGAAAGAATAAGATATTAGAACTTTAATTTTAATGAAAAACCGAGTCACTTTTAAGGTGTTCACTGTCAATACTTGATGAAAAAGCATTAAATTTATAAAACAAAACACTATTGTCTACTAATTCCATATTTATTTCATATGATCAGGACCAGTTTCGCTCATGACGATCATTTTCAATAAGATCAGTTAAAGTGAGAATGCTCGGTCTGAGGGAATTAGTAGTGTTTTATTTATTGAGAATAACCGAGTATTGAAGCGACCTAATTTTTAAAGAAAATCGTTTCTTAAGTAACACATCTTTAAATAATTGTTTCAATTATAATGATTCAAAATGTTATTTTACAGAAAAAAAATGTGTATTGAAAATTGATAAATCAGACACAGGAAACGTAAAAAAAAAGTATCGGCATATCTACATATATAACGAGCTGTGTATCCGACGTGACGGAAAAGATGTCAATTAAAATATCACTTTAAAGTCCTGACAGAAGGAAATAACTCTTATATAAATTCTCTCTTCTTCTTTTTTTATTCTCTTGCTTACAGGTTCAAAGAGGCAGAAGCAGTTCAACTCGACCGATCGTATGTATTATATGACTGTCTCAATAGCACGCCTGCAATTCATTCCTGTTTTGGCATTATATTGTAACTTTCTTCTACGTAGGGTAGTGGTTCCCAAACTCCGCTATTTTTTTCTTCACAGCTATACATCAACCACCTTATCCGACCATGACGCCTACTGCATTTATTTTTAATACATATGTGACTTCTTAAACAATTATTGTTAATACTTTTTTTTATATTGATTTGATTAAATCTCCAGTATTATAACGCTTGTGATTGGTGACTCCCGTGTATTTTGTAATATTAGAAAAAAAAACATCAGCATTATTACAGCCAAAGTCTTCGTTACTAGTAGTGTGAGCAACGCAAATCATGTATTTTTCAAATAGTAAAAAAATCTTTGAATATTTTTTTATTTTTACTTTTTTTCTATTAAAATTTTACAGTTTATACAGGTAGTAGAACAATTTTCGTTCAACGAATTGAATAATGAATGCTTCGTTTCGTTGTTATATCCATTTTTTTAAAGGTTCATTTTTTTATATTACTTATAAACATCGCTTTATACGTGGAGTGCTTTTTTAAAAAAACAGTGTTATTTTTGGTTGGTGAAGGAAAACTGAAAATACTTTTATTGTTAACATTTTGGTTATATATTTGATTGTTTTTTATTGTATTGAAATGTGCATTTTTGGTTGTGTTTTTTTTCTCCATAACTATTGAAAGACAATTCCGAGAAAATCACAGTGGGAACCACCGCCACAGGTTATTTTAAAAGTTAAGACGCCATTGTCAATTTACCAACATGTGATGCTTGTTAGAAGCTAGATTTCTGAATGTGTTTCCAATGCTGCATCTTAGCGGATATTAATTAATTTTAAATTTATTATTATTTTGATTTTTACTTTTCACTTTTTTGCAATGCCCTTTTTAGAAAAATAGACATAGACTATTTATTTCTCAAGCACAATATTCAACTACTAGATACTGAATATCGTAAAACTATTCAATCTTATGAATAGTTTGTTTACGGTAAAGTCAAATAATCCATCGAATGTCTTGACTTCGTGCCGGATTTTTGACTGTTTTTCTTGGTTAAGACTTGCAAAAATTTGTGTGGGTTTGCTAATTATTATTGTGTTTTTATGTGTGTGCGTGTATTTTATTATGTTTCTCTAATTTATTGGTAATTTTATTGGAATTTATTATATGTATTTTGGTAAGCCAAACAAAAATTCAGCATCCATTTATAAGGCAGTGATATATCCCGAGAACACCAAATCAGTAAGTATTTATTGAGTAATAATACATTATTGCAGACACATACATTTCGTCGATATTATTTCAAAATAATTTCCATACTTTATGAGAGACATCGGAGATTAATAGCCAAAAAATCATTTAGACGTTTATTATTATCATCGTTTACTTTTGTGCTTATAATACCTTGTAGAGTTACACTCAAATATTGAATGTAAATATTGAATGTAAATATTTTCTTCACGTGGGATATTATTATTCATCAAAGTTATATTTTTTCATTGCCACGTCAATATTTTAAATTTTTGTTTGTAATTCTGTAAGCATTAAATATTTCTTTTAAAGACTGTAGACATACCTCAAATTATAGTAATGTCATCGCCTATGAGTACGTCTGGCTGCCATTGAAATTCCGTTGCCGTAGGGCCATGCTACGTCAAAAAGTCTAATTAGTCTCGTTTCATTTTACACACAACAGATGGCAATCTTAGGAATTTAATTGAAATCATCACATTGAAAATCGTCGGAAAAAGTAACATATTTAGTTTTCATTCAAAATGTTTCCATTTAATTTACAAGCGTAAAATAAAATGTACGATCGTTAAATTAGGTTTTTCTCTATAAATAAACTCTATACCTACTTACATAATGAATCGATAGAGGGATATCTATTCGTAGGAAGCAATCATTATGGTTAAAAACCCAAGTTTTTCCTTACAATTTATGTTACGGGGAAACTTGTTACGTAACTCATCGGACTTGTTGCTTACATGTACCAACTACTTGAGATAGTGATGATGACATACCCTCGATAGTTACGATATATCATTACATCGCCTACCGAATACTTACTAAGCAGCATAAAAAATGTTTTTCATATCTCTACCCGATACATGTACGATCGATATGTAAGAGTATTTGTATAATGATTCCCGTATACCTACATCGTTATCGATATCAACATTTTTGACAGACTGAAGATAAACTTCATTCACGTCATAGAAATTTATTTTCAAAGAATGTCGATTCAATTATTTGGCATAATTTATTAGAACTACAGAACTAAGATTACTGATCACTGCATATCATTGAACAAATTTATAATAGTGACCATACTAGTATTAATTTTCTGTTACATATTCTATAATTCAATTAATTGTTCTATTCAATATATTTGGTAATCGAAAAATGCTATTTTATTTTAAATCAAAAACTAACTCATTTCTTTTTTATTTGTTTGTTCATATCACTATACTATGAACCAGGTAAAGTGGTTAATGTCGTTGGCTTAGATGGAAGAGTTCACGGGTTTGAACATCAGTACAAATATTTTTTAAGATCGTAGATGTCAAAAAAATGTGATGTTTAAAAAATCCCTCACAAAAGAACACCGATCCTTAATATAAGGCGTAGCGAGAAAAATTAGCTAACCTTGATCCTTATCCTGGCTTTATCCTACTATCGCAACTCTCTTTAAAAAAAGTTGATCAACTAAGTAACTATAAATTCTCGTAGATTCTGTTGGGATAAACTCTTGAAATACGCCAAATACTTCCACATTGGAAACAGACATGGTTTTAAGAAATCACTTGTATGGTAAATATTCACTTTTATCAAATTAAATATTGTAATTTTCATGACGTATAAAAAGTTTACCGTTTGATTTTTTTTGTGTGTACAGAAATAAAATATCTGTTCAACTTATAGCATTTAAATTTCAATCTATTTCGTTTTACATAAAACAAGAAGTGATATTTCAATCATTAAATAGTCTTCACTGTGTAAATATATTCAAATTACAATATTTTTCAACAAATACAAGATTTTTGTCACGCGTAAGTTTTCTTGCGATTCTTGCTAAAAAAGGCGTAAGAACGTAGCAATACAATTTATTTCAAAAACCCGTACACAGCAAAAGGAAAACATGTACGTTATTGAGGAAAGTTATTGCTTTTGTGAGTGTGTGTCAATCAGCAACGGTTTCAATAACTCAGTTAAAAATATATTGTTACAATATACGCATATTAATATTTCCGCAGGAGTTATCAATTTGCTTTGATATGAAGAGCTATTGACCTGGAAAATGCTATTATTTATATCAATCTCCACAATTAAAACAAGTGATACGTTTAGATTTCCAATTAATCATTTATGTATTGGATAATAACTATTTTAATTGAAGTTTTAAATATACATTATGATAATTCTTTACCATTGTAACCGAGTGGTAACATCTGTACTTTTATCTTACTCGATCGTGCAGTCAAGCGTTCAAGTCCAGGGATAGACACTTTCAATCGAAATTTCGACCCAAAAGTCATCAAAAAAAAAATTCCTTTATATCCGGAATCACTTAATACTTCTTTCGTAGAATTATCGCATTTCCTTTTAAACGTAGCAAGTTTAGCACCCACATTAATTACAGTTTTAAATCACTAAGAGATTTTTTTGTCATACTATCATACTGTCAGAAGCCCCTAATTTTTTTATATTTTTTTTCTACACGTTTTAGTTTCCCCAAAGCAATCCTTACCTGATCGCTTTAAGAACAAGGATGACGAATCTATGGCACGCGTGCCCGTGGTGGCACGTTTGAGAATTTGAATGACACGCGAACGATTTCCAAGTTAAAAAAATATATTTTTAGTAAAAAGTTTAAGAATTAAAATAATAAATAATCTTTGAATTATTATTTTATTCCGTTGTATTAATTTTCAATTGTTGTTGTGTTGTAATTGTAATTTTTAAACTTGTAAATAAAATTCAGAAAAAAAAAATATTTTTTATTTTTTCTATTTTGTTATTTTTTTACTGCTTGGGCACGCCACGCAACCAAGAGATAATATTTTAAGATTTTTGGCACGACGACTCAAAAAGGTTTGCCATCCCTGGTATAGAGAGAGTAAGTAACTAATTATTTATCCCTTTCTAAGCCAACATCTATCCTTACATACAACTAGTAACTGTTAAACTTATGTTGGAACAATTTTAATGTATTCGATTTGTTTGTTTTATAAAGTGATCAAGCTTACAAAAAAAGCTTCAAATTCATATCATACTAGAAATAGTACGAAATTATTATTACCAACTAAACACCAGATATTGAAATTTCAAAGTAAATATGTTGTTATCTATGTATAATAATAAAATTTGTAAATAGATATTTTCTCCGATATTTATAATCGGTTTGTTGTGATTGATAAAGTATGGCACGTAATGAAAGAAGATTTAAGACTGGATTCAGATCAGAATGGCTAAATATTCAACTGTTGTATAGTAAAAGAATTTATTTTAACCATAATGGGGAAGATACACTGACCTTGTAATAATAATAGACTAAACCTAAAAAACATAAGCATTTGATTAATTAATGACATAAGATGCTTGTTAAATATTTTCGACCGGTATTTTTACATGCTTTTATTTCATTATATCAATTAAAAAAGTATAAAACACTATGCGCAAGGCGTACATAAAACATTTCTTGGAAGAACGCATAAAGCTCTAGGCTCGAAAACTTTTTTGAACCAATTATAGAATTTTCTACCCGATCGAAAGGTCGGCAAACAAACTTTGATTGCTTCACAAAACCAATCGGTTCACTTGAAACTTTTGGGATATTCGAAATAGACTTGTTTGAAAAAAAATAAATATTAATATAAATTAACAAATGCCATAAACGTTACCTTACTAATAAATAATCATAAAAAACATGCCTACAAGAATTATCTTCGATAAATTCGGCGATGACTTTATGGAAGTTCATTTTTAATATTAAATTACTTTGTTATTCCACTTATTTGCTTACTAAATGGGACACGTGTCTCGATTCTTTGAGAAGCATCATCAGACCATCGCAACGCATGCGAATAAATGGCATGTTTGGCGAATAAAGGGTATATTTATTCGTAAACGATGCGATAGTTTGATGATGCTTCTCAAAGAAGTGAAACAAGCGTCACATTCTGTAACACAACAAGAGGAATAACAAAGTTATCAAATTTCATCTTACAAGATTTTTTCATAGAAGAAGAAGAAGAAATATTACACATGAAAAAGGCATTTTTATTTACCAATCATATAGTGATGTTTATATAATATATTTATTTTAATTGATAAAAAAGTCAAATAAATGTTCAAGGCTATATACCCGTGGGCAATTATTGTTCCGAAAATTCCCTCCCACCTTTCCTATCAGTCAAAAACTGGGCGTAGCGAGAGCGATGAGTTGCCACTAGTCATGTCCTTGTCTTTTCTTTCTATCCCTACTACCAGTGATGTAGTGGTATATAAATAGGTACCAGATCGGTCATTGATTTCTTCCCTATTTTTTTTTTTAATATCAGTCCAAGGTTATAAAAACTCACGTTTTCACAATTGAATCAATAAAATAATATGTATTATATTTTAAATATGTATGTACCTGAAAATTAAGTAACAAGTCAAAAATATGGCAGGTCGCCGACCTGGTCTGACCTGGTCCCACTACATCACTGCCTACTACTCTCTTTCTCGTAGAAAAAGTTCTTTTGAGATACCTCTATAACGAGGCCATATGCTCCACATTGGGAGCGGACACAAATAAAAAAATATTGTAGATAAATAAACATTATCAAAAAAGTAACATAGCTTTATCAGTGACTAAGCGGATATTATTGCATATTTATATAAAATTTTTGAGTAAGATAAAAAAAAATGTCTTTTCTTAGCTTGTGTGACAGGCAGACGTTTCAACGATAAAATGGATGGGACCCGGTATTCGTCAAGGCTAAGCCAGGCGGAATTTCCACCAGAGTCTTGAAACCATTATTATACACGCATGTCACTCTTTCCTGCGATGAAAATTATGCAATTACAGATACGGCTATTTTACCAAAATCTTTTAAAAATTTAAACATTACATCGTACTATGCAATTTAATATTTTTTGATAAAAATCAGTTACGGTTTTGCTCACCAGTTAATAATTCTCAAAATGCATATGACTATGTTTAAATAATTGCTTAGTGCTACGATGCACAACATGCTTACGACCCTTGAATGTTTTTTTCTCAAAAAATGAAATATATATTCATTTCAAATAAATCATTGAATTTAAATTGAATTAAAAACAAGCTTTTTCGTTAAGGAAGTAGAATAAATCGGTACAGAGAAATACAAATTTGGATACGATTGTGCGACTTAATACTACACATATTTAGTCAAATTCTAAAGAGTTAGTTTCAAATTACCAAAGATAAAGTTCCCAACTTTTGAATTACATATAAATATAACATGTGTACCTAATAATATTTTTGAAAATTTAAGCAAGTGCATATAATTATTTTTTTAAACGGTTTCGAAATAAAACGGTAAAATGTAACATAACTTATCATTTACTTATTTTAAATAATTTTTTTTGCACGGCTGTTTTACATCGAACCGTTCCCTTGTGTAAAAGAGAATTGAGAGTAAATTTATTTTTCCCTTGCGGTCCCAGCCTACCATAATTTGTTTGTATGCAGCTCACTAGAATTAAAAAGCTCTGCATGTCTAGATTACTGGTACACAATATGATAAAAGTCTAATCTCGCTATTTTTCGTTTTAACAAAATCAGTTATCTAGAGTTTTTTACTGTAAACCTAAACAATGAATTTGAACTTATTAAAATAAGTTTTTGTAAGACGGAGAGGTGTGTTTAATTAATTATTTTGCACACTCCTTAATTATCAAATTAAAAAATACACAATCTTCTTCATATTCGGTAGTACTCAGGTATGTTTCAATACCTCAATTTTTCACTAACCTACTGGGAACAATTTTTTGCTGATATTTCGCAAACAATGTTACAATAGAACTTCGGGGCGTTTTTTTCAGCACGCCGAGAGTGCCTATTGAAATTTCCGAAAGAATAAAAAACATGTTTCATGATTCATGATGCCAGAGTGCTCGTGTTCACTTACATACATATTAAAGTTGCTTCTCTTGCTCAACATAAACATGAGTACTTAAATCAGACGACTCGATCCTGCTCTTTTGAGATAGGATTTTTTTTATCTTGACAGCTGTCAACTTACACCAGTATTCCTCTTGCCGATGCGTGGAGATCAGTCTCGCTTTGCCAAGCGTGGAAATGAATTCGCAAATACCACAGTCGAAACAGCATTAATTCGTATGTATTACTTGTAATGAAAAAATATTTATTTATATACACTTGAATGTTTTGTGGTTTTTGATATTCGAAAATTCTGCATTCTCTACTTCGAAATCTATATCACATAAAATTCAAATTTAATTTTTTGTCTTGTCGAGATTTTATCGATTTTTGATGGCAATATATAATAAATAGAGTTTTAATATTTTCGATGGATTCGGCGGTAACTTTGTATAAGTTAATTTTTAATATAAAATTAAATTTGATAAAATTGTTGTTCTATTTGTTGTGTTACAAAATGTGACATGTATTTCGCCTATTTAAGAAACATCAGGCATAAAATCGCAAGGTTTACAAATACACTTAAGTTATCTGATGGTGCTTTATTAAGTTGCGAAACACGTGTCACATTTTGTTTCATGACAAGTGGAACAACACGAGTATATTTTTTCTTTTATATTAAACATGCTGATGTTTAATATTACAAAAAAATGATTTATTTTTTTAGGCTTGTAAATAAAAGAAAAACATTTTTTAAAAACTTTTTCCAAATTCGGAGATTTTCGCTAACAATATCTTGATAAAATGAAAATGCACGATTTTATAATGTATATTCGGAAGAAAAAAAGATCATAATTTTTCTCATTTTTTTTTAAATACAAACACAAAGGAAAATTTTCAAATTTAACTGTTCTGAATATTCGTTGAGAAATATTTCATATCCTGTAACAAATAACTTGTTCTTCTCAAGTCAGACTGGTTTTCATTGTTAGATCAAAGGTATTTTACAATCGAAGTCGTATTTTCGTTATGTTATTCGCAATTCTGTGTCTTTATTATAAAATGATTGTTTTTTAATCAACGTCCGTCTCAATTTGCAACATTAAGCTACCTAACGGTAGTAACTTAAAATATTATTTTCTACGAGAACTGTTTGTTTCTCAGTTGCTTAACCTCACTTTTTTTTAAAAGTGTGTGAAGGTATATAAAATGTTGTGCTAGGGCAGTACGAATGTTTGTAATGTCCGAAAATTCCCTCCGACCATTCCAAATCTTAAACAACGGGTGAATCGAGAGTCATATGCCAACCACTAGTCCTGTTCTAACTCTTTATAGCCTTTGAAAAAAAAGAAAGATTTATCAACTGAGTTCTAAGTTCAACTAAGCAGTTCTCGTAAAAAAATCTATTGAGATTTCTCCATTAGATGACCATATGCTCCGCATTGATAATTGGCATGGATTTGAAAAAATCTTTGATGAATGTTGTTCATCAATTCGTGGAAAAAAAAATCAATAATTTATTGATATGAAATAAGAGATAGATGTGACAAGCATAGTTCCTCTTAGCCTTATCTGCCTCTGTACCAGACCAATACCTATATAAACAGAATTTGTTAAATGATTTCCAGCGACTAGTGATTATTTAAAACATGAGTGAATTATATATATATATATATTAAATATGTCAATTTATTTACAATATTAAAATAATAATATTTTGTTTTCATTACAATAATATGAGATTATAAATGAGGTGCTATAAGGATAACCGACCAAACCCATATTTTTTGCTTTTTTAATTCTCCAATAGTCATTTCATAAGTGTAAAAGTAGCCTAATTGACATTACGTGTTATATTATACAAACACGTGTGCTGTTTGGCCGTGTTTCTGTTGTTTAATAAATGACCTTCGTGGCTTTGGTCATTTGGATATGACTGACTGACCAGCTTGACAGATCTCTCAAAACCTTCTAATTTAAACGAGTGAAAACTAAAATTCTTCAAATATATAAAGCTTTTCGTATGTAGAGAAATTGTCGTTTTTTTTGGGGTTAGTAAAAACATGCTTACGTAAAATTGAATTTACTGAAAACTGCTTTTAGGCTTGTGCCGTTTGTCTTTGTGTCTCTCAAATAAAAGAAAAGAAAAATACAAGTTTTTCTCAGTACATTTATCGCATAGGTATATGAAAAAATAAGAAATTAAATATTTAAACGTAGGATTAAAATATACTTTAAGTAGATATGATTTTGAAAAAAAAAACACTTTATTTATCTGCCAACGTCGTAAGGTTTATCATTTTCTTTTTGTTGAAAAATGCTTACGATAATATTTGAGTGGGATTTTTGGGTTTGCCTACTTGAGACTTTCCTTGGCCGTTTTCTCGAAAGTCTAAAAAGTTAAATAAAAGCGAGCCCGTAATAATTTGACTAAATCACTTAATATTACTAACTTCTCATGCCTCAAATTTGTGTATTTCTTCTGACCCCACCAAGCAAAAATTACATTAAATTTTAACTCATTTACAACATTGTGAAAAATCTTAACAAACAAATCGACTCAAATTAGATGTTTTATGTAACAAAAAAATAAATAATCACTTTTAAGGTGTTCACTTGGTGGAAAGGCATTATATTAATAAAAATAATATTTCTTTGTACTTCATTCCACTTTATTAATTACGTCAGGACCGGTTTCGCTCATTGCGAGCATTATCAACTGATAAGAAAAATATATAAACAGTACTTTTTATACAAATTTAAATTAAAATAAAAGGTGTAAGCAACTATTAACAATGAAAAGGATTTACAAATTACATTACAATTACACAAAAGTAAAATGCTTATCACCTATGACATATAATTAAAAAATCATCAAAGACTACTAATTATAAGTGGCAAATGATACCAATTATAAGAACAATTAAAATTTGGGAAATTTTTAACAAAGTGAAACTCTACATTACTAAAGTAAATAACTTAATGATGATTTCGTGTTTTTCCCGCTTCCAACTTCCAAAATTCCACACACAACTATGGTATTTTGTATTAAGATTATTAAGTTTTATAACATTAATTCCGCTGATTTTGCTACAAACTGTGACAAACTTTTGCCTTTTAAAAAAAGCATCTTCAGACTGACTATCGTAAGGTTATTTATTGAAGAGTACTAAACATTGTAAACAACTGACATCACGTTTGGGATGAATGTTTATTTGCGGTCACTTAAATGATTTCGTATCTGGCATGCTAAGCGATGAACATTTTAAAAAACATAAAAAAGGTTTATTTCCGATAAATGATTTCCCTAGTTTCATGAATCACTTGTTCTGTCGCACACACAACTTGAATAATTATTAGTCTTCAAGCAAAACAACAGAGACTCATAAATCGAACTAAAAAAAAAAAACTATGATCAAAGCAGACAAAGATGTTGACCACAAATATAATTATATAATAAGGTTTTCGTATTTTTAGACTCTATAAATAATAATTTTATTAATATAAAAAAAAAATACAAGAATTTAGCTACTGTATATATGTTTGCGTGGGACCATTACATGTTTGCTGTCTAGCATTTCAATTTGCGAATAACAAAGAAAATGAAAGGTAATCGACATTCCTAGGTATCTCCAGGGGGTGTTCAAAGACCCGTTTAATTTCCACTCACGTTAATCAAACATTTTTTTTATTTCATACGACAGTCGTTTACTGTATGCAAACAATGAAATAATGACGTCTTCAATGAGACTACGCCTGAATGCAAGTTAACAACTGTTGATATTTTTTTCAACCAAAATGACTTAAAGCATTCAATTCGAAAATATGATTGATATATAAAACATTGCAAATATAAAAGCATTTTATGAACTCTATATTTATCGTTCCTTTATGGAAATTTTGTACCCTTTGTTTACACCCATGTTGATTTCAAATTTAAATTCTTCAATCATCTAACAAGCCACCATATCGACTATATTTACATGAAAAACAAACAAAAATGTACTTGTTCAAAATAAAAATTAGGTTTTACATAATTTCCAATGCACAATACAGGTGTATCTAGATTTTCGCAGTTAAGATATATTGCTCCTCTACTGAAGTTTACGCATATCTTTGGGGGGAAAGAATAGCTTAGAATAAAGTTAAAATGTGTATTAATCTAACTTCATTTTCAACAATTAGTGTCACTAAAGATGAATTATATATAATATATAAATATATACTCTAAAAGAAAATATACATTTGTACTTATTCCCTCTGTTATTTATTAAGATCAGGACCGGCTCGTCGTGAGTGAAAATGGTCAAATCAATCAAAAGGATGCAAGCTGCAAAAGCCGAATTAGTATCTAAATTTAGCTTTTAAGTTTGAAAAGGATGACCTTGTAAAAAAATTAAACCAAGATAAAAGACTGAAATAAAGGTTTTTCCTAGACAATTTCTATAATTAATATTAGATTATGTCAATTAAACACCAGTTTAGAAGTCTCCATGCACTTCAAGGTTCTGTATAATTAATAATTTGTATATGACCCAAAATAATCAAAACACGCTTTTTACGCCTCCTGTAAAATTTAACATGTGTGGGTTACGTACTTTTTCCTTTCCACAGTCGATATGTATATATACATTTCAGTAAAATTGCGATACTTCATAACTGCGGAAACCTAGATACAGTATGTTATTAAGAATGCAATTTATTTATAAAACTACAGATATCATTTTGAATCGATAACTTTTTTCACTTTTAATAAATCAAACTATTATTCTATTGAAATTATTCTCATATTTAATTTATTTTTGCCTTAGATAGAGAAACAATGAATATCCCGTGATTTATTTTGTTATATGCATCATAAGCTATTTATAAACACATTACGAAACTTTTCTATGAAGACGTGAGTGACTGAAGACATTATCTTTTCCGGTTCTAAGCTCAAGAAATGCGACCCCAATACCCACATTTTCTTAAATATCTATTTTAATATGGGTGATACAATGTTTATAATTAAGGTATTCTTATATCATTTTATTGACCTTTTTTAGTTTATATAAATACGCGATAACGCGATAACGAGATAAGCGCCCGCGATAAGCGTTCGTTCGTAAGATAGCTGGGCTAAACGCGTCAGTTGCAAGTTCATATGTGTGCTGGGATGACGTCGTTTTTACGCGCAACTTAAAATATGATTATTTATTAAAAAAACACGATTTTTTATAAAAAAAAATGTATGAGGAATGATGCAGAGAGATATTTTAAAGCCCTTAGACTTTGAAATTCGTAAGAATAAGGCCAATAATGAGGAAACCACTAGGGTCCCTAAACGACCCCCATCGGCAGAGAAGTATTTTTCTAGTCCCCGAGCCGCGACAGTTATCAGTGTTACTACTAGAAGATTTTTTAAATGAGATGATTTTGAAGATGTTATTTTAAAATTGTGTGACTTTGCTTAATACGTTGACTTTATTCCAAGAACATCTCATAAATCAAATATTTTTTTGAAAATTTTCATAATCAATCACGAGTAAATATAATAAATAGTCAATGCGTCTGAATAGAAGCTTATGCCATTATATTGAGTGAAATGTAAAGCTACGAATAAATCAAGCGAACGCTTATGTACACAAAGTTCTGTTTTATTTGCCTCTGTCAGCTTTGGTTCAACCAAAAAAGCTGTTTGGTATTATACAAATATTGCGTTTATTCTGAAAGTACGCGAAGACGGAGGCGTGTATTAGGGAGGCAATTTGACCCCTCCCCCCCCCCCTCCACCTGTGTACACTTTTGACCGACGAGTGGGAATTTCTTCAGGTTAACGGACGGCGGCGACTCGACGTCGGTTTTTCGGCTCACGATAATCTCAATCGGTCCCATTAAAATCTGATTCAGAATATTACATGTATAAAAATCATCGCTCGACTTATATTATTAAAACAAATTTGTTTTATTGACAATTGTAGCATATATTACTATTTATTATGCATGATTCCACAACACGTCACCAGAAACTAAAATTGACAAATTGATCCGTGTTTTCAATTGCCTCAAGATACTCAAAACTAAATCCGGTTGGCAATAGAAGATGTATGAATGTAATAAACTAAACATACACTTAATCATTCAAAATTTAGTTGCTTATCAAATGTGAAATTTATGAAAGAATGTGTCTTGACAATAAACATGTCGACTGTGGAAAGGAAAAATGATGTAACCCACACATATCAAATTTTACATGAGGTGCAAATGACGTGTTTTGATGATTTTGTGCCATATGCAAATTACGAATTATACATAACCTTGAAGTGCATGGAGTCTTCTAAACTGGTGTTAAATTGACAATATCTAATATTAATTAAAGAAATTGTCTAGGAAAAACCTTTATTTCAGTCTTTTTTCGTGGTTTTAATTTATTACAAGGTCATATTTTTTAACTTAAAAGCTAAATTTAGATACTAATTTTGGCACTTGCAGCATTTATCCTTTTGATAGAACGTGTATCAAGATTGATACATTGTGATTATCGAAAAAAATCTGTTTTGAAAAAACTGTGGGTTACGTCCTTTTTCTTTTACACAGTCGATATGTAAATAAATAATATTAAAACTTTTTAAATTATAACTAAATATAAAACGTATAATACTAAATAAGCAACATAACTATTTTATTATTTTGTCTAATATAGTTGATACAATTAATAATTTTTTGAAATGAGACCGATATAAATATCAAAGTAAATTATAGTATTTTTTTTCGAGTTCACTAAGGAATAACAAAATCTTATTTTAATATTGTATTCAGACTTCTTTTTTAAATAATAATTATATAATAATTAATATTGTACAACACATTTTTTAGCAGTTACTTTAAAGTATATTATTGAAATATATTTGATTGAACAATTTATTTATTGACTCATATCTTGTACATTCATAATCAATTTGTCTAAGATTGATTTCATTTTGAGTTGTATAAACTAAAATATAATAACGGTAAAACCGTTTTCAATTCGAATGTTTCTTAATATGTATTTGATATCATTAGTTAAACGATAAAATACATCAGACATTGAATCTATATCCCAAAACAACAATATCTAATCGCGTCTCTGGTTGTACGCTTGTTTTTTTTGTTTTTTTTTTTAAATATACTTGTTAATAGAGTTTTCTTTTATTATTAGATATTGGTGACGTAACATATTTATTTTTCACCAACGATACTTTTTTTTCTTTTCATTCAATTGAGCAATATCATTTATTTCCTTCTTGAAAGACGATTTTGGTGTCGTTGCTTAAAACAATTGCAACGACATAAAAAAAAACAGCATATTTAGAAATAAATACGATTTTATGTTATCTTATATTTCACGGTACAATTATTTACGAGAATCGTGGTTCTCACTTTTTATAAAATATTGAAATTTTCTCTTAAGTGTCAATGTTTGTTAAGCTTTCCTACAAAGGATTCAATCTGTATTAAAATTTTGACGGAAAATATCTGCGCGTGACAGCTTGATAATGCTTCGGTGGTCTTATATAAAATTAGATTAGTCATTCATAGCGAACAACTATAGTATGAATATTTGTTTTGCTAAGATTTCATAAACTAAAATATTAAGCAAACCGTAAAAAATTCTAAGGCTCTATAAATATTATGGTTAATATTTTCCTATAATGCTCATGTTTAAAATAGTTTCCGGCACATTACTATTATTGTTTTACACGTGCCCACGTGATACCGTATAAATAATTATGAACTTTGACATTATCTGCGCGTTCACGTATGTGCCACGTTAACGCTTCTCGAAAATCTCATCTGGGCTCTGCGCAGTTGCCGTGTGCTCTGATCCGCCCCTGGAAACCAGGGCTAAAAATAATAATAAACAAACGTCCCATCACAGCGTTGGTATCGCATTTACAAGAAAGCTCAGGGTATATATATTCTAACTCCTGAAAGTTATACCATTATAACTCTAGTCTCCACATACTGTGGAACTCGTATTCCATGGCATAAAAGGAGCATATAATTTATTGGATTTTTGTACAGTAATTCCAGGGTTTATTATAAATCAACCTGAAGTAAAGACCACTTATGCCTATGTGGAAGTTATGGATGTACCACGTATATTGATTACTGTCTAAAACAGTGTGTCTCAACCGGGGGCACAGAAAAAAATAATTTTAGGAGAGCCACAGCATAGTTTTGGGAGGGTCAATGGCAAATATTCATAAGCAGCGACAAAATATTTTTAAATTCCGGCTGTTTAAAATTTAAGAGCTGTAAAAAGGTCCCGCATTTTGAAATTGGCCAATGACAAAATGTTTTTCGAAAAACTTATAAAAAGCGGGTATGGGGTTACGGAAAATATGAAACTCAAAAGAGGTCAACGGTCTCAAAAAGGTTGAGAAACTATGATCTAAAACATTCTCCCGTTCGATAAAAATACGAAAAAAAAAGACTCGAGTATTTGCGTTATAATGATCCATAATCAGTCTCGTACCTGAATGGTCTGTCCCTTAGGATTAATTTTGTTCTCCTCTATCGCTTTTTCCCGGGTTCAAATAAACTTGAATACATTGATTTTTCAATTGGCTTATACTTATTTTCAAAGGCAAGGATACCCTCACTGATTCAATCATGAATACAGATTAAGAAAAGGGATTAAATAATTTCTAGTCATTTCTCTATACGAAGACACAAGTTGGTAGACTAAATCAGTGTTTCTCAACCTTTTTGGGAACGTGGCCCCTTTTGAGTGTGTTTATTTTTCTGTGGCCCCCATACCTTTTTTTTTTTAGCTCACCGACGAATTTGAAATCCCCGATTCGCCCGTGGCCCCCCTGAACTGTGCTATGGCTTCCCAAAACAAAAATTAATCTCTGTGGCCCCCTGGGGGGCCACATGGCCCACCATTGAGAAACCATGGAATAAATGATTAATAACTAGTTTTTGATACAAAATATGTTTTCCAATCTTCCAATACATCGTAAAGTTATAATTAAATATTGATAATGTAAAGCATATTTTTTTTAATTTGAACCCGAAACGAGATTTGTACTTGATTTATGAACTTTTTTTATTAATTTTCATGTCTGCATAATTCTCATTCAATCACCGAGTGATTTATAGAAGAAATGGTTTTCTGCTCGTTCTTTTAAAATTGTCAAAAATATTCGTTTGCGTGTTTTTCAATTTTGAAAAGTCATAAATTGATTTATCGATAGCAATTTATAATTTGAAAACTTTGACTCCGATGAAATATAACGTTACATCTGAATTTATTTTAAATTCTACAGTATACAACTTGATTTCAATTACATACACTTTTTTTTACCGTTTGACTTTTTTGTACAGCATAGATTTTTTAGGGTGTTCACTGTCAATTTTTGGTGGGAAGGCATTATATTCAAAAAATTAAATAATCATTTGTAATATGCCTCTTTTATATACCAGGACTGGTTTTTACTCATTTCAAGCATTATCGACTGATTAGTTATATATACCGGTTCTTATCATATAAAATAAAAGTGAAATTACCTAGTACAATTAATTATTTTATTGTTTGAATAAAAGAATTAAGCTGAAAATTTTTGGCAACTTTGAAACAACCTCAGACAAATTTTACAAAGTCATCTAAAACATAATGAAAATCTATACCCGCATCAGTATTATCTAGTTGCAAACTATCTTCCGTATAATTTAAGATCATATTGTCTCCAAAAAGTTTTCACAAAACTTACCCATCCGTTTATTGCCATTCTTGCTATCACATCTGATTATATTAACATTATCAAACGATAAACGTGACCGAGAAAACGTAGACACGTTTTTGGTTTCATGTTATATTTATTTCCGGTTTTCAAATCTACTTTTATCAAAAGATAAGCCTTTTCTAATACGTAGAAAGAGAACAAGATTAGACCGATTCATATGTTTTACCATTGAAATTTGGTACCCTATCGAAAATCAGTTAATAAAAGGTTTTCTTATGTTCATTTCCACAATTATCTTACTTAAAGTCGTTAGTTAGTTATTCACGTATATTTATAGAACAAAAAAAGCAATACAAGATCCGATACCGAAGCCAACGAAACTGACGACTCGATGACGGATCCGGCTATCAAATTTAAAAATTGTTAGCTTTAAGTGTAAAAATATTCTTATGAAAAATAATCATTTAAGAATATGGAAATGAAAAACATATTTCGGTACTAACTGTTGGGCCTGGGATATACTCTAAAAATATCAAGACCGAAACAAAAATAGGAGATAAGAGTGCTTCGGTAAGGTGACGAGGCGCCCTGTAGGACAAACCTGTCTGAAAAATATTTCGTTTTTCATTCAGCCCTGTACGCGGTCACGTGCTTTCAACATGCCGACACGGCTGAAAATATTCATAGGAACGCAGGAAAATTAAAAATAATTCCGGAAATGCGACGTGGTTCCCATTGTTTTCCCTAAGTCTTGCGACGATCACAATATAACTGTTTCTGAGTGCTTACTTAAGTTAAAATACATAATGTATTAAATAATTTAATTCGTTTATTCTCAATATGATAGTTTTCTTCCAATAAATATCGCATTATCAAGTAACATACTGTAATCTTTTTAAATGATAAACGTTGTCAGCTGAACGTTATTTTTAACATGGATACAGGCATTGTATTAAATATAAGCCAATATATTTTTTACAACTAACACTTTTCTTAATAAATAACAATTTTATTTGATGAAATCTTCAGGCACAGATGCCTAAAATATATTTTAAATATCGGCTGACGAAAATTTAATGAATTGCAGAATGAGCCGCACGTCAAGTTTAAAACTGATTTTTCGTTTTTAAAAACATTTTTAGTGACATTCAGGGAAAATTATTTTGAAACCAGTTTTTTATTTAAAGTTACTACTCACAGAGTGGCTATTTATTGGCGCTATATTAAAACGCTTAAAACTTCACCTGTAGTACCGATTTTTTTTCACCTTTTTAAATATCACTTTTGTGTGAATGTTTCAAATTACAAAATTCTACTATATTTCATTCATTTTTTAATTTGTAGAAATACGATAAAAAAATATCTATAATTTCAATCAAATATTTATAAGAAATCAAGTCATTTGAATTAAATCGTTGAACTTTTACTTTTCTAAAGAGCTTGAGGTATAAATATTTTGAAAAAAAAATTGTGATCGACACACTTACATAGTCACGTTAAACATAGTTGTTGTAATATCATATCAATTTTACCGACGAAAATCTGAATTCACATGAATTGCAGTTTTCGCAATATGTACAAACATCCCTTCCCGTGTACTCTTCAGCGTTATCAAATTTAATTATATAGGTACCTGTGCTCAAATTAGCAATGAGCATGCGCGAGGAATTCGTTCGGAATGGCTATTTAGATTCGTCTTAAAACATCGAACACGACTTTATTTTATTGATATGTTGCAAGTGTGTAGAAATAGGAAAATCACATGCCGTATGAGAAACGATATAATTAATGCATTGTGTAACATTCTTAGAATTTGCCCGGCTGTGCGCCTAGGCTGTGCGTCTTCTTGTTTTGCCTGTCAGAAAGAGCAGAGAGCGAAACGCGTATGCGCGTCCCTTTCGCTCCCACCAATCTTTTATTTCTCCCGCGCGGTTATTCAGCTGGCGCACGGTTCAGTATTGCGCTGATGCTGAAAGCGGCATAACGTTGAACGTATCTGATGGCTATAGATTTGCCGGTAAACCTTCACGAAAGATCAACAAGTTTTCCACAATATCTCTAAAATATTTTGCACCTCTAAAATTGAGTTAATCATTTGTCTTATGACAGTCATCGAAATATTCGTGAATAAAATAGCTAAATAAACACGCCTGATCTGGTGTCCTAATAGTAAAGTGAAGCGATACACTTGCGCGCGTGTATCTCCTAGTTTCTTAATAGGGCCTAATTCGAGCTCATCTAATGGGAGTGCAGTGAACGGGCCGCCTCGTCCGACGCGACGGTCCCCGAGCGGTCTAATTAATGTCCACCGGTACGAATATAAATAAAATATTAATCGACAGAGACGGGTGTACCGAGGCAATGTCGAAGTAGTCGCCCGCGCCGCACCGAGAGCGTGCGTTTGTTTATTTTTAGTATCACCCCGACGCGTTAATGTGCCAAGCTGGCAGACCAGGCGGACGGTAAACCCCTCCCCGATCCCTCATCCCTGTTCCAGTACTGCCGTCGTCCGAAGACCAGCGCATCCGCCCCGGCCGACATCCAGATCTTGAGTCGGTCGACGTCGGTGCGCGTCGAACCCAAATCCTTTAGGAACGCTCGTCACACGAGCCTGGACGAGAGCTCTCGGGATGTCGTCGAGGTCGAAGCGTCGGCCGCGCGATCGACGGCGCCCGACGAGCGCTATGTCACTTTTCGTGAAGATTTGCCTCCTTTAGAGGTACCGAGCACCGAGCCTGACATTGTACCGAAAATCGAAGAGAGCGATAACGGAACTTCGGATCGCTTGGATGCCGGGTCTGACAACTTCGCGGAAGATGGTTCCACAAGTCCTTGCTCAGCATGTTACCGTTTAGAGAGAGACAGTCCGTGTTCTTCTGAGAGTGCCAGCCCTCCACAGTCCCCGTTGATATATCGAGGGGCGTTGAGCAGAACCTCTTTAGGGAACTGTTCTTCTCCTTCATTGTTATCTGCTATGGCAGGGGGTGCGGCGGGGACAGGGGCGGCTCCCCTTCCTCCCGCCCCCTCATCGAAACTTCCACGCACCCTCAGCACCAGCGTGCTGCGCATCAAACACAGATCCAGCTTTTGGGACAAATTCTGGGATGAAAGAACAAAAAGAGATTTGTAAGTTGATTAATGTTATATTCTTCAAACTAGCTGAATAGTTTACAATTTTTCGATTATGTTCTGGCATTACATCATCAATATGGAAAAAAAATATTACACGTTACTTATAAAACCACGGAGAAAATAACACTTTATATTTATATGCCATTACAGGCTATATTGGTTATCCTTATATGTATGTCATAAAATTATAAAGACTTCATTTTATTATTCGCCATTTTTCTGAGAAATGGTGATAAGCTTACGATCTGAACATTGCAACGTATGACCGTATTTAACAATTCTTTAAAGCATGAGAAACTAGCTAGTAAGTATGATAATTTGGCATTTCATTAGCGCCATAATTGTGATACAATTATACATATCTTATGAATTAATTATTTCAACCCTATGACAGATTAAAATGAAATTTACATTATAAGACGTTATAATATATAATAGTGGTCATTATTTTAAAATTGAAATATCTTACACCCGTATTTAAGAGCTTATCAATCTTAAACTAATTAAATTATTGTCATAAGTAGCGTACTATTTATTGGGTTACTTAAAATATTTTCTTTTCAATTTCCACTTTGGAAGCAAAATAAAATTGCTGTAAAATGAATTTCCTTTTTGCGCGGCTAAAAATCTTTTCGACTAATATCATTTTTTCGTTTAAAAAAAATTAACTAAATTTTACTCAAAATTCAGACTTCTTGAAATTGAATCTTCGCATTAAAACCTTTTTGAAAATAAATGAACTTTATAGATACGTGATGCTACAAAGCATGTTTGACTAAAATACTGACAAGCCTTTTTTTCTCCCGCAAACCCTATATGCATTATGAAAACACTTTCCGTACGGTACTAAAAAAATAATTCCGATATACTGCTGGCCCTTAAAGAACCAAGTGAAAAAACATATTTTTTATACTTACCGCCCTTTGATGGACGTTAAAACCCCAGGACGTATATTTAAAAAAAAAAACATGTTCTTCACTTGTTTCTTCAAGGGCCAGTACGTAGTGTCAAGTATTTTTTAGCACCGTAGGAGAAATGTTTAAGAGTTGATTTCTTGTTTTCTACGTTTAATTTATTTATGTTATAATTTTAACAATGATTATATAAAGATCGTGTTTTACTTGCATTCAGCCGTTTATTTGATTTTTTTATGTGGTTCTTCAGACAAAAAGTTCCCCAGGTCTGTTGGCTACCAGTAGCACTACACCAAGTATTTACTATATAACATATTTATAAGGTTATTATTTGCAAATCCAGATTATTCCAAAATTGTTGAAATTGACACATGAATGTAATTTAGTAAATTAATGTAAATTTTGAAAATATTTTTAGAAATCATTCTCAAACATGGCTCATCAATATTATCAAAATATCATTCGAAAATAATGTTTTAAAATGTATATGTTTTTACAAAATGAAATCCAAGGTACATTTTTTTACCATTTTGGAATGAGCCGTGTTTGCAAATAATACATTCAATATGCATTAATATAATATGTTTGTGTTACATACACTTCATTAATAATTTACACTTATCCGAGAGATAAAATGAAATATTTTTATTCCAATCAATATAAACCAATTGATTCGACGATAAACCGCACGAGAGTTGAATATATATCTACTCATTTAAAATTAAATTGGATTGATTACATATTTTCGTACTGGTCATTGATAGTAATTATTACATACCTAAAAATACCATTATCAGATTTTTAGTTTTTCTATATGTTCTATTATTTTTACATTTATTAAGGAGTTTTTTTAAAAAAAAATTATACGCATTTATCGATTGACAATAATCATATGTAAATTATGAATAAACGCCAAATATAAACCTAACCACAAGAATGCCCTAAAAACTAATATTCAACTAGCATGGAATAATTTAATATATTTCGTCAAAATTCCATAGTGAAAAAAAAACAGCATTCTTACGCTTATTGGCGAGCCATATTCTCAAATATTAGTATTTCTAAAATAATGTATATGTGAGAATAAACCGTCAAGTTTGAGTACAAAATCAGTAAAATATTAAACAAATGTACAATTTAAACCACATTCCAATTTATTGGTAAGTGATTTTAGACACACGATTTAAATAAAATTGTAATGCGTATAAGTAACAATAAAAGTGAAATCTATTCTATAGTTATAATTTAAGATTTCGACTGAAGGTGCTTGGTGGAATTTCAATATTAAATTTGAATCATTCAAATTATGTACACTCCCACAGATTTTATCACTAACGACCCGGGTTTCGCCTTTCGGCATCTTCAGGCGAAACCCGGGTCGTTAGTGACAAAATCTGTGGGAGTGTACATAATTTGAATGATTCAAATTTATTCTATAGTTATTTTTTTATTTCTTAAAATTTCGTTATTAATATATTTTTTTACAAAATTTGTATTTATTGCAAATAGCACTATTTATTATGTATTCAACGATCAGAAATTATAATATTTGTAATATTGACATACCAAAACAGAGGAAGTGCTATGAACTGTCTGTAAACATACCAAACTTTGCCAAATATTCTTCAAAAACACTATTTTAAAAATTGAATCGTTTCCAAACCAAATATATTAATCTTTATTTGCAATACAAATGGCTCATGACTAGTTTTGTCAACATCATGTGAGTAGTTTTTATGAATCTATTGTTTGTATAACAACACGCCAGTAAAGGTTAGGAGAGTTGGACTGAGTCCACAATGATATTCAGTTGATGAATGTTAGTGTTTTTTTATTTAAATTTATGTTCAGTCTAAATACAACTCGCATTAGCTAAATGACACTATGAATATCACAACAACAAACCAGTTAATATGTTGACTATTTGCATATTCAGCTTATCGTCTATCCAAGCAATTACACTATTTACGTAGCATGTACCTCCGTCTTGTTTAGGAAACAGTAATTTTCAACACTTTCAAACATAAAAAACAGAAGTAACATTATTTAAAACAACAAAAATTTAAATTTTTGAGCGCCTTTGTGAAGAAAATATCTAATTAAGTATAAAAATATTGTAGAGCTATAAGAAAATAATAAGTGAAGTATTGAAATACTGATCGAAATAATATACAAATATTTTCATATTTCCACTTTCAATTATACAAAGAGGTATTAAATGAACACCTTCACCCTTTTAACAAAGTCTTGGAGATTAATTAAGTATTTTTTAAATATATTAGGGCTAAAACATTTCAATTAAACGAAATATCATATTTGTTTACATAAGTATGCATTTAATCATACATGTCTGATAATTTTTATATTACTTCATCGCTTTTTGTTAATATATTTCTATATTTTGGTTTATTTTATTATTATTAAAACAGTGTGATTATTTTAGGTAATTTTACGTTTATTTTTGGATCTTTTTTATACAAAACATCTTGTATTTGATTTATTTATATATATACGGGACACAAAAATAACCGTACCGAAAAATGATATTCTTATCATTCTTCGTATAATATATGTAACCTCAAAATAGTAACTAGCAAATTTTCTTCTTTCCAGATTTTCTACCATTGCACACCCACGTTTTTGTTATTTAATCGATCCAGTTGGATGAAAATCTCGTAATATTATCTACTGGTGAACAAAAATATATTTTTTTTCCAGCTAACATTTTTTAAAATTATGTTTAAAGTCATCAAAACTCATGCATGATCATTAAATAAGTAAAATTATACACGCTTTATTTTATGTAAACCTATGATATTTACAATGCTATTTTATGTATGTAATAATAAATTGTTTGAACGGCAATAATATTGACTGTTTAGTCATCTGTTTATCGTTATTATGTTTCTCTCATTACTCTTTTGTATTCAATGCGTTATTAATTAACTCCCACTGAAAATCCTTGGCCAAGTTACATTACAATTATTAATATATTAACAATTTAAACACAAATAGGTTTTCTATGCAATAAAATTACTATTAAAATAAGTTACTGACATTTGATTGGTATATTGATTATGGTATAATATATTAAATAAAAAATCCCGTCGGAATACATTTAAGTATCATAATTTTTCAAATTTATTTTAAATATCCATGTCACAATTTCACTTGTCGAAATTTTGACTTAACAGAAAGACACTATAGTTAAGAGATTTAAATTACATTCGGAACTAAAAAAAGTATTAATTGACATTTATTTGTAAATCGTCAATTTCAAATAATAAAATAACAGAAACACTTAAATTATCATACAAATAAATAAATGGACGTGTATACTTTGGTAATAGATGGAAAAAAATTGGTAATGTACATATCGACTGTGGAAAGGAAAAAGGACGTAACCCACACATCTCAAATTTTACAGGAGGCGCAAAAAACGTGTTTTGATGATTTTGGACCATATGCAAATTATGAATTATAAACAACCTTGAAGTGCACGGAGACTTCTAAACTAGTGTTTAATTGACATAACCTAATATTAATTAAAGGAATTGTCTAAGTTAAATCTTTATTTCAGTCTTTTTTCTTGGTTTTAACTTTATACAAGGGCATCTTTGTCAAACTTAAAAGCTAACTTTAGATACAAATTCGGCATTTTCAGCTTCCATCCTTTTGATATAACGTTTGTCAAATTGTGTACATTATGATTATCGAAAAAAAGCTGTTTTAGAAAAACTGAGAGTTACGTCCTTTTTCCTTTCCACAGTCGATATACATATGTACAAATTGACATGAAATTTTGAAATGAAATGAATTAATGTAATATTAGGTATAAGAAATCTTACAGCTATCGGGAATTTAGTGGCGCGTTAATGCAATTATGAGAAATCGAAGTAATAAATACTAAAAATTACGTCTTTGGGGACAAAGATTTTTGAAAATAAAGTAAAAATATGCATTAATTTAACCTTATTTTCAATAATGTAATATATCATAATTTCGAAAATCTAGATACGCCCGTATGTTATTAAGCATATATTATTGCATACAATATCCAAAAGTGAGAAGCATCGTTAAAACAATAGATAAATAGAGCGAATAAAAAAAATATTTATAATACTTGATATAGATAGTTTGCAATGTTTGCATTTGATAAGTTTTGATCTAGTGAAATACTTTTTATAAATGTTCGTGCTCAAGAGACGAAATATTGTTTATCGCCCTTTTTCTGCAACATTTCAAACAAAAATCCTATTTCACTATCGTCAAATAGTATTATTATAAAAATGTTTTGAAGTAAAACCATAAAGATGCGATAAGTTTTGCTGAGAAGGTGTTATTACTAACTGAAGCACTGGTAATAATTTTACGGTTTACGGTCTCGAAAGGAAATTCGATATTATTGCTTATAGTAAATACGATACAATTTTCTTTGGAACGGAAAAAAAATCGAGAAATATTTATATAAATCCTTTTTTGAGACGTCGTATATATTTCTTTGTAATTTTAAATATCATTATCGCCGTTCGTAATGTTTTCAAAATTAAAATAAATGCGATAGATTAAAAAAGTTTATTTTAAATTGAGAATCACCTATCTATATATATAAAAAATTAGGTATATAAAATTAAATTTAATATTTTTGTTAATCAAATGATTGGGGTAAAAATTGTGATATGTGTTTTGCCTCTTTGAAAATTCATACGGTTATTTTTTAATAAAATAAATTCTTATTGTTATGAATTACAAAATTAAGGTTGGGGTTTTTTCCTATCTTGTTAGATACAAACAATAGTAATATTTATTTCATTACTTGTATTTGAAAGAGTATATTCCATAAAAAATAAATCTAGGAATAATTATCCTTCTGTCATATGAACCCTTGAGAGGTGAAATGAGCCATTTAATAGGCTAGATATCTTTTAAGTACATTCACGTCTTTACTTGGTGTTTTGATGGATTGCATATTTTTATTTAACGAATATAACACTATTGCAATGCTCAACTGAGGTTAATTCACTTTTAAGATATTTTGAGTCTTGTAGAATATTACTACGCTTCTAACTTTTTTTTTCTAAAATACCACTTGGCTGACTTCACTTTTAAAATACTATTTACGCATGATTCGTTGTCCAATAAATTGTCGCAGTTTGTAGCACAACCAGGAGACTAAAAAAAATATAAATTCAATTTTATATTATATTATAAATCAATTTATATCATAGTTACTGAATTCATTTAATTATAAAAACAGTTTATTTCTTACAAAGTATAAGTATTTACTTGTGAGAGGAGAGAGTAAAAAAATATATTTTAATGTTATCACTTTCACTTACATATTGAAAATTATTTGTAAATCATAATAAAATTAGTAGGTACTGAATTCTTTGAAAATATTAAAATGAATGTACGCGATTATATAATTGTTTTTTTTTATATGTGATTGGGGAATAGGCTTTGTTTTGTTGGCTTTTCGTTTATTGGATCCTTTGAATTTATATAAATAGTAAGCCTTTCATAAGTTCACTAGTAAACAAACTCGTTTAAATCCATGTGGGCGTATGCTGATATTAAATGTGAAGGTATTACTATAAGCCCGAAAGTATTGAATACGCTTTCCTTTGACATTATGCGAGCTGTTATTGTTCGTTTGAACGGAATCATTATCGATTTCGTTAAAACAATTATCAGCAAATTTCCTTTCCGGAAAGTCCCGATGGAGTTGCTTAAATACGCCAATGTGGGTTGCCTAATTATTATTTAACCTTCGTCAAATAAGTTTTTGGTCTGCTTTGACTTGTATCTTTACAAGTTTTGCAGACTCGCAGAAGTCAAAAGCATTACCCATCACGAAGTTTCCACCTTCAATTTTCCTTTTCTCGCAAGATAGGTAATTAGGTATCACCACCAATATCGTACTTTTACTGCTTTATAAACATTTAAATCAATACAAATTATACTTTTCCTCGTCAACAACAATCCTTACAATGCTACAACCAGGGGTGGGCTGGAGGGGGCTCGCAGGGTCTCGCGCGAGCCCCTTGTTGAATTTTACTGAGGCCGGCGAGCCCCTTGTTAACTTATGAGGAAACAATATTCTCATATCAAATAAGTTTATAACTGCAATTTCTAATTTATATATTATCTATGACAGCTTCAGTTTAGTACATTTTTAGATATTTAAATTGATAAGTCATATTGTTACATATTATACTTGTATTAAGTAAAAATCGATTGCTTATTTAAGTATTGTATGTAATTGCTCAGGAGCGATAAGAAAACTCATTCCTTCGTCAGAACACTTAAAATTGCTTCGAGATTACGCGAGCCCCTTGTTTACGTATTGGCAGCCCACCGCTCTAGAACCAATTGTATTATTTACAGGATAGCAAAAAGAACAGCACTAATTATATAGAATCAATTTATGGTTAAATGTCAATGGTTTGGTACAATCATAAAATGTATCTTTCTTAATTTTCTGAATAACCAACCATCTGTATTACAGATGAAAAGTAAACCGGTAGATTTTTAATTTAGCTTGATAAAACAGTGCTATAATTATTGCACTCTGTCGTCTTCTTTCCGTCTTATGAATTTATATTTTATTATTTCCCTAGCGAAACTTAAAATATATCAATCTAAGATTTGATATCAATCACAAAAATAATTTCGACTGCGTACCCGCCTTGTGATGTTTTATATAAGTGCTTATGAATTTTATTCCTACCAAAACACTTACTTTACCGACATTACAATAACGAATTTTCCGGCAAAAGCTCGCCTAAAAAGACTTGTGTCGCATTCTATTTGGGAGATCTCTTTTGTTTCCAGTGCCTCTTGTGTACAAATCCGTCGCTCTCTTTCACTCTTCTGGTCTCCAGAACATCTCTTGACGAGCACTTGGGATGTATGAGCCTTGGAGAAAGAATACCGCATGTACTTTTTTTGTGTGCAAACTGTATTACAATATAAAAGATTTAAATATATATATAACTGTAAAAAAAAAACTAGCATAAAAACACAAATCGGTAGCTCGATTTAATATAAATTATCAAATATTTTACAAACAGTAACATCACAGCAATGTATGTATATAACCCAATATAAATAAACTATGTTTTAAGATGTTGAATAATTCTGGAATAAGGGAACTATCTGTATTGATGAGTTAGCAAACCAAAGAAACACTCATGTTATCACATACGTCCATCCATTGTCAGACATTGGAGCTAGTAATACAACGAACCCATTTTGGCTCTGCGCCCAGTTGATTTATTATTTTTACGAGATGCACAAGATTACTGCGCAAATTTTGCAATGCATAATCAATAAACATTCAATTGAATTTCATAGAATATTATTATAAAAGTTATTTCAATTATTTATTTGCTACATTTTAGCGTTTTTTTTAGCACAGATTTAATTTCAATAACGTTAAAAATGTACAAATATATCTTAACTTTATTATTACTAGTTTATTTATATTAGAAAGAAAAAATCAAAATGTTTTTATAATATTCGTACTCAATTGATGTATTTATACCAATTGTATCATCCGCCAATAATGACGTTGATAAAATAAAATATCGTCATTAAATACACTCATTCAATTCAACATTTGACCTTCTGGTGATTAATACTTGTGTGCTTCATCCAATCCTTTATTCATTAGCACAAAAATATGAAGCATTCTTGACATAAATCTACGAGTAGCGTATCCATTGAGAATTGCAGTGGTTTCACTCGATCGTGATCGCCGCTAAAAATAAATTTCATTCGGATATTCAAATTTGTTTTTTCAATGCTTTGATTGCTTACAAAAACACATTTATTCCGTACAGTAATTAAATTATATCCTTTCCAATTTTTTTTATCAGATTTTCATATTACACTTCAAAACAGTCTTATGTACTATGCTCAACGTGACGTCACCTCATTAAATACCTATTCAATTTTATCATTGATTAAAAAATAGATTAACTACTTATCAAGACAAGGTTTATCCTCACGCACGTCTTTATCGGTCAAGAAAATTAGGCTATATTTAGGTGAATGCATTAAATATAATTTATGTCGACTATCTACGACAGGCTTTAAAAACCGTTTCATATGTACATATATGAATTTAGGTACTGGTAATTTTATGTTTATTTATTTTTGTATTAAACGAATACAAGTATAATATATCATCGTTATTCAAATATCATTTATAAACCCTTTAAACGAAGCCTTGTCGGTTTTTACATATTTAGCCGTCGGAATGTACTATTTTCACACTTGTGTAAGTATCATAGCTTTTCAATTCTTACGTTGACTTCCTTGTCTTTGTGGTATCTACGCTAGGACTTTGTTCATCCCAGGCGTCGACGCTGCATTCGTAATAAAAGATAATAAAACACTCTTATTTTGCACATCTCTGATGCTATACTTACGAACGTATGTATATGAGATGGTGTACACTATCTGTATATGCCAAAAGATGATTGTTTTCACAGTTACATACAGCCGAAGTAAAAAAAAAACACTACTTAAGTCAAGATCAGTCAAGATAGAATATATTGATTTGACATCATTAATTGAAAAATAAATTACCAATATAAGTTCAAATAAACAATAATACGTACTTTTCTGTATAAAATTAATTTGAAGACGTATACGAGACTCGGCCATAAGGAGATTTGAGAAAATTATTTGTTTTTAAAAGCCTTTTACACACTTTTTTTCAACTGTTTTCTCCTCAAGTAAAACCTAGTTGACATGCGAAATTTCACCAATACTTACAAAGAATGGACTAAGTATTTCATTATATAATAAAACATGGGATTGCAGTTGTCATATTTCTAAGGACTTTGTTTTCAACGAAAATAAAAACTATTATTATTAGCTTTGATATTTAATTTTCACATCAAACTATTTATCGTGCTACTTTTTTTGTGGTAAAACCTATGTATCATACGACATTCTATGTTCCACACATACTTATAAATTTCAACTATCTTCTTTACCAAGTTTTTGTTTTTTAGCTAAGCATAAAAGTGCACTTTTAACGTTGGCATCATCCTCTCCGCTGTCTATTAATCAAAGAAGCCAGTCCAATAGGCGCCGCATTTTATTTATACCACGAGCTTTATCTTTCCTTTGGGAAAATAGGAGCGTCTACTTTATGTGTTATGTTTACAATGAAATACAAAGATATGCTTTAATTAAATTATGAATATTTATATTTCTGTAGTATTTTAATTATATTTACGTTTTCATAAAATACAACAGTTTAATCCAAAAAAGACTTATTTATCTTTTCAACAGCTCAATATGTTTATTTATATTACATTTTCATCATAAGTATAAAACCTAATTAAAGAATAATAAAAAACGGCATAATCGCAACTGACTAGTCTTTTTTCAGAGTGCACTATCACAATATATCGTAAATGTATTTTTTCTGAAGTTGTTGACTTTTGTATAAATAAATAAGTTAATAAATTGATTGAATCGTCATTGATTTGCTAGGCTCCATAGTAATACAATATTAAAAGTAAAATTTTACTGCATCTGTATCAGAAGGAATCAACTTTCAATTTATAACATTTGCATATATGTACATGTTATGCTAAAATGTACTTTCCTGTTAAAAACTAGCTGCAGAATAGTTTGAACACAAATTAATACCACGATGCAAATAACTATTGGCAGTTTTAGTATTGCAATACTGCTATACGATCAAAGATATTTTTGGAAGTTTCTTGGCTGGGTGCACCATCCCTTATGGATAGTGAAGCGATACGCTACGTGACCGACGGCGACGCTTGTTTTGAAACGTCACTAGACGTCGCGGCGCCATCTCAAACTTCCTTTCTTACCAAAAATAGGCCACTGGGCTGAGAAGCATATTCCCATGCAAGGAAAATAGGTTATTCGGAATACTTTATAGTTGTACGAACCCAGATAATACAGAGATTGTCTTTACAGCTAAAAGTTCAATCTTTGTAGTGTTAATCAAGTTTCGTCAACAAAAAAAAAAGACAATTTACCATGTTTTTATTCTTCAAAAATACAGAAAAAGTTCAGTTCTTATTCACTTTTACTTGTTTGAATACTTATTTAAACTCAAGTATGAGAATACTTTAATATGACATATTTAAATATAATATCAACTTTTCATTTTTTGTATACCAATTAACATAATAATCAAAAATTTATTATCTTCTATACTGATCATTTTAAAGTTGGAACCTATACGTTATCTATTTTTTAGATATAAATATTATTCGTTGTCTTCAGTAAAATCAATAACTTCATTTTCACATATTCTGTAAATCACTAAATGAAACGCTTATCTTTAAAGCAGTATATGTATGTATGTATATAATATATTCTGGTTGTGTCAAGAAAACATAATACATATTATAACTTTGTAAAATATGACCAATGAATAAAAAAAAATGATAGGCGATAATCTGAATACCATATCTAAACGTTTATTCTCTTATCATCACCTTATCTATGTATTACATGGAAGCAATGTCGGATGGTTTCTACTACAAATTGTCGGTCAAACAAAAATATATAAAATTTATGTCTTGCATTCATAATTTTTAGCATGCGACGTTTTTTCACATCTGTTCTGTGCAGATAAGCGGTTCCGAAACACATAATGTAGAAAATAATATTGACTTACGCTGTCGCTTTTGATAATTACATTCAAAGCATAATGAACCAAAGCGTCTACTCTTAAAACGTATTAAACTTTCCTCTTCATAAAAATCTTTTTCCAAAAGGGTTTAAGCGAGCAACAATGCTGACGTGGCACATTTAGGACAAAGGAACGCCTTTTTCAAAATATTTTAAATGAAAAATGAAAGCATTTTTGTTCATTACAAAAGTTGATCCTTTACCACAAAGCAGGTCGATGTTTTTTTTAACTAGATATTTTTTTATAAATTAAACTGTTTTCTATAAACGCTTTTGCTTAATATCACGAAGCAACAAGAATAGTATTATTTTCAATTTATTAGGCGGCAACTTTTTATATAGTTTTACATATAATATTACATTTGATATCTTTATTATTCCACCAGTTGTGTTGTCCACAAAATATGACACGTGTCTTCTTTAAGAAGTATCATTATACAGAACATTGAAGGGTTTACGAATAAACTGAAAAATGATTATAATTGTTATTGAGTATAAGATACAAACATTGAAAGTATTAATTACAAATTCATTACTTACATTGGGTCCGATGAATCCAAATGGAAATAAATATGAGAGTACTGATTACTAATTTTAGTCGTTATTCAGATTCTTTGTGTTGATTATCACAATAAGCTATTAAATCACATATGGGAGTGTATACAAACAATAACTGTAGATACTAAAGTTAATTTTGTGAGACGTAAAAGTTGCAAGGAAACCTAAATGTTTTTTAGCTGTCCACTAAGTATGTATATCTCGAATGCTAATTTTATTCCAAATGACACCCGCATAACCATATAATATATTATTTAATTATCAAGACGCACGGCCATTGAAATAGGAAAAAAACTACGCCGTGACTGATTTAGCTAGTGAGTAGCTTGCATAATGTTTTGGTGCCAGGTAGCGAGCGGCATTTGACTCCGAAGCGCCTCCACGACCCACATCGTGTTTAGGCGCCGCACCGCTCCCCCGCAGCTGATCACTGTCCGGGGGGTCGTCGGCCCAAATGCGTCTTTTCAGCGTGCTGTTATTACTATTTTCATTTTATCGAGCGGTTCACGCTTCAGTTTTGGGCGCTTAAAGTTCGTACATCGATATCACTATTTATTTTTTGGCACCCGGAAAAACGGAGTGAGTATTCACACTTTTTGTGAATACTCACACTTTAAAATAACCCTTCAGAGACGAGAGCTTTTTTTCAACAAAAACAATATTTTTAAGCCATATTAAAGTCACGGATAACTTTTATTCCTAACAAAAATTTACAGAAAAAAAACGCAAAGTCGTTGTATAAAAACCCCGCATGACTATATGGTCATGCTCATCCTTTTATCACCGTGTAATATTGTGTACGGACAGAAGTAAGGACGGGCGTGACCGTATGGGCTGGCAAACATTCGGGGTTGAAATATAGCTAAACGTGAAATTTTAAAAAAAAATACAATTTGACCTCTTTAGATCAACATAATTTCAATATAAATATATTAGCAAATGAACTGTAATTAATTTGATGTTTTGATTAAAAAAATAATTAACAGTTTCAAAAAGTCCGTTAAAAAAAACGGAAATTGCATGTGCTTTTGGTGGCCATTTCTGTCCCCGCGGCTGATGACTAACTGAAGTCTGTACCCTTTTTAACTAAATATGAGCTAAAGCAACGATATTCAGGTAGAAAAAGGATGAATAATGGGACCAATAGACAACAGTGTTTACTGTGACCGTATAGTCACGCTCGTCCTTGGGAGGTTAAAAATGTATATTCTAATCTAGCCTTCACAAAAGAAGCGAATTTTCAAAACGCAAAGCATGATTTTATTCCATAACAATTGTGTAATAAATCATTTTTTTACACAGCTATACATTCACACTAATCTCTGATATTTTGGTCATGCTGAGTTACCCACAGCCGAATTCAATAATAAACCGAAAGAGAAAAATTTTCAATGCGCGTGCGCTGTTAATGAAAAAAATGGCGGATGAAAGAGAAATTTATTATAATAATAAAAATAGAATTAGGTAGAGGGTAACGTAATAATACGTTAATTAAAGAAAAATATACGTAATGGTACCACTAAAAATGATAAAAAGCATAACGGATGGCCGATGCAAAGGAGAAGAGGGTTAGTCGGATGGAATATTGACGTAACCTCATTTGTAGGTGGAAACACTGATGGTATTAATCTCAATCGCCTACCTTTCGGGTCTTGCGGAATCATAATTTTGATTCATGCACACATAATACATATTTTCATATTCATAAACTAACATTTGTTATTATGAGGCGGCTATAGGTTATACGCTTGATAAACAAAATAATAAGTAAGAGATTATGGCAAGTTCAAAATAAGTTTAAGGGTGCTTGACTCTATAACAAAGTTGCTTCAACAACACACTAAATGATAAAATTGCCAATTCTGGCAGAATTCATTACGTACAGTGGCGGATTAATCCATAAGCGCAAGAGGCGCGCGCTTTTGGCCTCCAATCTGAGGGGTCCTGAAATAAAATATATTCTATAAAACCCATATAATATTTTCAATTAAGTTTTAGTAATTTGAAAAAGAGAGCCACCAAATTAAATTGCGCCTCGGGTCTCCCAACTGTTTAATACGCCACTGATTACGTATCGAAACTGACAAATGAAAAATGAAAAATGAAATGAACTGTCTAATAAAAAAATAAGTGAGGTATACAAAGAAGTTCCAAAATTTTAAATAGAATAACTCAGTTAATGCAATTATTGTACAAGTTGGTCAAAAAAAAGAGTTTATTTTTTAAAGACAATTATTATTAATGCTGATGTCCGTTCCCAATGTGGAGCATATGGCCTCCTAATGGAGGTATCTCAACATATTTTTTCTACAAAAACTGCTAGCTACTCAGTTGCTTAACCTCCCTTTTTTCGAAGAGAAGGGTTAGGACATGACTAGTGGTAAGTTATTCGCACTCTCTACGCCCTGTTATTTTAGGATTGAAAGAAAGGAAGTGAATTTTTAACCATCACAAGCGTCCATATCTTCGGACAGAAAACGATAAATCAATTGAAAACGTGTTGTTTGAACCCATGAGGTCCGGGTTACTTTAATATTGCTATCTATGTAACATCAAATATCGATGCTATAGGCTTTATCCTAAATATTATTTTTTTCATTTGCTGTTTATGATCTGTTATTTTAACAACTTCTTCCAGAACAGTGACGAAATAAACCATAATTATTCATTATCTCGAGTCTATACTTTTCGACATAACTCCATCTGAAAAAGAGCTCTTCTATTATTAACATTTGGATGATAGCTACTGTGATTCACTTTCAGTGCAGTATATAATCAATCATTAAACACTATCTTTCACGCTATTAATAATTTTATTATTATCTTTTAATCTTTCAAGCTCTGAATGCATACCACATATCAGGTACAAAATATTGCGTAATACGAAGTCCAAAATTTTTAATGTTCGTTGATGACTTTTCATTTAAATCTGTCATGTTTCAGTGGAAATAAAGACCAATATTTTTTATCTTAAAGCTATTTTCTTCGATTGTCTAACTGTTTTATTTTTTTATAACTATCTATATGTTTAAGTAAAAGGTTTTTTCTTCGTGTCAATTTTCAAACCCGCGGGTATAATATATGTATGATTTCAGTTAATAGAAAGTTTTAATTATTCTGATTCTGGTTTACGAGCCTAAAACGTAAGGTAAATTATTTTCCAACACAGATGCCAGAGGGGTTGTTTGCAAATCCAATATTTAAAAAAAAGATAATTGGTTTCTGAAGCAACGCGCACTCGACTGTATTTTTTATTAAGCAATTGCATATTCATTTTTTATGTGTGGGTTTGATACCAAACTATAAATACTTAATATTATATTATCATGGTATGGTAAATTTTAATTCTTACAATTCTGCTCATAATATGGAGCGTACTTTTGAATACTTAAATTAATTATAAAGAAAAACGTTTGACCACTTAATTTTTGAGAGACATTCTTAATTATATGGAATAACATTAACCATAATACAAAAACGTTAAAACTTTATGAATAAATTTAAATGATATAACATTTTATGCAATTATTTTTCAATTATTCTACATTAATATTTTTGATGTATTTAACTTTTCCACCGTAAAGATTTTAAACCGAAATTAAAGCTACATAATGTAAGCTATTGAAAAATGTAAAATAAAAAAAAATGTTTGGATAAACCAAAAAAAACAATACTTACTATATTAAAACTGATGAATTTATTATATATTTAATACGATGTACAATCTATTCCTATAATTTTAAAACATTTAAAAAAAAAATTTTCTCTTTACTTGGTTAAGTGGACGAAAATTTGCTGGAAAGACATTATTTTGTCAGACATTTTCTATTGCTGTAGCAATGATGACAGAAAACATATTTTACTCTTTATAGTAGTCGTTAGTGAGTGTTTCATTTAACTGTTTTTTTAATAAGTGATAAAATTTAAATACTGAAAAACAAGATTTTTTTGTTTTTTATTACAGGTGCACGATCCAGTAAAAATGTAAAATTTTAGAGGTTCTAAAAGTAACTTTCAAAAATAAACGCTTCGGACGTTCAACGTAAGCGCTTTGTGAAAATGTTTACCTCCAAGCTGAGCGGCCATTAATATCACTTTCCACTTTGATATTTTTACGCATAGAGCAACTCAAAACAAGCGAACGAGTGATAGCGCAAAATGTCTCCATAAAACTTAAAATATCAAATTAATATTTTTTTCTTATTCACGTTAGTTTTCTGGAGCCTGAATCCAAACGAGTTATCTTATTTAAGTCGTATTATTTATTATTTTTTGAGTAGTTAATTAAAATTCTTACATCGGTAAAGGAATAACAAAAATTAAAATGAAATAACTTATAAACCTATACATCGAAACCCTATTTTTAAATTATGATCTTTTTGAAACGTGCAACTGTAACTTCAAGAATTGCTTACTCTTATGGAATACTAAAACATCAAATATAAAATTTATAAGGAATTCTATTTATTTAGGACTCAAATCTCGATTTATATTTTTTCCAGCAACTGATTTTCAGGAATCACTTTTGTAACACTTTTTGTGTTTTCTTTAGTTTCCTTAGCTACATTTACTTTATGGAAATCGTTAAAATTTAATTGTTAATAAATACTCAATTTAATATAAAAAGCTTATGATTGAAATACTCTCTGTGTCATAACGACGTAACGGGTCATCGATTTTCCCTGTTGGATTGGTGTCTATGGGTGTCTACCTATCGATTTTCTAAGCATGACGTCAATGACGAGTTTCACGAAGAAATAGGGTCCGGCAATGCAGGTTAATGCATGTTTTCGTGTCGAAATCCAGTTACAAGTTGTATGCGCGTGGATAATGGGTTTATTTTTAACCATCGACCGGTGGCACGCGACGAGGTGTTCGAACCCGGGCATCTGGTTCAACCGGAACGTTTTGCACCAATTATGGCCATGTAACCATTTTACTTACGTCACTCGCTTTTTATCCCCTCTTAAATCATTCAGACTGAGAAAGAGGTCACTAGGTAATTCTACCCAAAAAAATATTCATAGCAATCCTTTTGTGACGCAAATTATTGAAACAGTGAAAAAATCTCAACTCCGAATCGGGCATTTACAAATGATCTGACTCTGATTCTCATTGAAAAAAGGTGAAAATTGTAACTAATATTTTTTAATAGTCTTTGCTGCAATCTAATATACACAAATGAATGTTTATTTGTTCGTATTTTATGCGTTGCCACGACGCTTATCCGATTACAATAAAACTTTGACAAACCTTTTGCTTGCACTTCCGGAAAGTTTATAGTAAGGTAAAATTAACTTCCAGTTACTTATATATAAAAATCAATGCTTGTATGTCTGCCATACAGTTAATTTTGACAAAGTTTGCTTGCACTTGCGCGAATGTTATAGTACAATTAACTTGCAGTATGTGGCGCGTGTGTCGTACCATAGATAATCGACAGCAAACGTCAAACAGACAGAAAAAGTAAACATGCACTTCAATAAACACAATTAAATTACAAACACTTTCTTTCTTGAGTGGCATAACAAAACTGGCCGGGAACCGGCTAGTTAAATATAAATGAAATAATAGATTGTAATTATCCATAAATTGAGAAGCAGTTATTATAAATTCTTTGTTGGACGGCGTTCTTTAGTAACAAATATATTAATGCAAAAACCTTGGTAACTTATAGCTTAAGTAAATTAATCATTAGTAAATCATCTTTAAGTATACTAGTTTTTACCACAATTAATTTTACTGAAGTAAAAAATTAAATATTCCTTACATGAAAAAAATAATCGATGGATTTGAAAAACGGCACAACAAATTTTAGTAAAAAGATACAACTGTATATTCTCATATCCGTAGCACAAAAAAAATATTCGTTATGCGTGATAAAACTATACTGGAAAATATTATTCCCAACGTAATGTTTACGTGATTTGATTTACGCGTTTGGCTGTTAGCAATTTTTATGGTTTTCACTCACGAATGTGCTTAACTAGAACAACCGCTTAACTGTAAATACATATCAAAGAATAATCATATTCCCCCTCTATATTTTTACATTCGACACATACTTTCTTTGCACATTGGAAATCGTTCCTTAACGGCATGTTAAAATTTGCTTAAATTTTCTCCCGATCAATATTCTGAATAAGATCTAAGAAGTCATTTAGAGCGTTTTTGTAATCAAATTTAATAGTGAATTGTTAAATCATAGGTCGCGTGCAGTTCTGTGTCACATAATAAGTAAAATCGTTTCTTTTCTCGATCATTACTGCGTTACAGAAGGCGTGTATCAACGTCTGCATACACATAACGGGTGGTGGTGGTATAATCAACAACTAACATGAAGTTAAAAATCATTTAACCCTCCAGAGACGAGAGCTTTTTTTCGATAAAAAAATATTTTTTAAGCCATATTTCATGAAATCACGGATAACTTTTATTCCTAACAAAAATTTAAAAAAAAATGTACGCAAAGTCGTTGTATAGAAACCCAACCCCGCATGACTTTATGGTCATTCTCATCTTTTTATCACCGTGTAATATTGTGTACGGACAGTAATAAGGACAAAGGTGACCGTTTAGGCACGCAAACATTCGGTGTTGAAATATAGCTAAACGTGTTTTTTTTTTAAATATTTACAATTTGACCTCTTTAGATGAACATATTTTCAATAAAATATATTTTCAAAAGAACTGTAAATAATTTGATGTTTTGATAAAAAAAATAATTAACAGTTTCAAAAATTCCATTAAGGAAAACGGAAATTCAAAAAATCGCATGTGCTTTTGGTGGCCGTTTCTGCCCCCGCGGCTGATAACTAACTGAAGTCTGTACCCTTCTTAACCAAATATGAGTGAAAGCAACGATATTTAGGTGGAAAAATTATGAATAGTGTGATCAATAGACAACGGTGTTTACTGTGACCATATGGTCACGCTCGTCCTTGGAGCATTGACTTACGTAACTAAAGTGCAAATATAAGGTATATTTTAAATAAGAAAAAGGTGACTTTTTAACAACCAATCGTTTCCTGTCACTATGCTGAACGCTTACCTGTCGGATTTCACCTTTCCAAAATGGATGCATTATGCCAAAAGAAAATATACTTTTTTTAATTCATCATGTTAACGTTTAAAATACGTTTCGTGTAGATAGATTTGATGGACAGGCTTAGAAGGTATTTTTGAATATTTTTAATATAAATGTATTTATTCAAAATAGTAGCGTCAGCATTATTTGTTTTCTATGATTGTTTATATTAAATGTACATATCTAAATTCTTGGTGAGCATGACCGATTAAGTTAGTAATCACTTGAACTCAAAATTTTAAATTCCATTATTATTTCAAATATTTATTTTTAAGCAGTATTTGCTTGAAGCATCTTGCATAATATTAAAACCATTTGTTTTCCATGTTCGCTCACAATGTGGAGCGTACGGCCTCCTAATGGAGGTATCTCAACATTTTTCTACGAGAACTGTTTGTTAGTCAGTCGCTTAACCTCTCTTTTCCGGAGAGACTAGTAGGGATATAATGATAATGCTAGGACAAGACTAGTGGTTAACCAATCGCTCTCACTACGCCCAGTTATTGAAGGATGCGAAAAGTGGTAAGGAAATTAAGACATCACAAACACCCATACCTTCGAATAGAAATCGATAAATCGGTCGAAAAAATGCTGTTCTTACTGGGACTCGAACCAGTGAGATCCGGCACGAAATCTAACAACGCTAACCACAGCGCCATAGGACCCGACAATATAATATAATTGAGAAGCAAGCATTCAAAAAGTGATATATTTCACAAATACAGAGCTTGGGAAATGATGATTTGAATGTTGAGAAAATCACAGTTTGCTTGAATGTGTCGATGTGATTTAATTTTCATATGAAAAAAACCTTTTTTGAACATTAATTGTGATTTATATTCATTGTTTTTAATATGGACAATAAGAACTTATATTAAACGGCATTTTTCAAAATTTGTTACAAATCACTCTTTGAATGTTTGCTCCTCGGTGATCTTTACAATATAATACAAACTAGAAAGACTGGACTATGAAAAAAAGTTGGAATCGTTCGCGTATGGGTATATTATAATTGCTCGTGAAAGGTGTCACTTTTTATTTAAATAAAAGCAGTGACGTGTTATCGAATAACTATCGTTTATTTTGCTGTCGATATGCTAATCGACCGCTATCATGTAAATTCCGTTACCTAACCAAAAAGTACACGTTATCGAGAATATTCATTATTTTAATTGCACCCCACTTAATTAGAGTTTCATTATTTTTCTTGCCTGTTGGAAAAGAAATTACTGTGATACATCAATACCAAATCACTTCTGGCCTTATGGGACTATTCTTTTATCTCTGAGATGTTATTGCCTTTTGAATTGTGGTGTTGTATTGTGGATGAAATATTTCGATTTCCATCGCTTTACCGACCATACGTTTTACTTTACCGGAAAATAATATCTATATGTCTGCGTTGATACTAGAATTCAGAAGGCGGCAACCTTTTGAGAGACTGGGTAAAAAAAATATTTTGAAAATTTATTACTATTTTTATTAAATAATATATTATACGTATTTGCATGCATGTATGAGTGAATACAAACAAAATATTTTATACAAACATACATATAATATAATATACCTTGGTGTTGATTTTTTTTTAAAGTTTTTCAATATTTAACAAATATTTTTTTTTTATTTATTTAAAAAAATATTTGACATTAAAGCTTACACTAATACGTCACATATTTTGATGTTGAAAGATCATACGAGATATACTCGATGAGAATTTTTGAAAGTCACATGAGATTAACTCGAGGAGAATTAACTTCACAAACACCCATGTCTTAAATCTCAAATTAAAATTGTAAAAATTTAATTTGATTCTGACCTTACCGAGAATCGAACCCAGACCCACCTGATCGGCAGAGCAAGCTCTAACCAACTAGACCACAGCGGGCGACATAATATGTAGTTGACTTAAGTCAAATACAGGAATAAAGATTTTCTGGTGTTAGTCTATTTCGCAAAGTATTCTGGACAGATTTCATTTGAGAAAATTTTTGCTCACATGAATATGTTAAACGAAATGCTTACAATGAAGCACTATTTTAATTATTGGTATTTTTAATAAATACATAGTTTTTTAAATTAATAATTTGATAAAAAAAATATTATCATGTTTTCTTGACAAATGTCGGGGGTAATTTAATTACCCGCGGGTAGGTTGCCGACCACTTCACTGGATACTCTTTGCGGCTGCCTGCTGTTGGAAACTGTGTTTTCCAACATTTATATTTTCGTCTGGGAAAATTAATTGTATTTCAAAATAATATTTTCCGTTTTATCTTCGTCTTCTTATATTATTAGATATTTCACATGTTCTTTAATTCAACAAAACTTATCGATGTGTCCATTAAATTGTAGTTTATTAATATATAATAAATGTTAAAGTTAAACTTTACATATATGTATATGGTAAAAGCTTGCTCTATCGATTAGGTGGATCTGGGTTCAGTTCCCGGTGAGGTCAATGTCAAATTTAGTTTTTTTTTTCACTATAAATTTGAGACCCAAGACATGGGCGTTTGTGATTTCAATTCTCCTCGAGTTAATCTCGTATGATCGATCTGTCAACTTCAAAATATTTGACGTATTGGCTTTAGCTGTATTGTATTTTTTTATTTATTTAAAAATTCCGTCGTTGATGTTTCCAATTTGTAATGAAAAATATTTTTTTTATACACAAATAGATAGGAGTAGCATGAATAAATATTATAAATTTAATCGAAGCTTGTTTAGTACCTATACTTTGATTTATTGAACAATTATCATTTTAATTTAATATCCAGTAATTATTTGAACAAAACTGCTTTTGTAGAAATCTAAGTGGATGTTATTAGCATACACTGAAAACGGCGATTCATTTTGATAGTAGACGCTTCGATGAAATACAAAGAACAAGCCCCTAGGCGGTCACAAGTTAATTAAGATTTCATTCATTTATAGCTGGTAAACTTTAACCTTCCATTATAAAATAAAATTGAAATTACATTTGAATTTAACGGAATATTGCATTTGAGGTATTTTCCAGGGCTGTGGAGTCGGGTAAAAAAAGACGACTTCGACTCCGACTCTAAAGTGATTTTTTTCAAATATTTCCGTTTAACTAACATATTTGTAGACCAACAGATCACTCTAGTTACTTGAACAGATTCGAGATGATTTCACCAATCAATGTGATGAATAAACGAATATTTTTTCAATATGCTAAAATTATTTTATTTCTACTCCGGAATAACACCCGACTCTGAAACCCTGGTATTTACAGTCAGTTCTTTGGCCAACTTATTATAATTTTATTTTCGTCAGTTGAAATTTAGTTAATGAGTGAAATCGGTCCGGATTATCACGAAATAATGTTGAATAAGTTCAAACAAATTATGATTTATTTTAATAAATATAATAAGCCTATACTTTATTATCTGCTGTAGAATATCTCCATAAATATTGTTGAAGTGGTCAGTTTGGAAGACCTAAAAAAAAAGGTCCTTTTTGGCTGGTAATTTTGGGAAATTCGAAAATTTCTGGGCTTTAGAAATTGGCATCAAATTGCTTCCGGCCAAAGTTTCCCTTGACCATTCCCTGTCAATGTTTACTGTAGCCTTCAGAGTAGAAAAGGTTCCCCACCCCTGGCTAAGTGTATCGTTATCTATTGTACAAGATCACAGGATGTGAACTTATAGACGTATGCAACTCTTTAGTCCAGTGATACTATAAGCGGTCACCGAATGAGTTGTTGCGCAAAGTGCGCCAGCGGAAGTCTACTTTAGGTTAATGAAAACACTTACTGCGCGCTGCGTTCAAATAAAGCATATAGATTCAAAAATAGCAAACCCTCCATATAATGTACGCTTAGAATCCCAGATGTGATACGGCATTTCTCATACGGCCAGTTAAGTTAACGCAGCGAGCGACGTAAACGCCTTTATGAGGACCCGGTTGCCTCTCGGGGAAATTTATTAATCGTGCTGCGCTCAACGTGATGAAGGAAATTTTGCATAATTCAACTACCAAAGAACCTCTGACTCGATTATTGAACCAGCGTTCACTCGCTTAGGAGGGTCGGCGTTAGGATTTCATGAATTTGGATTGCGGTATATGATTAGATAAGTATGCTTTTAATGGTACAGCATTGAAAATTAGTGTGATATTACAGAGATACAAGTTTCATACAACTTTATAAGTGTAATTAAATTTACAAAGCTATTTAAGTTAGACTGATATACAATAAAAGATGCGAGTGGTATTAAAGTTAATTATATAATTTAATACTTTGGTATTCCTTGGGTTCAAAATTATCTCACTTTGCGCATGACTACAAATTTTTAAGACTACTAAATGTCTGTTTTTCTGTTTTCCGTATATGCTCTTTGGCATTTGTCGAAGTGTTTAATACTAATTTTTCCTATTTTATTTTTCTTAGAAATATTATCTTTTAATCAAATGATAGACATATTCACTTTTAGGGTCTTCACTGTCAATACGTGGTGGAAAGGCATTATATTAATAAAAACACAATATTCCTTTGAACTTTATCCCAAATTTTAATTATGTTTGTAATTACTTTCAGTCGCCACTCTAAATTTATTAATCTTGGATGACTTTTTAATTATATGTAAGATGTGTCAAACATTTTAATTGTGTGTTATTGGTAATTTCTTTTCAATGCCAATTGTTGTTTACAACTTTTCATTTTTGTAAAAATAGCATTGTTAAATTATATTCCTTATCAGTTGACAATGCTCGCAATGAACGAAACCGGTCCTGACCTATTAAATAAAGTGGAATGAAGTACAAAGGAATATGTTTTATTAAGATAAACATATTGTTGGTGACAAATTGTAAATTTTAAGAAAAATACATTAATTACTGTACCAGGGTTCTTGCGTATGCAAAATGGGTGACTCCACCTTTTTTTCTCGATTGAATTAAAATATAAAAAGTATGCATTTAGTAGATTTAAAAATATACGGGAAGATAAGTTATATAATTTTTAAAATCAAAATTGAAGCCGTTGTCCCTATCGGATAATTTGTTAATGCTGGAGTCGGGGTGGAGTCACTGTTTTTTTCACGATTTCATATTTCGTGCTATAAACGTAAATCTGCGTTCCAACTTGGGGTGAGGATAAAACTCCAGCCTTGCTTAGCTTATCTCAAGAGGACAAAATTTCTGTCAAGGGGATCTATTCAATAAAACCCGGAGACGTTGACTTCAAATATGTGCTTTATTTTATTTATTTCTCAGCGGTATGTTCCAGGCACCTGTCAAGTCACACAAGGGCTTTTTTCCAAGTTCACTTCTTTAGGGTTCACTAGGAAAAGTAACTGCGCTTAAATGTAATATCTTGTTCGCTGGAGCGTGAACTCCGAGTATTTGTTAACACAAGTTTTGAGAGATACAATTTTATAGATTTTTATTCATAGTAAAAAAAAAACTACAATATTCCGCGTAACGTATGACAAACAAAATATTATAAATTCTACAATAATATCTAAATAAATGTTTCATTTAATCGTTTTGGTTTCAACGAGTTTTGTCATCGGACATCAACAAGCATCTTTTAACCACATAGACAAAAACAAATCTTCGCATATACCAAAGTAAAAATATATAAAAGTCCCTCAGCTTTCGATATCTTATACTGACGTTTTCTGTTTTCTCTGAGAGCTTTAAAATAAATACTTGTTCTACCAACTACTTATAATATCAATAACCATAACCATATGGATATTCACTATTTTCAAAGTATCACATGATATATAATATTCTCTGACAGTAACTGTAATTTAAAATGTTTTGTCATAGTATGTACACAAATAATTCGGTTTTTTATATCTTTAAGCAGATGATTATAAATAAACAATGAAAAAAAAAAGATTATTTTATTTTTATTTTCTTGAATATTTGAAGGTCAAATTGTTAACCTTATTATCTTAATATTATTTTAATACGCTACAGCAGAGGTTACCAACCCCGAACCCGCGGGCGCCATGGCACCCACCGACTGATTCCGATTCACCCGCCAACTAATTTACCAAATCGTTAAATTCCTAAATAAAACGTCCGTAAAACAAATATGTCCGAAAATTTTTCCGGATTTCAAATTTCTCGGTGAGCTAAAAAAACGAGTTTCGGAAATATTTTGGGGAAATCGGTAAATTCCTGGGTTTTGAGATTTTGAAAAAATGTGGTGCTTGCCGCCCTTCCAATATTTTAGATTGCGCTCTAGGGTTCAAAAAGGTTGGTAACCCCCGTGCTACAGTATATAAATATATATTATAATAATTATAATACGATTCTATTTTATATTTACATGTATAGCTTTACCTATTATGATCATTTATTTCGTCTATTAAAAGAGATAAATTTCGGAATTTCGGTGTGCCAATTGATTCTTAAAATCATCTGTGGGTTGAGCTTTCATCCAGAATAATAAATAGCGAGGCCTTAAATACCCACGTTAAAGGGTACCATGGCAACCATCTGTCCATGTAGTGGTTGAAGCTTATATTCTATGCTTTTATTTCACAAACACTAGCGAGTAAGTTTGCCGTAGAATATCGCCGTATTAACTGCGAGATTCAGTTTTTCCTTTATATATTTTGACGTAATAAAAAAATATAAACGGTTTTTTCTTTATGAAACCACTGTCATTAAAATGTACTTACGTCGTTTAGTGAGAATAATAATTAATGGTCTAGCAAGCTCATTTTTAAAAATTTATTGCTCAAAATATTTATTAATAAATATAGTACTTTTATAATGTCATCGTGATACGATTAATATTTCCAATTGCCATTTGATTATCTCCAATACTTCTTTATTGAGAGGAATGCTTTTGACTTCAGTAAGAATTATTATTTTTCTTAAAAAATTTTATCGAAAATAAAATTTAAACTTAATAAACTTAACTTTAATATAATTTAGTGTCGCGAGAGAAGTCCAAATTCGATTTGTGGCCAGAAAAAAAGAAACTTTATTCATTTTGATTTTTAGCAAAGATTGAGTTACGTTCATTATGTAGAACTAAAATGGTACTTTCATTATTTTTATAACAGGAATGTTTTTACTTCCCTTTGATCTGCTAGCCGTAAGTTCTTAAAATAATAAATTCTTTAAAATCAATTATACATATCCAAAAACATATTGATTTTTTTCTCTGATCACACTGACATGGTTGACGAAATTTCCTCTTTTTGACGAGCGTCGAGCAATGTGCGAAAGAAAATGTTCTTCTGTTCGAGAAAGAGTTCTTTATTAATGTTTCCGGGGCCAACTTCTTCAGTCAATGTGTTTTTGAATATAAAAATATTTCTTGTAGAATCGTTGACAAAATAGCAATATTTAAAAGTACTTATAGCATTCAAATGAAAAAATAAAAACACACGATGGTGATGGTAAGCTGAGGGCTTATTACATGGTTGATCGTCTAAGCTAAACACACACTTAATTTATTTTGTGCATGTTTTCTTTTTTTAGTGGTTCATAATGTGATTGCATTTTGTGTTTATTCTTTACTTGCGTTAATTACTTACGTGTTATCATTTTTTGTTACAGCCATGGCGAAGACCTTATTGTCACGCCGTTCGCGCAAGTGCTTGCCAGCCTGCGAAGTGTGCGCAACAATTTCCTCAACCTTACCAATGTGCCCACAGCCAAGTAAGTTGCATAATCATCATAAGAATATCTATATTATTCAATGAATCTCATTTTTTCATCATCATAATTTTACGATGTCTTTATTTGATTATGGTTATACTGGATTCCAAGGATAACGTCAGAAGCAATTCGATGGTGGAGCGAACGTAATACCTGCACAAAAAGAACTGTATTCATATCGTCGGTAATTTTCTACAACCTAGTATCTCAAAAATTACAAGTTTTCAGGAGACACACACTTAAAGGCACTTTATTCTACCGCTATTGCATCGCTATATAACACTACTGGAATGGTTTTTTCTTCAATGTCTTTTACGAAGTTAACAAGGAAGGAATCAAAGGCGTTTCCATTCATGCCATCCTTTATTTACTTCATGTTAAAAATAGCACATGACCATATTATTTGCAAAAATATTTTTTGCCTACGTTTTTGTGTTTGATTAAATTAAACATAAAAAAAATACACGAATTAAGAGAGTGTGTGTAGTGAAATTCTGAAATCATAAAAACAAAAAACTCAAAACTGACATAAGTTGAGATACGTGCTTGGAGAAAATTAACGACGATATGTCCCATATTCTACTGTTTTTATCAACTGATCTCGAGGATTTTTGCTTTATCTTAAAACAAAAATCATCAGATCAATCAAAACATTTGTTTATTGAAGATGCAGAATAAATATAAATAAATAAATTCTTAAGTTTATTAGGTAATGTCAGGGCTACAGCTTTAAGCAGACAATATATTTAATCTGAAATAATCAATTAGCAGGATAAATTGATTTAGCTTTATTTTTATTGTGTTTCTTAACATTTAATATATGTCTCGCAATTCTTATGTTAATAATTCCAAATTAATAATATTCAAGAGAAAAACTCTTAAATATCACACTTAGCGTCGTTTTCTTTCCTTTTTGGTAAAAAATATTAAGTAAATATATATTATAATTTAATGGACCTCTTTGGTAGCCACTTTCGAAACCGCACGCTGACGTATAAAGGTATTTGCGTGGTAACTGTTTTTGACATGTCTCTTGTTATATCAAGATTTGACAAATCATATTTTATTCCAATGACAATTTTGTAAATATCAATCGAACCTTTTGATGACAGCCAACAGAAATTCTTATGTAAACCCACTGGATAAATGGGTTCATTTGAATCTGTAAAAAAACATTTTTGGACGCAAGTAAAAAAATCTATTATATTTAAAAAAAAATTAATAATATAAAACATTATAAAGTTTTTCAAATAAATTAATTTTCTTTATACCTAAAGCATACATCTATTTGAATAATTAAATTTCAGAAAAAAAGATTTAACTTAATAGTATATTTCACACATAGATGGCAATGCTTGTTTACGAGTTGATTTTATTTTTAAATTGACATTTAATTATAGAATTATAGATGCCAAAGATTGTTTTAATTTACTAAAGTATGATAATATAAATAGTCTCATTTTACAACATAAATTATAAGATTATGTGTACCAACCAAATCCATTGTCTCTAGAATTAGGTTTTTTTTTATCAAAGTGGTCTGTTAAATTGCGGTACATTTCTGTAATGCGTTTTGCAGATCTCGGCGGTCGTCAGGCGCAGCAGCATCAGCTACGCCTCAGCCGAGAAACTTGGCTCCTGGAGGTGAGAATTTAATAATATATTTATATTTTGTGTTTCTATGAATAATTAAAAGTTTTCTATTGTCAATTAAAAACCTTCCCTAAGAAGTTGGCTAATTTATTTTTAAACTCAGGAAATTCTGGAATAATTGTTTACTCACACAGTAAGGCGCGGATACAAAGTATTTCGACGATAAAGAAAACTTTTTGAATGTGAAAAGTTAACGAATCACTATTGAATCTTATAATATTGTGCAAAATTTATAAGATAAACTTTTTATTATATGGTTAAGTATTAATAGAGTTTGTTTTCGTATTTCTCGTCAGTTGACATTACCCTTTTATTTTTTAATATCATAGCTAACTATATTTAGATTATGATTTTTTTTCTTTGAGAAAAAACAACTTTAAATTAAATATTTTCTCTTCCATTAAACACCGTATTATATTTATCTTAGTTTCATCATTTGAATGAAGCATTACTTTAACTAAGAATATATTAAATAACATAGTATTCTACTTTGTGAAAAAATATATACGTGATAAATTAAAAGTAAATAAATCTACATGAAAAACTCGTTGGCCTGCATAAAGAAATAGAATTAAACGTTTCAGCATAAATACAAAGCAAACTCATTTTAATTAGCTGGTCAAAGACAAACGCTTCTAACTGGAATTGCCCCTCGCGGAGTTGGGTCGTCGGTCACGACTGATAAGTTCAATAATTGTTATCATCACGTTTACCTCAGCTCAATTTATCATATAAAATTACCATGATGGCACTTAATTTTGCCTCTAATGCATACATATGTTTATAAACCTCGTAGAAATTATTCACTGGGTCTGCATATCTATTAACTGTGTCGCACGCTTGTATTATATGTCGCGAAGCCTATATAACATTCGACTTTCGTCAATAAATAAATATTTTACAATCACACGACACCTTCGTGACACACAGAAAGTTTCAAAAGTTTCATGCCAAAACATTTTTAAAAAACATTTTTAAAGACAAAATTCATAATATATTTTAAGTGGAATATGAATATGTTTCCAATAAAAATCTTGCATTATTTTAAATTACTAATGATAATGACTCAAAATTACTGTGCTTAGAAAACTTTTCTTGATTCTTGGAATAGTGAACAATAATATAAAAAAATACTTTGTTTTAAGAATGGTAGCTTAATAATGTTTTTTCGGTAATAATTCAATTATTTTCAATATAACTTATTTTTTTTAAATATGCACCCAATTTACCACAATAAATTTTATCGTTTTAACTTTTTATAACTATCCAACTTTAGATGTTTATTTGTTAATGACTAATTAAATTTAATTTTAATTGATAAAATCAATTAATTAAGTAATCTGATTACACAAAAGTATTAAACATGAAGCGACTATCTATAATATAAGCTCTTCGACAGTCCCGCATATTATTGGATTTTCAATCTGGAATTTTCCTCAGTCCTATTAGGGTATTGATCGATCGTTGAAAGACGATGGTTTCATTTGCCGAAGCCTCTAATTTCAGATACATCCCCATTTGCAAGGAATGAAGCGTGAAATCACACACCCTGTGGTTGACTAAAATCTACCCTGCGGTTTTGTAACGTTCACGAGCAATATTTCAGAAGGCGAGCCGAGCCTCTCACACCAAATATATCCTTTCATTTTATGCCAGACGAAATGTGACCACGTATTTGTACATAAAATCTTAAAAGACATACAATTTATAGTTGAACAAAATAAATTGTGCTGCTATAAACCAATGACGTTTACTCGACATATTCATAATAATTGTTAAAAAAACATTTTTTTAGTGAAAATTTTGTATCACTGTCAGAATTGTCAGTTGATTTCATTATACACTTAAATAAACGTCCTTTTATTAATTTTGTATACATTTATTTTTTCTAAAATCAACTAACAACATTATCTTGTAATAAAAAAATATTTCCCTCGCTAAAAACGCTTAAATTACGTAAAATAAACGAATAATATTTTCAAACAGAATCAGGGGCGGATCCATGAAGAGTTAAAGTATAATAATAAAAACTCTACATAGTAAGATTGTAAAAACATAATTTCTGTATTTTTTTCAAACACAACTTTTCCCACTACTAGGACTTGTTGTTTCGGTTTGTACTTTACGTTGTATTTCTGAAAATTTACTCTTATTTGTAATCTCTTAATCCGTCAAGTCTGTGTGATTTATTTCTGTAAATATATCTGTATATGCGTACTAGTTAGTAAATAGTTTTTATTTATATGTTTTGATTGTAATCCATTATTGTTTTATGACAGATGATTCATACATGAAGCTTGCTCTGGAAACAATGGAAGAATTAGACTGGTGTTTGGACCAATTAGAAACCATACAGACTCATAGATCCGTCTCCGATATGGCTTCACTTAAGGTAAGATTCTTTCTTTTTCTTTGTAGGTTTGTATTATTGTTGACATATGTATATTGCAAACACTCAGTACTTCGTTTAATACATGTGGTTTTAAGATTTGATAAAACGCTTCGAAATAACAGGAATCAACGATAACAAGAAAAAAATCATTTTCATAACAATTGTTATTATGAAACGATTGTTTATTTACGACATGTATTACAAAATGAGAACGAATGCCGCCTTGCATAAATTAACGTATATTTTATATTGAAGCTTGTGACAAATTTAAAAACATACATTTATTTTTAGATTTCAATGGAAAATGTTAGGCTACGGTTAAAAAAGCTTTTTCGGCTTCGCTGTAATTATTACGTACAAACAAATATTACATTGTTATTTTTCGAACAAAGAAACTGCAATAGAATTTATTTATATGGTATTATATTCAAAGGAAATCTATACAAGGTTGCTATAAATCTTGAAATGAGATTTTTATTATGCTTATTTCATCTATTGGATTGTTTTACATAAAATATGAAGCCACAACGACGGTTTGAATTGAAACTGTCGTATATCATAGCCATTCATCACAATAATAAACTAAACATGACGTCTCTAAGTGATGTTACATACATTTCTCTAAGATAAATATATACCAGAAACATGTTGTTTTACTAATTCAACGTTGGAACTTAATAAAAACGAATTAAGCGAGTCAAGTTTTTTTGCACGTGATAGTAAAATGAAGTTTCCTTACTAGTGTTGAATTACATTAATATACTTAAACGCAATTCGTTGCCACGTGTTTCATTTTTATTTTTTTTATGTACGAATCTATGAAATAAGTTAATGTTTTTTTTATTATCTATCGGTGTATTATTAACGTCGCATCTATTCAATAAAGGTTACACATATGTACAGCCAGGTTTTCCGCTGTCACTCTTGATGGGTTTTTTGACACTGTAGTAATTGGATTTTTTGCCGCTAGACAGGAATACTCTCGAAGCGAAATTCAAAACGTTATGCGAGAGTAGGTCATTTTTATTTCAGGATGTTTGACACAACATATACCGTACAGAGCGCGGCGTAATAAGCGACCAATTCGCTAAAAGCGGACGCCATTCTCGAAGGCACTTCCGTTTCCTGAAGAAAAGCGTTCGGTGAATTTAATCCTCTTTTCCCGTCGAAATGACTTCCTTATTCATTCAGAACCTGTTGCCTCCTTTCGGGGTTGAGAACATGATGTAAGTTTCGTGATGTTTGCAACAATGACAGAGTTCATCTCCTTAAGTATTATTACATATGAACAGAAGGACGAGATAAAAGTATTTCAATTCGTAAAAAGGAAAGACACATGAGCATAGGTAAGTGTTCACAAAGTGCCCACATGTTTAAATCAAAATATATTTGTTTCTTTTCATTGCCCATGCATAACATATAAGGTACAATTTAACATTTTTTTGTTGTATTAAAACACATGTAGTTTTTGCATTCAATTGCATACCGACAAAATAATACTATTTCAGTATTTTTGATGGATTTGGTGGTTACGTTAAAGGCGTTAATCTTTATTGTAAATTGAATTGGATAACTTTGTTATTGCACAGGTTGTGTAACAAATTGTTAGACGTGTTTAGCTTCTTTAAGAAACATCTTCAGACAAAACATCGTAATTATGTTTACGAAGGAATTCTTAAGCAAACCTTACGATAGTTTGTCTGAAGATGCTTCTCAAAGAGAAAAAACACATTTCACTAATTTGTTACTTATTACGGCTTGTGAAAATTGACGCCATAGTTTATTGAAAATAATATATTTATTCAGTATAAAAGTGAGTTCATGGATGTTAGTCAAGATGCCATTAATCTCAATAGTTCCTTCACAAACATACCAATAATCATTCTATACTAAGAACATTTTTTTCGGTATGTATTCGGTATTTGTTGATTCAAATAAAGTTTAATGACAAATATGTGTACCTGAGACGCAATTTAATTTGGCTGGATTGATTAAAAGAAAAAGAAAACTGAAGATGGTTGAGAAACAAATTGTTAAAAAAAAATACTGGCTAGAGATTCCAGTTCGTTGAATTTAAATTTCCGGCAGAATATAATTGTGATAGAGTATAATAACAGTCAGTTTATAGCTTATTTTATAACTCAATAAATTTTCTCACAAACATCTCAGGACTTAAATTCTGTGATGAAGATCTAACAGATGTAAGAAACACAAATGAATGCTACTGTAATAAATAAACATAAACAATTTTGACATGAGATAAGCTTACCTATGTTACTTTTATCTTATTTTAACTCATCTAATCTACGTGTCTTCGTTTTTATTTTCTTATCTCATCTTTTTTCAGATTAGGATGACTCGTAGCAAGATAATATTCTTCTAATTATATATTTTGTAATAAAATAAGATAAAAATGAAACTGAAATTGATGGACTGAGATTGCTACTTTAATGCTTTGTATTTCTTTATACGCTTATCACATGTTTTATATTTTTTTAAAACATGCATTCGAAAAGTACATTTTATTTAAATTCATACAATTATTTTATTTACAAGAGAATTATTCTGTTTTTTATACATATTTCTCTGATTGCGAATCATTTTATTTTACAAAATGACTCAATCTTGTTTTCAATATAATATGTACCTACGGGAATCGTTGTGTACTAAGTAAAATTCTTGTGAACACTTCTTATCTGATACTTATCTTTTTTATATATATTTTATTTTAACTCGTGGCGATACTGGTTTACGTCATGTGACAAAAACACGAGGCAGATGACTTCTGTAGCTAACAGATCGACGAATATTTTCGTTGTCTCTATCATTCGCCGTCTGATAAAGACCAATTTTCTTCCATAAATTATTTTCGTGCTTGTTGAATGGCATCTGAGAAATCAATAAACCAGTTTACCGCTACGAGAATCTACCCTCACCTTGTTCTACCCTTAATACACCCCTAATCCCCTTTGCCTGTTTTATGAATAGGCTAGCATGTTCATGTTTCCCTCGTTCAAGGGCTAAAATATGGCGAAGGGATTTTTAAACACTCGGAAAATCACGTTTTTGCTATCGTGCCCAACCTTTCCGTGCTTATTATTATAAATCAATGCTGATTTATATGTGCGAATTCGTTTCCAAAGAATATTCATACAGCATTTTCACATAAATGAATTGTTTTTTTTTCTTTATAAATTAAAAATTAAATACATGTAATTTAAATACAGCATATATTAGGGCTTAAACAAAAACCGACTCATGAAAAAACTGGTTTCAGATTTAGAATACTTCTTTAGACTCAGTTTAACCCGGTTTTTTCAAAGATTCACAATAAAATATTTATTCAATAAAAATAGGAAAAAAGTGTTTAAATAATTTTAAAATATATTACTGTAAAGAAAATATATGTTACAAAATAAATTATCTTATCCTATAATAGTTCTATCTTCCATTTAAAACCTTGTGTTTGCGGGCCCGGGCCGGGTCGGGCCTGAGTCTAATACCACACTTGTTACCCAAACCCGACCCGAAGCCCAGATTTATACTCATAAAGTCCCGCCGGAAAAAAAAACGTCTTTTACCAATTTACAACAATTTACGATTCTCTATAGAACTGGTAATAATTAAAATCATCATATCTGACTTATAACACGAACATAGTCAGAAAAATTTTTCTGACGAAATAAATTCCTTACCCGGGCCCGCCCCGAGCCCGACTTTCAATTTCGCTTACCTGCCCGAACCTGGTCCGCGGGCCCGAATGCCAAGCCCGGGCCCGTGCAGACCTCTAGTACCTTCATATTATATTTTCAAGTAAAATGTATATAATTCTTAAATATTATGCGCTATCAATTCTGTTTTATTGTGTCTATTTTATGTTTCGAATTTTAATAAATTATATTTGTAATTAATTATACAATGTAAATTATCTTATTTATGTTTCTGGGAAATTAAAATGATTTATTTTCGTAAGCACTCTGAGTTGCTGTTACAATATTATTGAGAGTAATTTAAGTTGGTGAATATTTTGTGCGAACGAAGCATATCTGTCAATAATGAGAAATATTATTTAATATTGATAAACTGCCGAATTTCGATTCTGCAAATTAAATAATAAAATATTGTTTCGCGAAGCCTATAAATCTTTATTTATTTCGCACAATATCTTCTGAAGGTAAAAGATACACGTGGAAACGAGATAAATGAAGTTTTTACTTTTGGTAGCGATCATTCAAGATAAATTAAAGTAAGTATAAAAAACGTATACCCACTAAAAGCGTCTATACCACTTCAGTATCCGGGGAAACATTTTTGTTTTCGTTTTCTTTCATGCCATAAAAGCACTCACAAGGGTAAGACGCATAATTTTTCAAAGAAACTCGTTATAGTTCAACCAGTTTTCGTAATAGTCAATATTTCAGGAATAACTTTTCGCTGTAGCAAGTAAAGCCTTTTTACTTTTAGAATCCCGAATCTTTTATTTTACCGTAATGTATTTAAAGCTACGTTCAAACCATACTTTTCTATCAATAAATAATATTACAGGAATACCTGACATGGTTTGTATTTAAAGAATCGAAAAAAATAGTTTTGAATCTTTTACCGTACGTTGTTTTTATCCTTGATATTCTTTCAAGACAACCCAATAACGAAGTGTTTTTTTACCTTTTAAAAATAATATTTTGAAAACCGTAAATTAATTAAATTCAATATAGTTATTAAAATAAAACAAAATCTTTAGAATTTATTTCATCATGAAAAGGTATCATCACTAATCGTTTCGTTAAACGAGGAAGACAAAAGTTAAATATTTGAGCAAAACCAATTTTAAACCTAAAATAGTTACACTTAAGTACACTTTTGAAAAACTGCTAAACTACTATTTCTATCCCGTAATTTAAAATTCTTTAGTCGATTTATTCAATGAGTGGAAAAATAAAAATAAAATGTCAAATGAAGATTTAATACAGCGGTTTTCATTATATGTAAATTTAATAACTACATACATAATAATCCATAGCGTCTATTGCCAATCGACTGGACTTCAGTATGTAAATTTTAAATGATAGTAATGACGAAAGATGAACGGCAATAATCATAAAACTGTTATTATTTTGATTAATAGTTATTGTCCGCAATGTCTTGATACGTTTTTACGACTAAACACGCTGCTGCAATAATCATAAAATTCCAATTAAGGATAGTTATGTCTCCCAGTGGCACGCGAGCTCAATAAACACCCCATCTTAATATTCTCCCGGGGCGCTATAACTACCGCTTTGAACAAAGATTCCTAAGCATTACAGGAACGTTTGGTGTTTGGTTTCTATAAATTTATATACAAATTTCTTGTCTTGAAATCACCACGCTTATTCAACATTTTTTCTAATCTGAACAATGCCATATAGTGTGTATCATTTACTTTAAAAATTTGCTTTCAAACTTATATCTAAATTGAGTATTGCAATATAATCTCACATTAAGAAATATTTAAGCACAATAAGATTTATTTTTTTTAAACGATGGTTCTATAGTTTTTTTTTATTTATTACATATCGACTGTGGAAAGGAAAAATGACGTAACCTACAGTTTTTTCAAAACAGCTTTTTATTGATAATCACAATCTTTCAATGTTGATACACATTCTATCAAAAGGATGTAAGCTGCAAATACCAAATTAATATCTAAATTTAGCTTTCAAGTTTGAAAAAAGATAAACTTGTGAAAATTGAAATCAAGAAAAAAGTCTGAAAAAAAGGTTTTTCCTAGACAATTTTTAAAATTAATATTAGATTATGTCAATTAAACACCATTTTAGTGCACTCCGTGCACTTCAAGGTTGTGTATATTTCATAATTTGCATATGGCCCAAAATCATCAAAACACGTTGTTTGTGCCTCCTGTAAAATTTGCTATGTGTGGGTTACGTCATTTTTCCTTTCCACAGTCGGTATGATTTTTTGTTGATAGATATTTTTAACTATTAACACGTTGATTCTTGAAACCATGTTTTCACGAGAAACGATAGCTATGCGTCGTACTGAAACTGTGCCTTTGTTTAATCCACAAATCAAGACAAACATCGCTAAAAAGACTTTGATACTATTGACAGCAGCAAACATAAATTCGCCCTGTAGAACCTGCCAAATGTAACGATAATAGCTTTTCAAGCAATCACAGAAGGATTCACTTAATTTGATTTAGTCGTTTTACAGTTAATAATTACTAACAATACTCGGTTAACGGAATATAATATTCACAATTGAGTAGATCATATATATATGTTAATAACTTAAATTGTATTCAACACAAAGCTGCAGACGGAGTATGTATTTTTACCACTTAACAGTCTTTGCACCGATCTTAACGACTTTAATCATGTTAACATGGGAACAGCGTTCCAAACAAACGCCCGAGTCTGCCCATTGTTTGGAAAGTGTTTTAGCACCTTCTTGTTTCGTTCGCAATGTTTCTACAAACAATGGGGAACATCATTCTGAGCTAATGAAAATGCATTAAGTAATTGTAACGACCTAACCTGTGTTTATAGTAGTAAAGTGTCCCAACTTCATTACGTACTTTTTAGTAGAAAACGAGATGAGTGTTTCTGTTGTTGTGTTTAATTACATTTTCAACAATGAAAACATTTGGGTTAGTGAGTTAACTGAAATACAAAATAAAATATAAATTGTATCTGATATTTTATCAAGCCCTGAATTTTAGTCAGCTGTTTTTCTAATTTCAAACAATAAATATGAATTATTTATTTGTACTCATTTTTATGTGAATGAAAATTGATTTCCTTTAGTAAAATAGTCGAAGCTGATTGTTTAATAACTATTGTTTATTACTAGTATTTGATAAAGAAATTTTAATTATATAAATCAAGTTAAAAAACTCGAATTATACAATACTAAAAAAATATCGTTTACTCAAGGTATGACTTAAATACTTAATTTGACATATATTGATTATTTGAATCAAGGATTGAGATTTAAGACTACCTGGTATGATTTACCTGTTACAAAACATTAAGCTTTACAAAATACTATATTTTCTGTTCAAAGCTTATTTTAACTTCATAAATAAACCTTCCAAAGCAATTTCTGCTATCCAAATTTTTGATTCGCAAACAAATGATGCAAAGCTCGCATTTTCCTATTAGGAAAACTAAAGCAAATATTAAAATTGTTAATCAAACACAGCGAATAATGGATGAACTATGCGGAACATTCTCCGCTAAATAAGTTTCCGTGCATTCCGCTAGATGGAGTTGGGTTTACTGTTGCTTCAATAAACTAACTGCGTCCTTAAATATCGTAGAGCCAATAATGCCAAGTATATTAAATTATATTTTGCGCTTTCAAACAAAGAGATTTTCATAAAGAAATAGAATTTCCTTTCTATTTGCTTGTCAGTTCTGAAAATCAGCTTTTACGAATTGCTGTTATTTTTGTAGACGCAGACAAAAAGATGATTTTATAAAATATAATGGACGAATTTTTTTTCGTTCATAATATAAATGTTTTTCAATATAAAAACAAATTATTCATTATTTTTGATTTATTTTATTATCAGGTTTTCGATTTTTATTTATTTTATTAACTATAAAATAGCTGTTGATTTCATAACATCTATAACTTAACATAATCTATAACTTAATAATAAGAATAATTTTTAGTTTATTCGTAAACCTTACGATGTTAAGTCTGGTGATGCTTCTCAAAGACGTAAAACACGTGTCACATTTTGTAACACAAGTGTTACTGTGTTACAAAGATTTATTAAATTTAATTTTATATTAAAAATGATCTTACCGTCGAATCCATCGATGAGTTTTAATTATATTATTTGTTTATTACGTATGACTAACCAAACAACAAACACTGAATAAAAAAAACATTTATCGTGATTCGATATCTCATCTCAATATATGTAGAGTAAAAATAATTATTTTTTTTACCAATAAAAGCTTCTTTTTGTAAGATATAAATGAAAATCTCTTTAAAGATATCTTTATCGTGACACGCGTAAATTTAACTATTGCTTTTTAAGGGCGTTATATTTTTTTTCTTTTGACTCTGTGAGATGTCTAAATTTGCGTCGGAAAATCCCGGCGGTTGCGTATACACGCCTGCGGTAATCGTCCCTCAGCCGTCGTCTGTGGAGATTTTAATAGCATATTACGGCGTTTCTCATTAAAATGCCGAAAATTTAATAGTGAAATGCGAAGGAAAATTCAACGAATTCCACCCTTAAACCCAGAGCACAGAGTTTACCAATGAGTTCATTTTAAAGACAAGAATTTATAAAAAAGGGATCGCTACTCATATCATTATTATATTTTGTGTTAACTTTATTGCATTTTTTTACTTTTATTTCATTATATCCATTTTCTTGTATTATTATTGTTTACATACTGACCCCCAACTTTAAGCATACTATAGACTTTTTAGTCATGTTGTAAAAATATAGATTTTAGTTTAAAAAAAACTATATTTCTTTATTACTATTATACTAACAACTCATTCAGTTGCTTAGCCTCCATTCTTTATACATATTTATAAACGGTACGGTTATAAATGGCGTGGTGAGGAAGAGTTGTAAGTTAATCGCACTTTCTACGCTTGGTGTTTTATAATTAATTTTGATATAGCTTCGCTAAAAGCATTAAATATGAACCTCTGAGAAATGACGTGAGCTTTGTGATATGTTAGAAATAATTAAGTTAGATTCTACGTTATAATAATCTACATGTTTTAGTGTATCGAAAAAGAAAAAATAGTTTTGTAAGTACACACTGAAGTAGTGTTTTCTCCTTAAAATAAACATATCCAAACCACAAAAATCTAAAGACGTGATTTTACTTTAATGTCTCATAGAAAAGTTTTACCATTTTGCTACTTCGCTCCCTTCACTTCTCAAGGGCTCGTAATATATCCATGACATTCATATATATACAGAAAACCCTTTTTTACATTAAATGCTCCTTTCAACATCAAATAATGTCAATCAGTTTCTGGCAGAAAACATTTTCTGTGTGATATCTTTTATTAAATATATTTATTGAGATATAATTTTAATTGGCATTTTTTGTTTTATCAATATTTTAATTCAAAAATATCAAAATATATAAGTAATATTGCAATGAAAAATTATCTTGCTGACTATTGATTTCATTAGAATTTCTTAATTCACATGTTTTCTATATCACAATATGAATCCAAAATGAGTTTGGATGAATAAAACTCTCACTGAAAATTTCGCTTTAGCTCGGTTTTGTTTGGTTCTAGTTTTAATCAATTACTATACAGTTAATACGATTCTGTTTACGAGCTATTTTTTTATTTAATTATTAAATATAAATATTACTTAAAAACATATTTGTAATTTTTCATTATTTTCTTCATTTTTTGCGATTGAAAACGTCTGAAAGTTAGCGAAAATGAGTTTGTACAACAATTTTCACGCATATGTATTTTTGTTTTCCAAGTGTGTGTGATATTAAGACTCGTTATTTAGTTAACTTCAGTATAACATTATTCTTTCCGGCGTGTTTCACTCGTCATGTGCACGTAGTCATTTTTTAGACACATGGTAACAACAAGCCTGAGGAATACTCAAGTCATTTACATAACTTAATTACTTGGCAGTTGATAAATTGGATTTATTTGCGTATAACTTAATATTCTTATTAGTTGTCAAAATAAATTAATGTATTTTTATTATTTTTTAAAACAACTATTTAGTTTGAATCATTCAAATTATGTACACACCCACAGATTTTGTCACTAACGACCCGGGTTTCGCCTTTAGGCATCTTCAGGCGTTTCAAATTTAATATTGAAATTCCACCAAGCACCTTCAGTCGAAATCTTAAATTATAACTATTTAGTTCCTTACATTACAAACAAGTATTCTCTACTAATTGCAGCAGAGATATCTTGATTTAGTCATTTTTTTAAGTGAACTGCTTGCTCACTAAACAGCTCTAAATATGTGTTATTAGTGTCATATGTAATGCCGGTTGCAAAGGCTTTCCAGTTGATTAATTCGTCGCGTAGAAAGATGGATAAATTTATCGATTATAGACATGTTACTACTTAAAATAGAACATCATAATATGTTATAATGTGTGTAATGACACGCCTATTTATAAAGATTGTTATGTTCCTTATTTTTATCATGCAATATATTATAAACGCCGTGATAAGATGATATTGACCCAAATAATGGCATCGTCCCCTCAACCGTGCCCCTTTTACAATATTATTTTTAAATTTTATCTGCCATTTATTTCTGCGTCGCTGTGATAAAAGAGACCGAGTGGGCGCTGATAATATAGGTACCATAATTATTTCTAGCAACGCACTCTTTTATAGACTTTTTTCATCAGCCTGCTTTAACGGACATAATTCGTTTACATTTATTATTGAAAAAATATCATTAAGTATTCCGCAATGGTATATTTCCATATCTTTTTTCTCGAAATATTTTATTGATAACTTGCTTGCTGTATTCAATATTCGTTCAATTCGAATAATGTTTTGAAATGTAAGTTACAAAGTGGAACATTTTAAATAATTAAATACTTTTTAATAGTCTCGTCAAATTTTTCAAATGATTAGTTAATTAAAAAATGTCTCCAGTATTTTAAAATCAGACTGATATTTCGAGTGAACTGTTTCCCAAAAAATTCTAACAGCTTAATTGGATTTATACTCGTTTACTTTAATCAAGAACGCCCGTAATCAAAACCTACGAAATAACGCTGACAATATACTTACTGGGAATTTTAAGAAATTATTTAGGAGCATGAAATTATCTGGTAAATATTTTACGATGAGTTTGTGAAATACCAAAAGAAAATATGTCATTCAGATACGTATACTAAAGATCTAACAGATTTAAAAGACCTAAACTTTTAGATGAAATACTTTAATTAACACACTTCAAAGATAAGTATACATGAATAGGTTAGAATCATAACTTACATTCTACGAAATTCGATTTATAAGAAAATCGCAAAAAAACCACAGGAGCACTATTTCTTATAGTTTTAAAAAAGTAATAATTATTACTATAAATATTTATGCCGAGTGAAAAATAAAACTTTTTAAAACACAAAATATACTATGAGACTGTGAAAAATACAGATCGCCGATTGGTTCATTTTAACATCTCATTTTATTTGGCATACTTAAAAATGCAAAATGTGAGTTTTGATTCTGAGCGTTACACAGATATCCGTCGATCAACTATTTACTTCATAACGGGATATCACTTCAAAGCTTTGTCATTTTTTATATGACATTAGTTTAAAGTTTTAACAAATAGTGTTTCTTTTGACTATTTGATTTTTTTTGTCGCTATTATCATCTGAGTGTTATAACTAAGATTAATTTTAATATTTAATTAAACGCGTGAATCAATTATCAAGATTTCGTAAAAAATGTAACACGAGCTCGATTGACTAATGACTTCAGAGACAAACCAAATGTTTTCCCACGTCATTCACGAGTTTGAAACAACAAGTGTGAGGAAATCCCTCCCGTTTACATATGACTATTTCTAAAACAGTTAGATACACAATCTATTCGAGGACTAGTTTCTTAATATGCGTACCTCAATATAAAATGATGAAAAATTATTTGATTCTTCACCTTAAATATTACAATGATTTAATGTATCATGTCTGTCTACTATAATTTTAATCAACAGATACTTTATTTGTTACTATTGACTAATTATTTCCATTTTACTTTAAGTAATGTCTGCCTACACTTCAAGCCAAATATAATCTAAGTGTGTCACAATTATAATAATTATTGCAAATAGAAAGGCATTCATTATTTTCGTGTAATCAATGAAAGAACCTTCGCATGCTTTTTTGAAGAGAATTTGTAACCATGAAAAATACTTTTATTGTGTAAAATTAAATAAGCATTCAAGCTTTTATTAAACTTGCAGGTTTTTTGGGAATAGAATTCTATTTAATTTTAATCCAACGTGTCATCAAGCATTAGTGACAATCGATTTATGCTTCAAATTGTTTTTTTTATAAAAGTAGGTATAATATATAAAGCACAACATCGATATAAGGGAATGAAAAATATATTATGCACATTGGATATTTTTTATTATTTTAATACATACAATAATATTCAAATCAATGTGATTTTTTCGGAAAAACGTGCTTATTTTTTTTCTATTCAGATAACCGAAAACTTTTCCTGGAAAATTTTTCATTTATAAAAACATCACTGACCTTAATACTTTCAATTTGTGGAAGTTCATTATAATATAAAATTTAAAATATCTTAGATTATTCCACGTATTGTGCTACTAACTGTGACACGTGTTTCGTCTCTTTCAGAGGCATCCTCAGACAATCTTACTTTCACAATGCTTATTTAAGTACGAGTGATTTTAATTTTAATATTCTAACATATATTATAAAAATAAAAACGGGAAGCATGGAAGAGGTAATTGTCTGAAGATGCTTCTGAAAGAGGCGAAACACGTGTCACAGTTAGTAGCACAATACGTACAATAATCTAAGTTATTTTAAATTTTATATTACTGACCTTTGTTACTAATATATTGCATCATTTTTTTACTCAATTAAAACGCATTCAGAAAACCATTTTTATACATAACAAGCGTTCGTCTTCAACAGACTTCCTTGCCCTTTTAAGTCTATAAAATCGAGTTTCTACTGCATTTATTGACATGTGATTAATAGTTTTACTTAACAACTCTATCTTCCGTAATAAATACTAGATTGATCATTGTTTTAAACATGTCTCATAAAGCATGTAAAGTATACACGTTTTTTTATTATTTTGTGTGAAATTCTGAATTAAACAATAATAAATCATAAATATGCTGAAACACCACGTGTAAAACAAGCAATACGTTTTAATTGACAATTGATTTCATTTTATGTATTAGACTCTTAAGTATGTTTTAATGTTTAAAAAAATGCGCATTATCCAATTAAGACGGTGATACAAGCAAAAACAAATTATGAATCATATTCTCTTATTAAATGTAATAGTACATATTAAATTTCATCTACTCCTCCACTCAACTAGGGGGTCGGCCTACACGTCATGCAATAAATATGCCTTCGTTGATTTGTTTGTGCTTCATTTTTTCTACGGCGTATGAATTTGACGCATGATTTTACAGCCTTACTATAAATGGTATAGAAATAATCTCAATATTGTTATTCGTCATAAGATTTTTAAAACACAATACTGAAATAATAGGTCAATGCAATTTCTGACGTTTTTTTATAGAAAATCAAAACTTTTTATCTACTTTTGTCTTATAAAGCTTATCAATAATATTATTCTTCTTCAACATATCATTCATTATTATTATTTTTGGTGTATAGTATATATAAATTTGCATAATATTGTTTTTATATGCATAACTAACCAATAGAATCGACAAAAAATGTAACAATTTAGCCCAAATAGACATCGATCATGAAATATTAAAAATATGCGAGTCAATAGATTGTAGATTTGTTTCTTAACATAGAGAAACTCTATTATAAAATTCTTGTATCATTTCTGGTAATCAAAGTATTTTTTTTATTTGATCTATATTAGATTTTCAATTATTATAGTCTGGTAATTTACGAATTGATAAAACCTATACAACAAAACATATTGCACGGGACCCGATTGCTTTGGTTGATAGTATATCTATACATATTCAATTATAATAATAATAAAAAAAAAAACAATTATCGTGGGTGTGATGTGGAGTGTTTTTAAATAATGCAATTTAACCAATAATTTATTTTTTTACAACTGCTTTACTATCAATTCAACTTGAGACAATCGTGTGCTCAAATACGTTTTTCTTTTGTGAAGTAATGCCAGTTTTTTTTTGTTGTTGCGTGGTATGAATGAAGCAAATAAATTGCACCACAGACGGAGATAGATAAAAGAGTTCGTTAGCACGAATATGTGAACAAATTAATGCAGCAGCAACAAATGTGATAAAGTCGACAATTGAATGTGAAAATAACTTGTTCCCATTAATTTATTTTTATACGCACAATAGTCCTACGCCGAGTGCAACTGTCAACAGCAAAATTTTCCACTGTCTCGAATGACATAATGATTATAATTGAATCGAAATTCACTCGATGTATACACGTATTATAGCCATTTTCTATACGCGTGTTTTGCAAATAATATATATAACGTTTTTAATGATAATATTTTTTCTTTTTTATGAAAATTAACAATTCTCAATAACAAATTTCGTTTAATTTTTAGAATATTATTAAATACAATATGATAATATTTATTAAACATCTTATCTGGATATCTTAACTCGACGGCTGACAGACGAGATATCCCGTAAAATTTATCGTGCTCAACACGCCAGTGACGAGATATCTCGTCAATAACTAATTGAATTAATAATTAAAAATTATGGCCGGCGTGCTAGGTAATACGTACTTTTTTCTTCGGCAGCTAAAAGGTTAATCGAAATCCTTCTTCAATATGCAGTACTTCATACAGGTAACAGATGAATCGAGGTACCTTTTAACTTGAATTAATGTCATAAAAAAATAATATTCAATTCTTCCAATACTCTTAGGGATGTTAAGGCAATGCCAAGAATTTACAAGATCGTGATAATAAAAGAATAATTATTTTTTTTACTTGCTAGAATCCATATATAATATAACAATATAAGCATAAGTATTAAGTTACACGAGACATATATCGATATAAAAATAAATTTGATAACTTTGTTATTTTACTTGCTGTATCAAAAAATGTGACTTAACACTTTTTGAAAGTTTCATCAGAGTTTTTGGTTTCTAGCAAGAAAATACTTTATTTATATTTCTTTTATCTTGATCTTGTAAATCCTTGACAATGTCTTTATTGTATCGTAATAATCTAATAAATACATATTTTTATTTCATTAATTCGACTTACAAAGTATCTACTAGTTATTGGGATTCATTTTTTACGTATTAATCGTAAAAAACCAAATTTTATTTTCAGAAGCATTTTTATTTCGAGTTTAAGACATACCTGTTGGAGATATAAGGCATGCATGAATTACGTTTCATGACATTCCAGCATCCTTGTTTGAATGAGAAAATTGCAAGCAAAAGCAATTTATCCGCAAGCTACAGATGTCATTCGTGTGATGGGCTTTTTTTAATCCGCCGTACGCCTGAAAAGGAAACCGTAATGATGAGAAAATGATACGGCTGTAATAACTCCATTTGGCGGATGTGTGCCTGGTTGTTGGGGACCGGAATTCGGTCCAACCACTCGTTGATCCATAAATACTTTTACAAATACAAAATGTCAGTAATTTCAATAAACGGGCAGGCTCCACTCGCCCGAAAGCCTGAAGCCCACTGAAGCGTCATGATTGTAATTGGATCAAGCGAATGAACAGAGTTCGGCGTTTTGTGTTAACCCAACCTTACTTTACTTTACATATCACGTGTGCTCTGTTATAACAGGAACTGAGGCGAGATTTTGAATTATATTGAATCGAATCAGCATTACTGTCAACAAGGCTATTCCTATAACATACTATCATACTTAGTTTCTCGTATACAACGAGTTTCATAATAATAATAAAATCGCTGTGATATCTGTTAAAATTGTTGTAATAATGTTTTTTTTAATTCAATAATAAATCTTAAATTATATAGGAATAAATATAATGCCCACTATCAATTCTTGATAAAAATACATTATAGTTTTAAAAGTTAAGCGACTGAAAAATCCCTCGATAAGTAAAAGCGGTCCTGATTAATTAATTGATTAAAAAGTGTGTTCTTTCAATAAAAATTACATTTGTAAAAAACCATGATTACTTTTTTTCTTTATTTTAGTAGCAAAAATATATATGAATATAATTTAAAAAAAAAAAAAAAATTAATGAGGCCGATATAGTTGTTGAAAGAACAGCTTCTACGGTTAATATTATTTGTGAGACTTAGGTGTATGGTTTAAAAATCTTCGTAAAATTTTATAATGACTTTGGCCTGGAAACCTTCTTCAAACAAAACAAATTTCATAATAAAAATATTATGATTGGCATCACGCGCCTTCGGTGGTTGGAGCCAAAAAATATACGCAAAAATAAATTATTGCATTCGAAGAAAATATCCGCTCGTACGTGCGGTAAAGAACGTCTTGGGAAAAAATATAAAACACACTTTCTTGAGTCATCCATCTCTTGTCTGCTAGAATGTTTTCCCTAGACACAGTTGACAAAATAATCTCAGCTGATGTGTGGAAATTTCAGCCAATCTGCGTTTTTGTTTCTTAATAAAAGAATACTTGCCAGCTCAGAAGTATTTGCATGGGTTCAAAAATAATTCATGAAGACTAGCTTATTTTGCTTGTTTACGATTTACCAACATCTTGTTTTAAACTATTGTTTATCTTTGGTAATTCCACTTGAAAATGAGTGCGTGCTATTCGACATGTCAAGCGATGCAAATAAATATACTGAAGGCAATAGGGTTATATAATGATGTGGTTAAATCATTGCCTTTTTTTAGTAAAATACATTGATTTCTTTCGTTTGTTTATACTTGTTAAACTTTACAGTTGTTTATATATTAATGCTATGGTTACAGTTAACAGTTACAGTTACCAAAATATTAATGAATTAATCTTTTTTTTTCGGTAATTTAAAAAATCTGTATAAATCCATAGAACTTCAATTCATAAAAAGTAATACTTATAGTTTAAATAATTTATTTTATAACAGAAGCAGATCGCAGACGAAGTTTTAATTAACTACACCGTGTTTGTAATATAACGTACTCCATACAATATCTATTATAAATTGAAGCAAATCACGTTCTGAGCAGGGATATTGTTGTTATATGATAGTTGATGAATGTTTTCCTTACAATGGGTCTGGTATGAATAATGAATAAATAAGACCCAACCTAGACCCTGGTGTGTTTGTGTTGGTCAAATCAATTGACTCGTAAGGACAAGGCCCCCGAGTTCACCCACGGTAACCAATCGCCACTAATCTCTATAATCTTCACAATCAAAAGTGCAGGCAGGTTTGGCAATGAAAATTTAGACTCTACCATTATCGGCGACCATTCATAATTGTGTGCACATTTTTTCAATGTTGAAGAATCACGGACTCTTGCTTGTTAGTAATAATCTTAAGTAATCTCCTGAACAATTATTAATAGATAATATTGGATAACAAAACCATTTTCTTATATTTTTATATTTTTAAACCGTATTAAATTTACTTTTAAAAACCACATTACAAGATAAATCATATCAACAGAAATAAATTAATGAACTCTTGGATGCTTTTTCATAAGTGGTAAAAAAACATCAATTTTATAACATCAAAATATCATAAAGTTAGCTGTTTTTGAAAAACATCGAGCATATTTATTAACTTCACTATAATAGGTAATTATATCGAATTCCGACTACCATATTCATAAAATTGTTACATTTAAAAAGTTTTAGTATCAGAAGAATTTTTAATGAGATTTTGTATTAAATATACAAACTTACTTTGTGTTTCATATAAATTACTGTTTCCAAGCATTTGACAGCAAAATTATCTCTGATATGAAGTATTACCGGAAGAAAATATTACGAAAAATACATGTTTATATTTGAAAATATCAAGGCCTTCGTTTCAGGCAAATTCTCGTTAAAAATATATCTTCATAAAGCAACTTCTTTTTTATTATTTTATTCTCGCGGGTTCCGGTGCTAATGTATCAAATATTTTCAGAAACTGGCAGAATACTTTTTTATTACCACATTCGTTCATAGTATTTTTTAATTTAACTTATAATGAGCCTTTTAAATAAATTTGCAGTAAAATAATTCGTCTTTGTATCTTTTTAACTAGTAGGAAGTTTATGTTATATGACTGATTTGCAATATTATTATTGATATTTCATTTAAAAAAAAAATTAATGAAATATAATAATCAAAATATGTTATTATATCCTATTATTTCACAAAATTTCTGATTGATTATTTAATATTTTCTGAAATGACCTATACAGTGGAACTTGTCAATTTATTTTAATATAATATACTAAACTAATCCCGATGTGTTTTATAATTACATTTTCGTATGAATCTGAGTATGTATAGAAGATTTTAAAACCTCAACCATACAAGTTTTTTGGGTCAGGGAGACTGGAAAATTCCACCGGCCTATTGTGGCACTTACTTTGCCGGAAACGATCAACCCTCGGACCGCGTTCCGGTTTCAACACCGTTTCTCGGTTACAAAATAATGAACACGCATACAAACATTTTTCAGTTATGAACATCAGCATTTCTATCTGAACAAATATATCTGCAAATATTTTTGTACTCTTTATAACTGTTCTTATCTTGAAAAATGAAAATAATTATTTGTATGTAAAATAATATATATTCAGTTGCAATATGAATATTTACTGTAAATATTCCGTAAAGTGAAGGTATTTTCGAATAACCATGCGTTTTAAAGACGAACCAAACGTCTAAAACTATCGATATATTTATTATAAAACACAAATATATTATTCAATGTAACCACATTTTCCAATATGAATTAATATTAACTTAATCAGACACGAAAATATTCAGGAAGAAAAGAAATATCGGCATGTTTTTGTTATGATGCAAGTTTCTTTATCCGCATTGTTGATGTGGTTTAATTGAGACACAACAAACAAACTATAATTTAGTATTCGATCTTTGCTTGAAGATCGCACTAATGAATATGATACATTGAAAATATGCATAGTGTTTGTTGTATGTGGTTAAAATACAATGTTACAAATGATGATAATTTGCTACTTTTTGAATACTACATTTGTGGATGTATTTTATAATGAGGTTGAACAGATCAGTAGAAGTATACTGTAATTTGATAGGGATTTTATTGTTTTCATTGTAAAATAAATAAGTAAATAAATATTTATTTTACTTTTACGTATCACAATATTTCCAATCACTGGAAATATATAGACGTGTATTTCTTTGTTACTGTACGATATTTCGTTACCCAGAGGTGGCATTTTACATGTTGACGTGATGGATTCAGCGTTTTTCTAAAACGTTGTTTTCTATTTTTATAACATTGGTACTCTAATGAATTTAAAATCACAATGGCCTTTGGAAAATTCCAATATTTTTCTCGTAAATTAAACCATTTAGTGTGTGCATTCTTTGGCGTTTACTTTGCCCTACGGAATATTTTGTATTAACATTGCTCGAGTCAAACAAATGATTGTCAGCAATTGTTTGATCAAACATTAAAGGCGTTAAAAAATGCTTTTGGCCTATTTGTCTTGATGCTTAGAATTAAGATACATTTTCACATTAATTAACTCAGAAAAATATCAGTAAAAGACAAAAGTAGGTTTATCAAATACAATACTTTTGTACAATCCGAAGCAAACTTGTATTTATATTAAATATTGTTTTATAGATGTACATTTTTTAGTATGTACATATATCAATTTAACCAATTGAATCTTATCAGCATTGGCATGAGTAATTCAATTATGTTTCTAATATCCACAAGCTTGCCTTACATACAGACTGTGGAACAGAAAAAGGACGTAAACATTACAAATTTTACAGAAGGCTCTTAATTTTACAGACTCGAGCAATGTTAAACGTTTTTTTATAGTTTTGAGCCAAATGAAAATAATGGCATATTTACAACTTTAAGGTGCGCGGGGACAAATAAAATTGATTAAATCTAATTTTAATTATATACATTGATGAAGAAAAATCTTTGAGTTTTTTTTTTCCTATTTGAAATATTCACAGGCTCTTCTTTTTCAAACTTTAAAGCAAAATTAAGATACTTATTTGGCATTTACAGATTACATTCTTTTGACAGAACGTTTATGTATGTATACATTGTGATTATTGAAAAACGGTGGGTTACGTCCTTATTCTTTCCACAGTCGAATATTTACACTTAAAAATGTGATGCTGACTAATTAAATGTTTTTATTTTAATTTAAAAGAACCAAACGATTGTAATTCGAACAAAAATAATAGTGCACACGAATTTTAAAATTCAAGCACTGCTATAGGATATGAATCAATTGTTTAAAATTTTACTATATCTGGAAGAAACTTCATTCATTGGTATACATATTATAAATTGTCTCCAATACCAACGTCAAATATTCATCAAATAATGCATGAATCAACTCATATGTAGTAGGTATGATTTATTTATTCATCTAGTCAAGCCCTGTAAATATAATATATCAAAGGTGCAATTTTCGCCAAACCAGTTTTCTTGACAGCTCATATAAGGAAAACTGAGTCACCTTTTCTCGTAATCACTGTGTTCTTTTCTCATAACCATAATAATTTTCACAACGTGAGTAATTTAGACATCGCATTACTAATCTGCTGCAGTGATTTACATTATTGTCTTGATAATTGCATAATAATTGCTTCCGAGTCGTTAAATGCAAATAGCAGTAATTATTCATTTACATTATTTCAACAAACACGTGGGACTATTTCTCACGTGAGTAAGAAATTTTGTTCAATGGTGTAATTTTAAAAAAAGCTCCCAGTTCATGACCACTAAACATAATTTATTTTACATTGGTAACTTTATACTATCTTAAAAATATTAAAAACCAATCGAATAATGATCACATTATCACGACCGTGTTGTTAAAAACAAAAAAAAAAAACGATGAAGCACATCACAATCAAAACTAAATAAATAATGTCATATTGGTATTTGAATAAATATTGTTATTACTGACGTAAATTTGTTAAACTATTTTAATCATAAAATAATGCGTTCGTTATTTTGAGAAAAGATCATTAAAATGTGTTTTTACGTTTCGTAAAATGATAATTAAACTTTATTCTGCAAAAAATTATTTATGATAATTAAAAGTTGACGATGAATAACTACAAAAGGCCATAGTTATTGTTTTACATTTTTTTAATTACCCCATAATTACCTAGTGTAAACGCTTTAAAACAATCAATACATCATTTAATTATAAATCATTTTATATATGTAATTATCTTTTTAAATAATATTATTTGTTTTTAAAATCCCCATTCGTTTATCGACTTTTGAATATGAATATAAATGATTCGCATTTTCTTTATTCATATTTTTTTGCTTACAAGTGGTTTCGAAAATCTTCAACTTCAGGAAAATCTTAAACCTATCGTGTCAAGAGTTCGAAAATGAGGTTTTCCATCTCATATTTAAACAAAAATGAACGGCACTTCTTCTTTCAAAAATAAGGCAGGGTAATCAAATCGAACTTCATTTTAAATATTTTAATTTTACCATCAGTAAATTTCAATCATAATCAGATGAAAAATCATTTAGTCTACCTTTACTCTAATTAATTACTTTGATTAATTGTTAATTAAATAAAGATAATAAGGATTTAATTCGGAAGTCTGTCGCGTTAGATATTTCCATAATTTATTTTTCTAATTTGTCCAGCGATATAATAATCACTCAACTAATTTGCCTGCTTGCCTTGAAATTCAACATTCTCATATATATTTAAAAATAAATTGTAAAGCAACCTGAAAATTATTATACAAATATCCATCATTTTTATTTATTGATTTTTATCTGGATTAACCAATTGTACGGAAATTGTTTATTAACGATTGTTATTTTTATTTATCAAATATGTATTAAATTTCCAAATTGAAATGTATCTTTATAATATATATATATATATATTGATAAAACTTCGGCATCCAATCTCGGACCCTGTTTTACGATTTTGGGATTCACAATTTTTCAATCCCGAGATCTTTTATCATGTTTTCTTGTCATTATTTTTTATTGATTTCCAATTTTAAAGCAAAACAATATGGTAACAGTTAAGGCGACAATATTTTTTAAGCAACAAAGAACAAGAAAAAAGATATCAAAAGCACACATGTCCAAGATCAAAAATTTAATTATTCGATGTTGAGCTTTCCTGGACTTCAACCCAACCTTATCTGATCTCTAGGGTAAGTTAAGTTCTTTCCACAAGACTACAGAAGCAAACAAAACAATTTATATTTTTAATTCAATTTGTGAAAATTATTGGCTGTAATTGGATATATTTGTGACATACTGATTTTTGACAGAATCAGAAGAACCAAGAAACAGAAAAAACACATTTCCTCCTAAGTACAATAAATACAATGTATAAGTATATGAGTTCCCATAGTAAATACAATGTGACCGATTTATTTAAAATACTCTTTAGTTAGAACGTTAAAAGTATAATTGAATCGCAGTCGGTTTTTCTGTTTACGTTTAAATTTATTTTTAATTGTGATTTTAAATCGAAAATTTGTAGACAATGGGTTGGCATTTAACTTTGCTTGATATATGTATCAAATATGCTGTTGTTATCAATAATTCCCCTGCGGGATGGCATGGTTTGTTTCAAATGAGCTAATCAAAGATAAAATTATTTGCAGAGCTTGGTTGTTATCTGTTATTATACTTCCAGTGGTTTTTTTCGATGGCAACAGACCAGACAAACAGTCTCCTTGCATTATAATGCATGTAGGTTGTTAATTTATAACAATGACACAATCTCAACTACATATGTATCAGTTTAATCTGCTCTTTAGACTCTTGGGACAAAGCTAATAATAAAAAATATATTTTCAACCCTTTTGCATAAGATTAAAATTAATCAAAACATACCACAATGCTTATATATTATTTATTATTTATCTTCTTGATTCAATAAATTTAGTCGTTTTTTAAACTATGTATTCATTTTGAAATAAACTTTGGACTCATTAGTACCTCGCACGTAACAGAAGATAACTGTTTTATATAATAATTATAGTTTATAAACCTTATTTTAATACGCCAGAAATCAATAAAAAATAAATTTTATCGCGGAAATGGTCAACATGTCGCATTGAATAAATGTTTCGTTCAGCAAAATTGAAATTGTGTGTTTATGCAAGCAGATTTATTTGCTTGAAATCTAAGTTTACTACTTCTAAATATACACTTCTTGATCCAACCTACAAAGGTACAGTTCGCCGTGACCTTCTAAAAATCAACATCATAAAATACAATAAAGTAAGGTTCTTTTTATACCAATCGCAAAACCAACCTTTTTTGGGAGGATACGATATAAATATAAGTAGAATGATCAACCCATTTCCATGTAACTATATATAACTATATAAGGGTGGAGAATGGCTGTACACGTTTTTTATAGAGAGGTACATCTATGAATTGATAAAATAATTTAACCAATGAATAAACATGACACTAAAGGTGCTTTTTGTCTGAGCCAAATACATCCTAACCATTTAATAAAATATCTAAATTAATACAGCAAAGTGTAAACTGCTTTTATGAATATCTGTCGGCTTTGAATTGACCGTTTACACTGTTCTTGTGATTGATTAACACAATACCTCTATGAAGTGTCACTATTCTATGTGAAATGCTATGTCATATTGGTGGAAGCTTTTACCTTACACCAAAATGGGTGCTATTGTGTTTTTCATTGAAGTGGTTTATGGAATACGAATGCCTCAGGTCGCATAAACTTTTGTTTGTATTCACGCACCTGAATCTTGCTGGTTTGCGAGTAGGTATTTGGAAATTGGTTTTTTTCCCTCTCCGTATCGTCGCCTACGTGGAATTCCATCGATAATTTATTTTATTTTCTCGTGCGTGAAATTTTGCAGCCCTTTTGGTCTCGAAGAAATATCTTTTTTTAAATATTTCACATAAGATCTTCTATTCTTTTTGAATGTAAATCGTAAAATATATTCAATTTTCATTTTACAAGAATATATATGAATAATTTTACACTTTTTTAAAAGAATCAACACAACAATAAAAATCTGGGCTCTAAATTGAATAGTCTTTTGAGCAAATCGATCAATTTGAAAATTCAATTTGTCGATTACACTAACTGATAAATAATGAACAATTTTATATGTAACGGCTTACTTCCTCATGTACATCTATCTTTTCGTCTTGAAAAATAAAAAAAAATCCTGACATATTAATGCATTGGAATAAAAATGTTCGATTACTGCCTGTGTGGTCGAGTGGTCAACGTCGTTGGCTTCGGCCACGGAGGTCCCGGGCTTAAATCCCAGTACAGACAGTTTTATAAATTGATTTTTCGATTGATTTATGAATTTCTGTTCGATGATATGGATGTATGTGATGTCTTGAATTCCCCCCTCCCACCCATCCTATCCTATGAACGGAGCGTATCGAGAGCGATTAGCTAACCACTAGTCCTGTCCTAGCCCTATCCTTATATCTCTACTCTCTTTAGAAAGATCGAGGTTGAGCAACTGAGTAACATGCAGTTTTCGTATAAACACTTCTGTTGAGATAAACTTCATTAGGAGTCCGTATGCTCCACATTAGGAGCGGACATGGTTAAAAAAATGTTATACGATATTATTTTCTTACTTTTATTGATTTACTTAGAGTTTCAATTGTTTAATCGTATTCAGCAAATCAACTGCATCCGTCAATAACACCGAGTAATTAATACCAGTTCCAAATGGTAAAAATAAAAATTGTTATTACGTGACACCATAAGCTTATTTAAAATAATTATTTTTATAATCCAATGTTGTTGGTTATATTGTATCAAATTTCATTATCAATTACAAAACATTCTTTTTTTGAACTTTGCATAATTTTTAAAGTACTTTCATTACATTTTAAATTTGTTCCGAAAATAAAAGTGATATATTTATAATTGGATTTTGAAAACAAAAACGGATCAGCGTGTTTTATTTTTTTCTCGTTATCATTTTTGTGTGTTTATTTTAATATTTCAATGACCCTTGTCATCGGAATATTTTTTTCCGTAAAAATTCTGTTTCATCTTTCAAGAAGACGTGTAATCTTTATAAATTTTCATCATTAAAAATAAAAACACGTACTTCGTCTAAGTAGAGCAAGTTTTATCGCACCTGAGCATCGATCTCTCTCAATGCCTCCTCAACGTTCTACCCCACACTTCAACCCGCTCGTCTACTACTTCCTCATCCCCGGTTGTAGACGACACCTTGAAATATGCCATGGCCGCGTCCTGCCGCATCCTTGACATGCAAAATAGCACCGCTATAAAGCGGCATATCCCATTGACGTCACTACCCTCTAGATATATTTTGTATCATCAACCTTTTATTGTTACATTGTTTTTTTTGTTTTTTTTTCAAACAGGAATAACTATAACTCTTGTAGTGTATTGATTTAATTGGCACTTACTTGGAAGAACTCCATTGTAATACGATGAATAAATATCAAAGTATTTTATTCAAAAAATTATTTTATATACGGTTGATAGCTGTTTCGGCGTATGCCCTCATCAGAACTATTATTAAATTTAGCTACATAAACTAGCTTAGAAAAAATACACAAAACGTTTTCTCAACAACTCTAATATCCTAATTCAGTGGTTTCCAAACATTATGTTACTACGCCTCACTTTGAGAACAAAATATCTTCGCTCCTCTCAACCATTATTTCATATTAGTACTAATAAAGACATGTTTTCAATGAAAAAAAATATTGAAAATTGTTAGTGCCTCTCTTAACCATACTTCTTGCCTCCTCAGGCATCCCAGCTTAGAAATCGCTGTCCTAATTTACATTGCAAAATATAGTTATTATGCTTTATAAATTGACTTTAGTATTTAGCGGAACGATAACAAATATGGGATTATTTAAAACAAGTAAGTTTAAATTTTAGTGATTATTATAAATAATTACATCAATGTCTTGTATTGGTCGTTGCAACCAAATAACTTCTGTCAAACTCTTCAAAAAAATTATTCTACTGTTCTGAATATTTAAAGGAAATATTGACATCTTGTTGTATGTACACACAGCAATAGCATAGTTTTATCATTATTTGTCAACGTTCAATAAAAATTTACTGTTAGCTTAGACTATTTTTATTCGTCGAAAATATATCTCGTTATTTGTTATATTTCACAGTTATTTTACTTTTTTGCGAGGTCTGTAATAAAAGTTCTCTTTTTACTTACTTATGAAAAAAAATACTTCTATAACGATACATTGTTATATGCTGCACGACTGGTCACGCAGGGAATTTTGAATTCCATTTATACGAATAAAAATATACCATCAATAATTTTTGTTTATACAAATATTATGTTTATCAAAGGACATCAATGAAACGATCTTTAGGCATTTTTGTGATTTCGATTATTTTTTAACAACATAACTATTTATTTTATAGCATTTTTACTTCTACTGTTCAATGTTGAATACAATTCTAAATAGGCCTTTTAGTGACGTAATGATCCTTTACGGATAAAATAAGATCAGATAAAAGTTTTTTTCCGATCTATAAAAAAAACTTTGCCCTGCCAGTTATGCAACAAAATTCATTAGTCGAACGAAAGTTAGAAGTCGATACGGGAAACAAAAGCAAGCCGAAGACTAAATATTAATTTAAACCCTTATAAAGGGTTATTTGACTTGAGCGAGTACGAATATTGGAATTGTTTTCTTAATAAGTATTAATAATTCGTGGGCTATCGAAAATACTTTCTCTTAAATTTACTGATGTTTGAATTGTTACTTATTCAAGAAATGAAATCATTTATTGTTTGCTAAATTTCAAAAATATATCTAGACGTATTTATTCTAAAGTAAAAAGCTAAAAAAAAAATCTTTTACATCATAGTTTTCAAAAAATACGTTGTTTTTTAGAATGTCATTTTCCAATCATTTTCAATGAAGTTGAGCATAGTTTAGAAAATTATTTGATATAATGTTTATTCTCTCCTTGACCTGATTATAAAATGGGTTGGCCGGAACAAGTTCGCCTACTTAAAAAAACAAACGAAGCTATTCACGGCTTCCTCATTATCCCCCATGAATCAAAATACTGTGATTCACTTAAATAATAAACATTAGTTGTCGTATCAGAGTGAGGCGACGACACCCCGTCTCCCTTCGGACATCGCAACCTCCCTTCGCAGGCCTACGTGGTCGAAATCATGCGCCGCGATGTTCAAAACACAACAATGAAAATCTACTCCGTTTGTTTTACTCAGCTACGATCGGGTTCGTCCACATGTTCTAGAAACGCCCTTATTGAAGAGATGAAGTTTTTGAGGTTTTAGATATCTGCTAATCATTAAATTTAAGCTTTTTAATACCAATTGTTATTATAACGATAATATAAACTTATGTTGTAAATTTCAAATACTAATTGGTGCTATTTAATTCGATTCAGTGAGAAGTTTATTCTTTAGAACTCCTATTTATTTTACCTGAGCGAATAATATTTAACAATATTTGTAAAAAAAAATGCTTAATTTATTTCAACAAAATAAAAATAAAAGTTTGCAATAAAATCTTAATAAAATCGGTGTCTGTGTCCATATTTTTTTATTTTATCATTTTTAATCAGCGTACAAAAGTAATTGATTTAACATAATTAAAATTAAAATAGTGATAGTTTTTTTTTACTTTTTCTTTAGATTTCTGAAAATGCTAATCGATTAATTCGTATAACAAACAAAATTTAAGTCATGTTATAGAAATGTGTATTTCTTTTCGTCTTATAATTTTAATAACAGTTGTAATATATTTCAAAGCCAAACTGATCAATATGCATTGACGTCAAATGAAAAATCTTTTACGTACTCGCCTCTCATTTTAGAGCGCAAATGTTTCACAGTTCTCGGAAAAAAAATGCTGTTTTCTATTGCAATATAGAAGTCGGACATTATTTATCACATTTTTTTAAGCTTTACTTTCCAAAGTGAACTATATTTAATATTTGATTTTAATAAATGAACTCTGGTTTATCTTAACTGAAAGATTTGTTTATAATAGGAGCGGTTTTAATCCAATCTTTTCGTATATCTATGTTCTAAGATATTATGTTTTCGTGTATATGTCGGTAAATTGAAAAAGTATTTGTATTCCGTATAATCAATTAATTTATTCATTCATACCGAGGCGATAGTTCATGGACTTTTATTAATAAACATTAAATGTATTCAAAATAACATTTACAATCTTTATCAATGTTATTTAACCATTATTATGTAACAGTTGGCAGTATTTAAAAATAATATTTTTGTTTTTAGCTTTGTATAAACTTACAGATTATCTTTGATGTTTATATATAAATGAATCATGTGATTTATCTTATGTACCTCATAAACATATTCACGTTAGAATAGATATCATTTATAAACGAACAACAAATGAGTACACATCATATGAAACTGAATCATATGATATTATCTCGACTTGATATCGATTATATCAGTAGGTCCTATTAATAACCTTTATTTATTAATAATCAATTATAATGTTTTAGGCAATTCAGAGCCGTCGAATAATGCCAAAAGACTTGCCTAATGTTTTATATTTCTCATATAAATTTTAAGTTATGCTGTTTTTCTTTTTACATTATAAACTAATCTTTAATTATTACTATATAAGTGCAGTTTATGTAATAAAAGTTAGACAAATAAACTTAAGCGACATAATTTTAATTCGCAAGCTAAAATTATTAACCCTTTAGCCTCGTTTGACAGAGTAATACGTAAATGATGTTTTATAATCATTATAACCACACGTCTTTAACATACAATTAACGCCATTTTTTAATGCCTTAGAACGAAGCAAATATTTTTTTTGTTTTTTTTTAAGTACTGACATCTGTGAATGTGCTGTAATATTCTAACAGAAAGCCGTAGAATAATTGTATTGAATTCTTGAGCTATTGTCAATTATATATCTAGTTAAATTTGAATCGTTTACATTTAATATTGAAATTCCTTCAAACATCTTCAGTCAAAATCATTATATTTTTTTATTATTTTTTACCCTAAACTGTGAAGAAGTGAAGAAGCAAAATATGTTTGATGAAGTTACGAATTTATTTATTTACAATAAAAAATAATGAATCTATATTTTGAAACTTTATGAATTTATTCTGCGTTTTTCTGTCGTCTAAAGCTCAGTCGGCATCCCGGAGATAAAACGTGTGGAGCCTGCAAAACTGAGTATATGAATAAGAAAAAGGCAGTTAAAACCTTTGAGTGCTTCAAATCTTGGTCTGCAAAACCTAAAATCGATTGGCCAAAGTTGAAGGGGAAAATTGTCACCGACGGATCTTGCTTTTTTTTCAATGTACAAGCGTCACATTTTTTAAACAGCTTCCTTACTTCCGTTTCGATTTCCTTTTTTATATTTGATTTCCTTTTACGAGACATGACGTTTTAAGAATACTCATTCAGTGTTTTTCAACGCAATGAAAAACAATTGATTTATCATTGAAATCCCTTAAATATTAATGATTAACCTTATTTTATACCATAATACAATTCTGGAATAGTCTTTAAATTAATTTACTAGTTGCTGCTTAAAACTCACACGGCCTTTGTGGTGGATTTCACTGGTTCGAGTCAAAGTACGAGCAGCATTATTTAAATCCATTTGTCGATTTCTGTTCGAAGGCATTGATGTTTGTGATGTCCATAAATACCCTCCCAGTTTTCCAATCCTTAATTAACGAGGCGTAGCGAGAGCTATTGGTAAACCACTAGTCCTACTTTAGCCGTATTTTTCTATCTGTTACTCACTTTGAAAAGGAAAAATTGAGCAGCGGACTAACAAGCAGTTCTCGTTGAAAAATTTTTGTTGAGCTACTTCCATTAAAAGTCAATATGTATGCTTCACATTGGCAGTGAATATGGATCAAAAGAAATATGAGGAATGATTGAATTGGTAGAACTCCATTGTAATATAGCTAAAAATAGCAAAGTATTTAGTTCTACATTTTTATAAAATTAGTTGCTATTCTTAACCTTATTGTTATAAAGTAATTCTTTTATATTTCTCAATAAAAAATATTAGGAATTTACTTCCATGTAAAAGTAACTAACAAAATATTGCGTAAGCAAGTATTATTTATACTTTATAATGTAGATCAAAAATGTAACACCATTTTTTATGGAATTACTCTGTTGAATTTTTGCTATTGTTACAAAGTATATTGGTAATTCAAAGAAGATCAAAAATAAACATTTAATGCGTATGTTTCAAGGTATTTTCCTAAATTATAAACATTGCGTTTTTAACACGCTCAAAAGTGAAACAACAGTCCAATTTAAAAAAAAAATAAGAGAATTCAATTTATCTTTCTCACTCATCTCAATCGCTCAGCTTCATTCCTGATTTCTGACACTAAAACTTAGACTTCATACAGTAACAATTTTATCTGATCTTATTTCGTATTCAACGCTAGAAAATAGGGGGATAAAAAATCACAAATTAATCATTCGATATTTATTTAAAAATTCCTTGTGAAATTTGAATCAATTTACCTTACATATTATTTAATTACGGAATCAAAAATGTATCGATTTTTAAAAGCTTTTAATAGTTATGCACAGCCCACGGCCCTTTGTTTTCTCGACCGATGAATTTTTATTTTCTCGAAATTTTGATATAAAACATATTTTTTTAAGTAAATCATTTAATTTAATAAATTTGAGCGAGTGTTTTCGTTAATGAAGAAGAATAAATCGATTCATTGAAATGGGCTTACTGATTTAGATTAAATTGTGCAGCTTCATACTACAAATATTTAGACAAGTTCTTAAGGATTAGTTTAAAATTATTTTTTGAATTTATAAGAACTATAGTTCTGACGATGTCGCAAGCCAAAATTTCTATTAACTTATATCATAAAAACTGTAGAACTAAATACGTTGCTATTTTTACCCTATTATATTCAATTAATTTTTATACACGATTTTATGCACGGCTGTTTTACATGAAACGTATCCAGAGTGTAAAACACGATTGAGTGTACTTTGAATGTAACTTTTCTTTGCGACCCGTACCCATCATAATTTGTTTATATGCGGTTCACTATAAGGAAAAGGTTGTACATGTCTGTGTTATTACAATACTGACGCTCATTTGCTGTTTCCTAAATGTATATTCCAGTTGTTCATGACCTATGTATTTTCCTTGTGTTTCTCTATTTGTCTTCATAACAACAATTTCAGTGATTTTGTTTACGACATTTATTATTATACATTTAGGGCATCCAGAATAGGTCACATCTTTTTTTCCGTTGACATGAATAAAGAACTCGAAGACACAATCATGATTGATGCTATTTTTATTAAAGCAAACATAATAATGATCATATCAAAAAAAACAGTCCACGTGTCGTACTCACGAGAGAATCGAAACACTTCTCAATAGTTTAAGCTGTGTTTATGTTAAAAGATATATATTTTTCCATGTTGTGATTTGACATGTTTGTATGAGGTTTTACAAATTTATTTACACGCATTTGAACATGCGGTTTTATGTCATATCCAATGTTCAGTATTACATCCTTAAATGTTTTTTCAATTCGTATTCAATTGTATTGACGTCATAGTTCGATTTTAGTCGTAAAACCACAAGGATTTGGTATAATGTTTTATTTTATGACTTCATACATCAAGGTTTCATTAAATATTGAAAATATATTAAATAGTCATTAGATTCACATTTTTTTCTATTATGTTGACAGCTTAATAATATCGACGACGTAGGAGACTATTTTTTAAACTAATGATATATAGTAGTTACATGTCAGTTGCTTTTATCGAGTACACAAAACTAAAATATATCGTGATTCGTTATTTTATAGTGAAATTGTGAAATATTGAGGTTACCCACTGGAAAATTATGTGTTCATTGAACCAAAAACTATTTACTCCATCACGACAAACAAATTGAATTTCTATACTAGCTTTATAGCGTCGATTAGTTTGCAATCTAACTTATTGCTTTTAGTTAATGGAATATTTACTAAATTATAGTTTTTTGTCGGTGTGATAAGTTTGTTATTTCTTTAAAATTGAACCATTTGTAAGTATCTTACGTAAAATGATTTACGAAAATCGTATCTCTTGCAAACAAAACTCTGAGATTATTGTCTTAACTTAATAACATATACATGAATGATGAGATCAATTGCGAAACATTATTATTGCATTTGAGTGATGCAAAAAAAAACATAAGTAGAGTATTTTTCGTAAAAAAATACATGTTTTATTTTCAATTAGACTTTTGAAATTACCAACGATATAAAAATATCTTGAGCAAGTGGTGCAGAATACTTTTGACATTCAAAGCTTTGCATGTTTCGCTTATAAGATGACGACATCTAGTTACGACACTTATGTTTAAGGTTCAATCCCCCAATTCAACTCGATAATATCTGTCATGATATTTTATTATATGGCAAGTCTGTTCCGTGATGAGATAATGAGCATTGTGTTTTTTTAAAACAGATAACGTTAATATCATTGTATGACTTCTGATATAACTAAATTCAAATGATTAGATAGAATTAATGGAGATTCGATTGATTATCTTTTTAAAATCAAATTAACATAAATCATATTTTTTTATTTTTGTCTGCTGATACATTTATGATAAATTTCTATCGTCTTTTCCTGTATAATATGTATTATTATTTATTTTTCATATCCCTTAACGGATAAATACTGTAATAATTTGTACTTGTAATACAAAATTACCTATAATAGTCATCAGATCCATTCTTTAAGGAAAAAGTATTCATCTGACATCATTGGATTATCTCAAACATAAAGCATATCAATTAATTATCGTTAATAAATTATGTTCCTACATAATTATAATAATTTTTCATTTTAAGGAAGTATTTAACTGTTTTGCAAAACATTAATAACACCTTTTTTTCGATACAGGAAAATTATTACTTGTAAGGAATACGTTTGACAAAAAGATGTCTTTTTTATAACAGTTAACATAAGAATAATGATTTTTGGGGGATTTTTTAAAGTTAATTCTATAGCTTGTAAGACATTTAATGCATACGAATACCAGCTTTGAGTTTTAATAGCATTATGACTTAAGATTAATATGACTGTCCAATAATGCAGATAAAAAGCTTCGTTCACTAACAAGTGGACACGTGCTAAGAGGTTGATGAAAAAATCTTTACCTTTCCACGGGAAACTTAAAAAAAACAACGGCACTTATGAAAAGGTATCCTTAGGTCATCCAAACTATACTTGAAAATTTAGGAGTTTTGAATGGAGACGGGGAAAACCTTTGCAAATTATAACGAGACAACTTTTTTAGCCTTGTATAGTAAAGATGTTTTTTTTTTGCTCATTTAATATGTTATAAACAAGTTTGAGCCATTGACTAAATATAAATTACATATCTGACTATCAATCGATGACGTTCATAATATTAACTTTATTTTTTATTAAAATTCCATTACATTTAGCTAATATAGTATATCAACAAAAACTTCAAATGACGATCAGAAGACGTAAAATTCAATTTCTGTTTAAACATCAAATTTTGAAAAAAGACGTTTGCAAAGTCTTTTCTTTTCACGTTTAGATGATTGAATTATTACAGGAAGAAAATTATTTGTAGTTTTAAGATTTTTTTTTTGATTGCTTACAAAACTAATCAAATATTTAAATTACTACACATTGTATTGATTTTATAAATTAATTACTTAATCTTGTCACCTTTATCATTTGCTGGCACAAAACTAAACATACGTATCTAAAATGGAAAATATACTAAATATTAGATTTCAAATATATGTAAAACAAACTGGTATTTTTCTCTATATTTCATACAAAACTTGTGGTAGTAAAATATCATTTCAACACAACCATGATATTGAATAAATAAACAATGAATGATAAATATGAGAACATTATTTATTTTAAATACTATCATGCTATTTGTTTGCTACGCATATTTAGGTTTATGAAACTCGAAGAGACTTGTAAATTTTTGTAGCAAAATTTATTAAATTAAGCATACAAGCTTTGTTTTCATATACCAATATTTTATTAATAGCTGGTGGTCTGTGTAAACAAAACAGTATTAGAAAACTCTAAAACCGACATCCCGTAAACAAAAATCCAATGTAATGTAACTAACTCGAACATCTATCGTTTACGAAAACAAATGAACCCTTTTACAACATTTTGAAATTGATTCCAGTGAAATATATCATGTGAATATCTTTTCCATTCAGATAAGCCTACTCAAAGGCTTTTCTTAGTGAGATATAAAAACATGTTTTTGGGTTTATTTTTCTTGTTTTCTTTCAAAAGGTTTTGGGTGTAAGTTTTTATTTGCTACTTACTTATATATCTATGGCTATTCTTAAATAATATCACTCGGTTTTTCATCTGAAAACATTGATGAAAAGTATTAAGGTAAATTTATAATAATTCTACGCATGAGAATATCAATCGCAAACAAATATAAAGCTACGTCTATTTTATTGTATTATACATACATTCAGTTAGTAGGAATATTGTAACATTTTTTATGCTTTAGTAAAACGTCGACAAGCAGTCTACTTGGAATGATAAGAATCGCGTATAAATTGGTAAACATGTTACACTATTATTGATTTCATATTGATATTCAGTTTAATTCTTGGATTTGTTTTTCGCTACCTAGAATTCATGCCGAAAATATTATTCACTATTTATTTAATCAAACACCATTCATGTAGAGCAAACGAAAACAATTGCTCTGTTATCTACCTGTAAAAGCGTATTTTATCATTGAATAATGTTGGTCTTTTATAGTACGCAGGTCGTTAGTCTTTTTTTTCGGTCGATTTATCGATTTCTGTTCAAAGACATGGGTGTTTGTGATGTTTAAAATGTGTTCCTCTCACACCCACCCGATCCTTTAATAACTAAGCGTAGCGAGAGCGATTAGTTTACCACTATTCCTGCCTTAGCCTTGTCCTTATTTCCCTACTACGCTCTTTGAAAAAAGAAAGATTCTGAGTAACAAACAGTTCTCGTAGAAAAACTTCTGTTGAGATACCTTCAATAGAAGGCCATATGCTCCACATTGAGAGTGGACATGGATTTAAAAAAAAATACAACGCAGTTTAATTGTATTAAAATAAATAGCTTCCAATCAAAACAGTTTAGATTTCTGCAATAAAAATCCACACAAAATAATAAAATACATCAAAACCCAACGTTTGCAGTGCTATTTGTAATCAATGTATTTATTAATTTATTACATTGTAAAATTTAAAATCTTGATAATATACTATTAAACAAATATCTTACTTTAATATTTGCTTACGTATATTTTTATTTACGCTAAGTAGTGTTTGACGTTAAGCGGCTGTTACGGAAACGTGTTTTAAAATCACCTTTGCACCGCCCCCACCCAAGTTTCCCAAGCTATTTTCTTCGAAAGCTTTCTTCTAAAAATCTCCCATATGTATGACCATATGCGGATCCAAAGGATGGATATGTGTCTCATTTTGAACGTTTGTCATTAGGTATGAAAATAAATATAAATAGTGTAAAAAAGCTTTTTATTGAAAAAATCATTTATTCATTTGTGCGGTTTCATATCACTCGATACAAAGACAAAGTATAATATTTGACCTTTTGATATCGGTATTAAATTCAATGTAATTTCAATTGTCAACATTTACCTCAACAGCACATTTGAAAAGGTTCTGGAATGCTATTTAATACTTCAAATGATTATTTCTACGTTTTACATGAAAATTCTATCTATCAAGTTTATCAGAAATGATACGCATTAAGGCTTTAGTTTTCTATATGTCACGTAGATAAAAATTACAAATAACTGTGGCTGTTGATATTTTTTGATAAATTATTCATATTCTTATCAATTCTCGTGTAGCTTAGGTTATGATGTCAACAGGCTTAATTAGTAGACCTGTTAAATCGTGTAGAAAAGCTTTGGTAAAAAAAATCGTAACCCATTCATTAGTCATCTGGACAATGCGCAAATTGTAGTAAATGTATTTTCCAACAGAATTTGCTAAATTTTGGATGCACAACATGCACAACCATATATTTTTATTATGTCAATAGTCAGTCTCAAAGACCAACAACACAATTAAAATGACTAAGTTAATACTGTATATCATGGTTCCACAAATGGGGTCCCCTGACGTTTCTGTCCCTCTCAGATCCTTTATATGTGAGTTACTTAGGCAAATCAAACATAATATGTAGTGGATTATGCATATTATGTATATTCCACTAAAAACTGTGTTGAAAAAATAGTCAATCAAAAAATATTTCTTTTACATGGCATTCTTTTAGTAATTATCGCAACAATTTCTACCAAACAAAAACACGTCTTTGAATGATGAGTATTCGTTTACCCTTGAAAAAAACAATGTGCATACTTTAATGCGTTTGGACCTGTAAATTTTTTAGGAAAGGTTGCTCGAAGAATAATGTTCCAGATAATTTATTAAGTGTTATTTTATTTTCTCAAGGAATCCGTGAAACTTTAGACACTTTTAAGGAGTCCGTGGTAGCAAGCATGGAGTGGAACACTCCCGTCCTGCTCATTGCTCAGAATACAGCAATAAAATATCATATTTATCAAAAAAATATCTTTATTCCAACCTCTTGTTTTCTCATAAAATGACTATCGTTACTGTTTTTTATTGTATGTACAATTAATATTTTGTATTTAAAACGCATATAGTAAACATAATAAGTAAATTATTATTATAAAAATACTCTCGAACTGAGCAAAATTGTAGTTCAACTAGAAAAGCGTTTTATCATATTTCATGACGCGACAATTCATCGATTTAATGGCTCGATTCATTATTTTCCAGGTCATCTTCTTTTCTATTTCAAAGTTGAGGTCGATGAATAGGCATTGACGTTTTTAGTTTTTTGCTCCAAGATTAAAATAGTTATCTTAATTATTTCTTGTAATATAACTGTAACGAAAATATTTGATTAATATACGTTTTTGAAACAAAGCACTTGTTATATTATATTATACATTTGATTCGCTTCACTGGACTCGATTATAAACTATTTATGACTGAATAAAATAAAATATACGTAAAAAAACAGACGTCAATGTTTCCGCTTTACTTCATACGACAGCGGATAAACAACAGCTGTTTGTATTAATTTAAAAGTCGCCTTCAGTGCTTCTGTGTTTTTTCACATTGTTATTGATTACATTCATATCTTACTATCCGTTTTCTAATTGCGTTCTTACGTAACGTATCGTTTGAAATCAACTATCGCCAACGCATCTGAATTGTACAATTCCGAATTAGCGTACTTTCACCCCGGGCAAAAAACTGTCGAGTGCAATTAAATAAACAGCGAATGCTTATTTGAAATGCACATGACAATACGTCGTCCGTTCCTATCTTTTCTGAATGAGTAAGTACATAATTAAGTAGGCAAGCGTTTCGTTTGGTTATTTTATTTCCTTGTGAAGAAAGCGTGAATAATGAAAATAGCTTTATTGTGAATGGTTGCCAACGTCGATCGTTTTCAACCGTGCAACAAATTATAATTTGATATATATTATTTACTTAATCTTAAGTATCGTTTATTTATAAGACAAGCAGTCGGCTCAATATAAATCTTGCTTTTTCACTATCTATAACAGACATTACATGTTTCAAAATGCATTCGATATTATTTTTAATATCGATAAAATTTTTGATACATGTAGACTGAAGCATAAATCAGTATGTGAGTACATTTTATTAGTATATTGCATCGTTCGAATTTTGCGAACATCCAAGGAACCGTTTTATGATTTTAATTCATGAAATGCGTGATTTTAAATGTCTCAACATTTATATTATCAATAAATTAATCATAACTTGTAATCACGACAAACATTTTTTCGTTTATTTTCCATTAGATTGTAAATATAAATATAGTCTTTATTTGATGTCAATGAAGTATACATTAACTATGGAATTTAACTGAATAAAACTTCAAATGCGCTCGTGGGCAGAGTGGAAAAAAATATTTGTTATTCAATAAATAATTTGATTATGTGATTGGCTTCAATGACTTTAACAAACTTTTATTTGTAATTTGAATTTGATCTTAAGATTTTTTTAATCTTATATAGTAGAACTTCGGTATAGCCGAACAACGAACAAAGAATCTGATCAAATGTGAAAATGGCTATTAACATCGTTTTTTAACGCTATTTAAGTTTCACTGGTAGTAAACAATGTTCTGTGCATGACAATCACGTAACTTTTCCTCTCACCCGAATTAGATTTATAATGCCTTACTTGTAAACGTAACGTAACACTGGTGCATGCAACGCTGGTTACTGATTCACACAGCTACACAGCAGCTCAAATTATTCGGTCTAAGCAAATGGACAAATTTATTACTTAATTAATTTAATGAGCTCATTTTTTTAATTAAACTCAAACACATTGTAGTTATCCTACTTTTTAAATATAGAGAAACCGAAAAGAATAAATTTAACGAATAAAGCGCATTGAAAAAAAATATTTTTATATAGCTGACTTGGGTTTTTCGAGCACTTACACGCTAATATTAATATTACCGTTGTATTAAGGTTCTACTGTACTGCATATAAACCTGTTTATGTGCAGTAGCATATAAACGGGTTCTAAAATGTATCTCAATTAAATGGTATGGCTCTTCCTGCCACATGCATATCCGTATTTGTTAAGCACAATTAACTTCAAAATGTATGACGTCAGAGCTCACTGATTGAAAGTTTTCTGTACAACGTACAGATGCGTTTATTTTTTACACCCCTAATTTCATTTTTAAAAATATTTCATCTTGACCATCAACATAATAGGCCTATATATGGTCATTTTCCAAAAAAATCTAAAAAGTGATTGCATGCGACCTAGTATCATATAATTGATTATATTTATTGAAATATTATTATTCTTTCTCTTGATATTCAAATATCACGTGAAATACCAATGATCGCTTATGTAGTAAATTAGTTTATCTGATCTGTTACGCACGCTATATGAACCGTACAAAATGTTTTGAATAACACGATAAACTTTGACAGGCATTCGCAAATATATTTATCTGTGTATATTATATTATTAATTATAACTGATCAATACAATACTAACACACTTCTTCCGTAGATAATTAATTACTAAGTTTAGCTTTAAATCTACAACACTTTTTCATCGTGTATCCAATAGACGAAATAATATAAAATAACACTATTTCCTGATTACGCTAAACATTATATGTTATATCAAAAATCAAATCATTTCAAATTATTATTTGATTGATAAACACTTTAAGAAAAGTGTGGTGTTTCGATAATCCTTAGAATTATTTTTTTAGGTTTAAAAATACATCAAGGTATTTCAGTTCTACAGTTTTTAAAAAGTTAAGGTTGATAGCTATTTCGGCTTACGCCATCGTCAGAACTATCGTCAGAACATCGTCAGTTCTGACGATGGCGTAAGCCGAAATAGCTATCAACCTTTAACTTTTTAAAAACTGTAGAACTGAAATACCTTGATATTTTACCCTATTAAAATGGAGTTCTACCAAGTAAATGCCAAATCAATAAATAAATTAAAAACACATAGCAGTCAATTATTGAATCGAACACTTGTTTAATAAACATTCTCAAACAGTTTTCGTAAGAGGATTTTTTCGTATAATATTTTTAATAGTACGTTGCTTACCTAGCATTCATGGGATATAAAGATTTTGTCTATAGCTATCTTAAATAATAAAAAAGTACGTGCGGTTCCTGAGATTCTCATTATTTCAGGAAATTAGTGTAAAATCGCCGTATTTATAGAAGATTTAACAAAAAAATATTCTTCATTGAATAACCCATTGCAGGTAAAAAAAAAATGTGATTTCTACCATGCGGGTATTAATGAAAACACTACAATAAATTATTGTTCAAGTAAGCAATGGCTCGACGCGTGGGTCAACGACCGTTCACTTTCCGGCTATAAATGTACGCTTATCAGGTTAACCAACCTTGCATTATTTGAGTCGTTACTGGTTAATCTACCCTTGACCGATTCTGTCACTCAAATTCCATTTCAACTATCGAAAATTTCAGCTTTCTTTTCGTCAAGGCAAACACCGTTTTAAATTTCTCCGGGAGCAATGCCCTACGACTTGATTAAGCATTTAAACATGACCAAAGAAGGTTAATACGCTTTTAAACCTTGTGATACATTCAAAATTCGCTGAAAATTACAATCCTGAATGTCGTGATGTCTTTCAAGAAAGTAATGCCAACCCAACACTTTATTTCGTGACAGTCTGTCATTAAATTTTACTAACTCTGGTTAAGTTATTTGTTCGAAGTCAGTTCACCCCGTTGATTATTAATAGCTTTGTCGTATTACTTGTACAAGGACAGATTTAGGTTAATTTACTTGATTTCGTTATCACATTTTTCTTTGCAACTTTTTTTATAAATATGAGAAGTGTATGCGTCGACCTCTGTAATTTAATTTATAATCAGCTTACAAAGAAGGCCAAATAAAATTGACACAGCAAACTATGGTTGAATTATAATACACGCGGAAGAATATATTATGTATTTTGCTAATACTAATATTTTATTAAAACTGTTACCATACTGAGTAAAAATGCGGTATCCGGTTTAATTTTTTGAATGTATTTTGTGTAGTGTACGCTACATTGATGCAATATATAAAATATAATGTTAAACGTATGAAAAAATTGTGTTAATAATTCTTTAATGCAAACGATCAATTGTTCTTAAACACTTGAACAGCGAGTATAAAGAAAAGATTATAAAACATTTGCATATTATCAAAACCACAAAAACAACTATGATTCTCGATACCATTTCAAACGATAATTTTTTTATCTGAAAATACACATACGACAAACCTTATCTTGGTTGGATACGATTGTAATTATCCCCTCATTTGAATGATTTGTTTGTAGGAGATAGTGGAAAATTTTGCACAGAATAAAACAAACGACGTTGGCATTTTTAATACGTTAGTGCAGTAGTCGGCAAACTGAGCCAAATATCATCTACTTGGCTCAATTGAAATTTCTTTTGAGAGCCACTTATATATATATATAGGTAAGAACATTGTTAGTAACTTGATTAGGTTACTCTTAAGATGGCTTTTGCTTAGAAGGTCCTCAATCTAATTTAGGTACGTTCGCTGAGATCGCCCCTTCCAAGTCTAAATTATAACCAACTTCTGCGCGTAGGACACGAAGTTTCAATCGCACTGTATGTATGTGGTATTTTTGAAAGAGCCACTCTCAAGGGGCCAAAAAGCCGCATGTGCCTTGCGCGCCGCAGTTTTCCGATAACTGCTTTAGTGCATTTATATCGTTATCAATAATGTCAAATACATAGTTCCCATGCCAAGGGGTCCTAATCACTTAGCATCAACGTGCACTTTTACGACACATCACGACAAACGAATGTGTTTTTATTTGAACTTTTAACAATCAATTGTTGCATTACAATAAATAAATATTTATCCGGTAGAATATACTGTCTCAGCTATTATTAGTTTTATTAATGATTGTTATTAAATTTAGAGGTCAACTTTTTTAAGCCTATTATTTGAAAAAATCTTTGAATAGTGTGCGTGCTTAGTTGTCATCATCGTTATAAAGGACCTTGTCGCTTTCTCTGCGGGACTCTGACCTCAGAGCCGAATGGAACAGCGTGCATCGAACCTCCGCGCTCCGACCCATTCAAGGCGAGCCTTGCAGCATGCTGAAAAATTGTATTCTTTCCTGTCCGCACTCATTCTATTTCGCCTTTAGGATTTGCCTCCACACGTCTAAAAGTTGTTGTAATGCGATAAAATTAGAGCACATCTTCGGTTTTTTCAAATAAAAATTATATGCAGATTTTATTATTTATAATTATACAAATACAGCTTTCATATATTTATAGTTTCCTGTAAATAAAAGTTTGTTATATTACCAATCATACTTTTCAACATACTAATATATAAATACTATACGAACGCTGAGAATGCACCATCGTCAGTGACGTATCAACGACAATCGATGGGTGATCTTCAACGACATACGATGTATTCTTCTTCTTTGGCCATGTTCGCTCCTTATGTGGAGCATACGGCCACCACGCGGCACCTCCATGTTTCCCTGTCTCCCGCCAATTGCTTTGCTTCCTTCCATGACATGCCAGCATCCCTCAGTTCCGCCGAGTACATCCTATGGATAGTACCCGACGGACGTCCGGGACGCCGGAATCCCACCGGTCGAAAGAAAAGGCAGGCAGGATTGAGGCTTTTCGAAGGCATCCGCAGCACGTGACCCAGCCAGTCCCAACGTCTCTCCATAACCACTGTCGTGACGGGACGCTGTCTTGTACGCTCCCTTATCTTTGTTTTTCTGAGTCTTCGTCAGATGCCATGATTCGCAACCGTAAAGCAGTACCGTCAGAATGCAAGCGCTGAATAAGTGGCATTTGGTTTTAATCGAGTACAGCTGTGTGTCTCAGGCAGTCCGCATTGAGTTGAATGTGGCTCCAGCCATTCCTAAACGAATGGTGAGCTCCTTTTTTTTACTACCGTCTTCGGGGATATGTACGCCGAGGTATCTGAAGCTGTCAACCCTCTCGATGATCTGTCGCGCGCTGATAAGGGTCCTATCAGAGTCATGCCAGATTTGGTTACACATCACATTGGTCTTACTAGTGTTAATTTTTAGACCAATGCCACCTGAGTTAGTTCCTAACCCATCAATAGTCTCCTGGATACCCTTTATGGATTTATCGAATATGACAGCATGTACGATATATTATATACCTTTAATATTACCTGCCTCTTGTCAATCGTATTGTGTAGCACCTAAAAGTCTTATCACATGCATTCTATTATAGGTCCCAATGTTTGACCATAACGTTGGAATCTCAACGGTCGGGAAAAAATCAAGCAGAGCTTTGGCTTTCCGGAGGCATTCACAGCATGTGTCGTTTTTTCTTACGTTTTAGAAAGTTGCCAAGCCTGTTCCGTAACCTCAGAAATTTTCTTTTTCACGTCTTATATCCAAACAAAATCATATATTCTCAATGCTCAATAAACAGTATTTTGGGGCTTTCGTTTGGAGGCATGATTCACTACCACAAATCATCACTGTAAGAATACAAGTTATTTACAAATGACAATGTATCCAATGTTGTAATCTATTCATGTACATTTTTTATGCATCAACATTGCGACAATGGTGCTTGTATAAATTAAGCTTTTAATTCATCTAGAAGGCTTGTTACGACAATATCTTACAAATATAAACTAACACACTTATTCTTCCCTTCATTTTCCATAAAGGTGTAGATATTTTTAATATGTTCCGTCTTTGATGAATACATTTTTAAACACCAACAAATGAAGCTTTTAAGAAATGAGTTATAATACTATTAGTTAAATAAATCCTACTTCTTCAATTTATAAAAACAAATTTTAATTAAAAATAAATAATCGAAGACTAAAAATACGTCTTGATTCACATCAACTTCAAAGAAATTAAACTTTAATCAAAAAATATTACCAAAATATTTTTTTACCTGAAATGTATTATTATTAGTAATATGTTTTCATTGTTTCTTCTTTTTTGCCATACATATGAGAAGAACCAAATAGAAAAATTATTGAATTCAGTTTATTTCTGTGTTTTAATAGTTAAGTTAAAATGACATAAATCTTTTATAAAAATTAGCGCGCATAAAAATATCGCTTCAAAACATTCCTTTCGGGCGCCGGTTATCTTAAGAGATTTGATAAACACCTCCATTAACGTGTCATTCGCGTATAATTCGCACATTTTATTTATTTCTGGTTGGTCACCTCGATCGACTTCTCGAATTGTAAACAATAAAATTCGACTAAAATAACTTAAAAGTGGTGGCTGCAGGTATTTTTTTCAGTTAATACTAGTTCGAATGATGGGAATGCGTCATTCAGATTTCGGATGTACTGAAAATATCTCTGTCGCCAAATCTACATAATTCACATATTTAATGCAAACTATCCCACACAAATATCTTAAATTCTAGAATACGTTATCGTTCTGCATCGCCTACTGGGGAGTTCTTTGAATCTAGAACCAATATATTTATTTGTACACTCAACAATAAAGAAGTATTATATCTAAAATAAAATAATTATTTCAACTCCCACTGCAGTATTACAGTATTGACAGATTAGTGTTTCGTCACGATTACGTTTCTCTCTTACAAATAATAGTAAACAGCTAGACATAATCACAGTAATTATTGTAAGCTTTTCTGTTTTTATTATAGATATCTTTCAATAATTTTTGACTTAATATATTATATATAAATTGTCTGTTTTGTATGTATTAACAAATATCTTCGATCAGATGTCGTGCTATAACGTGAGACCCGTTGGACGCATCTCAGCGTCGTTCCGCGTGATCATCAAAAAAGCGTCGGCGTCGAAAAAACGCGACAAGCTTAAGAATAGATCGTAGTGTCACGCTTTGCCTTCTTTCGAATTCCTATGACTTTAGTCGACGTTCAATTCTCTTTGAGTAAATAAAAAAAAATCTCACCGTGTTAATACATACATTTCCGAGTATTTACAGCGATTGGACATTCGCAGGAAATGACCCACGAGAAGAAATCGACTCATTAGTGACTCGCTAGTGGTATTTTATCAATCGTATATGACACTCCATTTCTTACAATAAATATTATTGAAACACAGTTGTTATCAACATATTTTTGTACATAATCAACTATTAACCGCAAAGAAGATATGTCATCAACCAAATCATGACATATGTTTGTATAATAATCCAATAATAATCATTACAATTGTATGTATGTAGAGTGGTTTGCGCATTGCAATTGACTCAAGTCGGCGAATTACTATTATTCAGAAAAGTTGTTCGTTGATTTTCTATTTTGAAACGTACTGCGAACCGACATTACTAAATATAAATTATGCAACTGTCTATTGCATTCATTCTTCACGATAACAAAGCAGTTAAATTGCAATTGGCATTGGTAGAAGAATCACTATTGTGATGTTTGCTAATATCGCTGTTTTCATACCTTGGGTATAATACGCGTCAAGCGTGATTTGCTCTATTTTAAATTGGCAATCCTAAATTATACTGTTACAGATAAATTTTCATTTCTGATATTGCTTGTTTGCTTGTGAATATGAATCTGACATATGCTAATTATTATTTACATACGTATATAGCTTACGGTACTTGCCATCAATCGACCTCTACTATGAGTGTATGCATAGATATTATGTTGTACAAATTATTATCATTTATAAATTTTATCGTGTGAAAATGTAAACTCGAATATAGACATACGAATATACCTACTGCAGATTAATTAAAATTTACTCAAAAATAGCTTTTGTGTTTTTATCATCGACATTAATTTATATGTTTTAATATATTAAATTATTTTTTATCTATCAACATCTTAGACCATCGGGAGAACGACCCGAATTGCAGCATTGAATTTTCCACACATTTTAATTCACCGATGAACTTGAATTGACCAGTCTAAACACTGTAAAATCACTAAAATCACCTGGAGTGAACTCATTCGTACGGTTTAATAAAACAACGCCAAGCACCCTAAGTCAATATTATGAATCATACGAATGTTGAATTCAGCAATATTCTTGAAGGTCTGCCTATACCAGAAAATTCAACCATTGTTATGATTAACAATCATTATGATTTATCCGTACAAAATATGTTGAAGAAATCATCGATTATTAACTTTTGTTTTTTGTATTTATGTGTTGATTTTAATTCATTTTATACATGTACCTGAATGATAGTTTGATTTAATTTTACGTTATTCAAGACCAATATTTACAGTTCGAGCCAAAATAAACGGCTGTATATTTACATTTATACCGTTATTTGATTATATTATGTGGTTATCGAGGTCTTTGATATCCAATAAGTATCGACGTTAAGCCGCTGTTAATATAAAGAGAAGGTTATGTTATTTAATTATAAATATAAGTAGAAATAGACGTGTACGTGAAAGAAATGTTGTGTTAGTAGCTTCCTTTGCCGTTTTATCCATTTACATCTAATCAGAATAAAACAAAAGGCATAAAGAAATCCTATACTTGTTTTATCAAAGACTATTGTGTCAGTTTTCTCGCTTTGTGAAAAACTGGTGCTTCAAAATTGAGTGTTGGCCTTGGGCCAACCTTTTTTGGCCACTGTGAAGAGAAAAATGTTTATCTTATACAAAGAGTAACAACTTACGTGAGAATTTTGGAAAAAATACACATTTTTTTCATCTTAAACAAAAGCGTGACGGCGACATGGAATTATATGGAAAATTAATTAAACTTGGCGCCACTATCAAAATTCGTAATAATTTCAGTAACACTCCAAAACAAATCACGCTTCTTTTGATTCTCTTTACACCTATGAATCATTTAACAATATATATTATTGTTATTAAATTAAAAAAAATTGTTATTTCTTCCAGACCAGAAACAAAACGTATAGCTATCAATTGAGGGTATTATTTGCAAACACGGCTCATTCCAAAATGCTTAAAAAATGAAACTTCAATTTCATTTTGAATACCAATGTAAATTTTAAAAGTATTTTTAGTTTTACATAACTTTGGAATGATATTTTGTATGTTATCAAGAGTGTTTAAAACTGATTTCTAAAAATACTTTTCAAAAATTATTTTGATCTACTAAATTACATTCATGGTTCATGTTTCAACAATTTTGGAATGAGCCGGGTTTGCAAATAATACCCTCAATTACGCAACGACGAGTCGTCTTGTTCTCATGTTTTATAGTCTTACCTTATTTTATATAACGAGATCAACCACTAAAATCTACCAGTCCAAGTTTAAATCCTATTTTTTAAATACATAAGTTTCAGGTCGGGTTAGGGTTGAAAAAAAATATCAATTATTATATTATATCATTTGAAATATTCTGTTTATTATAAGTTAACATTTATGAAAATGCTCGGAAAAAATCAGACTTAGCAATCCTTCTAACAAATGAGAGGTAATTATTTGACATTTTTCTTTCACAAAATCAATACATTTAACACAATAACTGATAAACAATATTATAACGACTCGCACGTGTGTATAAAAGAATATACTTAAATATTTTTATATCCTAACACCTGTTTTTTTACACGTGTAAACTATGTTACAAAATGAAACGTCAAGCAAACTTAATTTGATCACTATTTGCTTCTCGTATTAATATTCAATTTGATGTTATAACTGCGTTATTTATAACCTAAATTTTATATTTAATGTGATTCGTTTCATCTTTTGTTTGTTCGAGATTGGAATAAAATACTATATTTAGCTGAATTCATTATTTTTAGAAATAATTATTTTTTCAATTATTTTCGGCGTCGCCATTCTATTACATAAAACATTAACTGAAGTCGCCTAAATTGATTTGGCATAGCATTTTGATTTGATATTATTTTCGGGAGCGCTGGCAGCTAAATATTCGCTTGAATGAGATATTGGTTATTTACAAAGGCAGAAATTTTATTAGGATCGTAAATTTCGTCACAACTTTTGTCATTCTCCCAAATGGATTATCAAAACTGACCCCAATAAAATATTTTAACGGGAGATATTTCTGTCCATGGTCAATATACGCAATTCTTCAAAAAAATCTTTACATCACCGTGTCTCAAATTATCTAGTCGTGTTATAATTATGACAACGAAACCTTCGCATAAAAAATATAAAAATCAATCATTGAAAACGTTTTTAGTTCACCAATCTCACATTAGTTATATGTTTATTTAATCATTTTTAAATTTGACTTAAATTTTTTATCAGTAAAATTGCACTCGAAGGCTAAAAAAGCTTTGCTGATATAAACAGACTTTTGCATAGTACTTTTTTAAAAAGCGTTTTTATAATATATTCTTATGCTATTTATAAGATAATCCTAGATAAATAAATATTCATCTAGATCAGGGTTTCTCAACGGTGGGCCATGTGGCTCCCCAAGGGGCCACAGTGTGTTCTAAGGGGACCACAGAGATTTATTTTTGTTTTAGGGAGCCACAATACAGTTTAGGGGGGGCACGGGTATTGATAAAACGATACAGGGAAGAGTATAATGGCGGACGTCGCGCAGAAGAGCTATGAAAAAAAGGTGGGTTTTTTAAATTATAATTTTCATGGGAAGACAAAACAATGGTATGGGGGGCACAGAAAAATAAAGACACTCAAAAGGGGCCATGCTCCCAAAAAGGTTGAGAAACACTGATCTAGATTGCCACGAAAACTAGAACATCGTTAAATAAAAAAACATATTAGTTTTAAGCTATTTATTATGTGTGGTGTTTCATATAGTTTTTAAAATAATGTATCAGGCTTTTATTGAGAATAACTATTTAATCAAAAAAGATGTATTCCCGTTTATGCACGCCACTTGCACCCTGCCCAACTTCAGCAGTATACCAGTTAGTGAAACAATCAGGACTGTGGATTCTGAACCGGATTTGTAGAAGAACTTGCGACTACCACTCCGTTTTAAAATTAATTTAAATATTTACTTTTTTATTTAAATACATATTAAAAATACGCAATGTTAAATTATGCAGCTTTTTAAAAAATTTAAAAAATAAATAAATAAGACTATTTCCATTTGTAAATGTCTAAATAAAAAGTGCTATTAAACACTTAAATAGCTGAGGAACTTTATAAATTCCTCAATAATTTATCAATTTGCTCATGTTATGTAAACTTTAGCTTAACCACTACTTTTTGATACCTTTTCAATCCCTGACATTCAAAAGTGCGCAAAAGCAAAAATTTCTTTTCTTTTTCAAAAAAATATAATCACAATATAAACATTTGTATATTTTTACTAGTTATAAATTGACGCTTAAAAACTGTTTACAAATTGAAATACGAAACTTCTGAAAAAATAGATGGAAATCATATGATGTTATAATTAGTATACAATAATATACAATTCTTCACCAACACACTACAGTTAGTTCAAAATTCATTGTAACTGGCGTTTAGATATTTCATCTGATATAAACAGTATTTTAGATCATTCAACGCGTTCTGTGCGATCTTATATTAATTAAAAGACTAGCTGTAAGCCCGTTGACCTCAACGGAGGGATTTTTGTTGCATTTTTAAGTAGTCAGAAAAGTTACTGGCGTGAAAAATAAATTACTAACCTATTTATTGAATAATCCAGAAATTCTGATAGTAAAAGAAATATCTCGGGGCGTATATCGACAGCCCTGCCCTGCAGTATTTAAATTGTAAATTATTTATTTTTGGAATAATGTTCTAGTTTGCTAACAACTATTTTTCGTAATAGCAGAAATTTCGTAAGTTATTGAATTTTTGGAATTATGTTTAAGTTTGCTAACAATCATTTTTCCTAGAAGCAGAAATTTTGTAAATTATTTAATCTTTGGAATAATGTTTATGTTTGCTAACAACCATTTTTCTTAGAAGCAGAAATTTCGTAAATTATTTTATTTTTGGTATAATTTTTAAGTTTGCTAACAATTATTTTTCCTATTAGCAGAAATAGACCTCGTAAATTATTGAATTTTTGGAATAATGTTTAAGTTTGCTAACAACCATTTTTCATAGTAGCAAAAATAGTCCTTGTAAATTACTTAATTTTTGGAATAATGTTTAAGTTTGCTAACAATTATTTTTCCTATTAGCAGAAATAGACCTCGTAAATTATTGAATTTTTGGAATAATGTTTAAGTTTGCTAACAACCATTTTTCATAGTAGCAAAAATAGTCCTTGTAAATTACTTAATTTTTGGAACAATGTTTAAGTTTGCTAACAACCATTTTTCTTAGAAGCAGAAATTTCGTAAATTATTTTATTTTTGGTATAATTTTTAAGTTTGCTAACAATTATTTTTCATAGTAGCAAAAATAGTCCTTGTAAATTACTTAATTTTTGGTATAATGTTTAAGTTTGCTAACAATTATTTTTCCTATTAGCAGAAATAGACCTCGTAAATTATTGAATTTTTGGAATAATGTTTAAGTTTGCTAACAACCATTTTTCATAGTAGCAAAAATAGTCCTTGTAAATTACTTAATTTTTGGAATAATGTTTAAGTTTGCTAACAATTATTTTTCCTATTAGCAGAAATAGACCTCGTAAATTATTGAATTTTTGGAATAATGTTTAAGTTTGCTAACAACCATTTTTCATAGTAGCAAAAATAGTCCTTGTAAATTACTTAATTTTTGGAATAATGTTTAAGTTTGCTAACAATTATTTTTCCTATTAGCAGAAATAGACCTCGTAAATTATTTAATTTTTGGAATAATGTTTAAGTTTGCTAACAACCATTTTTCATAGTAGCAAAAATAGTCCTTGTAAATTACTTAATTTTTGGAATAATGTTTAAGTTTGCTAACAATTATTTTTCCTATTAGCAGAAATAGACCTCGTAAATTATTGAATTTTTGGAATAATGTTTAAGTTTGCTAACAACCATTTTTCATAGTAGCAAAAATAGTCCTTGTAAATTACTTAATTTTTGGAATAATGTTTAAGTTTGCTAACAATTATTTTTCCTATTAGCAGAAATAGACCTCGTAAATTATTGAATTTTTGGAATAATGTTTAAGTTTGCTAACAACCATTTTTCATAGTAGCAAAAATAGTCCTTGTAAATTACTTAATTTTTGGAACAATGTTTAAGTTTGCTAACAACCATTTTTCTTAGAAGCAGAAATTTCGTAAATTATTTTATTTTTGGTATAATTTTTAAGTTTGCTAACAATTATTTTTCATAGTAGCAAAAATAGTCCTTGTAAATTACTTAATTTTTGGTATAATGTTTAAGTTTGCTAACAATTATTTTTCCTATTAGCAGAAATAGACCTCGTAAATTATTGAATTTTTGGAATAATGTTTAAGTTTGCTAACAACCATTTTTCATAGTAGCAAAAATAGACCTCGTAAATTATTTAATTTTTGGAATAATGTTTAAGTTTGCTAACAACCATTTTTCATAGTAGCAAAAATAGTCAACGAATAATTCAACTGTTTATGTATGCATGTGAAGTATGCGTATTTTGGAATTTTTAGAATAATTTAAATGTGTGCTTAATATATAATATTTAAATTAGATCGATTTTGACAGTTGTGTGTTTGCCCGAGCGGTAACGATCTCAACTCATAATCTACAGGCGATGGTTCGATCGACGGTCGTGGAGTTTTTTTGTATGAAATTTTTTCAGCGATTTGTTTCGTCAAATAATAAACAGTGTATTGGGAAAATATGTCTTTAGTATGAATAAAAATATTGCGTCAGCGGAGCTGGTGAGGTGGGAGGGGGTAGGAAGGGGCAGGGGGAGGGGAAAAACGCGGACAATCATGCAATCATTCGGACATTATCGAGTATTAATATATAGATTGCATTAATTTTTGATTTGTTTACATACTCTTATCGGAGAAAGAATTGATCAAAGAAATTTTACATTATCGCTATACATCATTTTGTATCAAGGTTAATGGAATAATTAGTTATGTCTTGAAAATATTCAAATTATTTTACCGCTATTTTTAGTTTTTGAAATATACATATTGTGTCAGAGCATAAACTTTTGTTACATGATTACACAGATCACCAATTAATACAATACTTTCAATACTGGAAAAATCCAGCTTTAATGACATTTTACTTGAAATAACTAGCAATTTGAATATCTACTACATAATTCTCAAAGTATATACACCAAAGGATGTTCATACACTAACAGAACAATTATATTATTATCATGAATATCTCATACAAACCGAGCGAGTGAAACGCTGAATTGTCACGTGTTAATAATAATCTGTTACGGTTATATTATTACCATAACAACGGTGTCATTTTCATTGGTATTCATATTGAAAAATGACTCAATTATTTTTTACGTAACTTCTTATTTTGGTAAATTTGTTCCTCGCTAAGTTGTTAATACTAAGTGACAGAACGGTGATAAAAATATAAAGCATAACATTAATAAAAAATTACGGTGATAATCCGTTAAAAAAATATTTTTGTAAAAATACAATTGATGATATTTTTAGCCAATAAAAGAAAAATATGAAAGCGGAATATATTTGTTCTAAATTAAACTCAGTCATTATTTATCATATAACGATTGTAGATAGAAAGAATCTGTTTTTTTTTATTCTTTATGGGAATGATTAGTAATTCATCTTACTTTGCTTAAATTTTAAATATTTATTTTTGGTATAAAAATTACTGAGAAAATATTCAAGATTTTATTTGTTATTCTTTTAATCAAATATTTGAAAAAATTAAAACTTTGATTGGATCATTTCACAAAATCTTAATCATATTTGGAAGATAAATTCAAATGTTGGGAAAAAGAATAACAGCTTCTTTTTAGAAAAGTAAATGTGTCTGCTCTGATTTACAGCAATTCGCAGAATTTTTTCTGTGTTGCAATAATAACTTCTTCTTTTCCCTTGAATTACATAGGCCAACATAAAAGATTCCATGTAAAAAAACCTTACTTTTAAAATAATTATTTTAATATAGATCCTCATCATTAGAACACACACTTTAAAATAAGGACAAAAACAACAATGTGTTTTCGTTCTATATATTTTTTAAATAATCTGATAGCCATATTGCCTTATGGCTATCAATAGCTTACTTAATAAATGAAACTGTTTTTTTTTTTATCTTACTGTAATGAAGTTTTACTAAAACAATGCCTTTATATTATAAAATCTTAATAAATATATTTTTAATAGCGTGGTAGAATTTTTCAATAGAAAATTTTCGCGATGAACAAAACCGATCGTAATTCTTTGCTAAAATTGTTGCACTGTTACAAGGAAAATGTGTCTTTTTAAAATTAAATATACTTTATAGCATCAAATCTGTTAATCTAGATTTTGTATTACTTAGAAAGAAATTAAGTTCCTGCTGGTCGTATAATACTAACAATAGTTGCCCTGGAGTCTGGACTGTATCCGTTTTCTTCGCAGAAATCTATTCTGCTCTGATTCTTGATCTAAGAAAATTGTTTGACATTTCCATTTATTCACACTTCGAAGAAGAGTTTCTTGTTTAGTCACAAGCGCCTTTTAACCGCATCGCTGATTTTACTTACCTATGAAATTCTTTTTTACTTCTGATTTTTCTTCATAATTCATATATTCACACTAAATTGTATGACGTCTGAGAAAGTCATATTGTGGATGATACATTAAAATGATTTTTCAATAATTATACACATGATTTTATTAAAAGTCTTATCACAGATTAGTCTTATAAGACTAATTTTGTAAAAATAATCATTTTTATCACAGGCTTTTCGGATAATTAATTTTATTTTCAATACAAACAGTATTATTACCGTAGTAGTACTTAATTAAGTGCTACGATCTGCGATAGCTTAAAAACCATCCTCAAACTCTAACAATTACATCTGTAGGTATACATTGTTTGTAAAATGTTATTTAACATTGAAAATATTTCCGACCACTAAAACACAATTAAATAATGATTGCTCTTTTACAATATTTAGTTTCATGTAATTATTTTCAATTTATACGTTAATATGAATCTTGAAGCATTGGCTTGCAGAAAGTTTTCTGCTATTTTTATCAGACTCCCTGAAAATTTCATGCCGATTAATTGCTTAGAAACCAGTTTTCATAATTATATTATTAGGTTACGTTTATTATTTACTCACATTAAATATATAATTCACCTGGGAAATCTGTTTCAAAACCCATACACTTCTTTAATGAAATATAATATAATATATGAATAAAACTTAATAATACAAAAAAGTGTCCCTCGAAACATGGAAATGATGGGCAAATTTTCGTCTCAACAAATAGTGACACGTAAATTAAAAAAACATATCACAGTACTTGCATAATCCTAAAGAAAATATTGTATGTGGAACAAAAGAATGATAGTGACTTACGTGGTTTTACCGATGTGTCACAAACAATAAATACACAACCTTTTTTAACTGTTTATACTTTGTACTTAAAACTGTATGAGCTGGTTTTATTAATAACGTTGTACCCTTGCTATTACTCAGAATCATCAAATAATATATTTGAAACTCAATAAAATAAAATTGAATAAAAACGTTAAAAATCAATAATTTTCTTTTTTATTTAAATTTCTCAGTATGTAATTTAATAATATTTGATTTAGTTTTTTGCACCAAAAAATACTTCTCTTTGTCGATTCAAATGCTTTAGTATGCCCCCACACCCATATAAAAAAATATTTTGTTGCATGCGAGTAGCTTAATATCTATTTGTTCATTAGTAGTAATTAAATTGTCTCCATTCCACATTTTTTTCATTAAATTTAGCTTTATATTTCATTCGTAATTAATTTCGTTAAGTAAGTGGAATTCCTTGTCATATTTTCAACGCACCCTCATTTGAAACGAGAGCGTTCAAGTCCAGTTTATTATTCTACTTATCCATAGGGCAGGCCTGTTTGGTCTCAAAAGCTGTCCCGTTTTCAATTAGCCGTATTCGAAATTCGAAATTTTAATTTGAATCAAGATTTTCGCGATCTCGCGACCGCGTGGGCCGCGCGAGGGAATATAAGGGGGTACATCTTCCGCCGCTAGCCAGTCTCATGGTGTACGTCAAACAGGTCGACCGCATGTGATTATCTCAACGCGGAAGACTTATACGTATTAAAGTTCGTGTTTTAAATCGACTTTAAAATTACAGACATTTATAAACGTGCCATTTATCTAAAATTAAATTAAAATTATCTCCAGGTTTGAAACCTAACATGTAATAAAATTATTACATTCATCGCTTGCAATATCAAGTGAAAGGATTGACGGTTCAGCAAAAGATAAAAGTGTTAATAGAAAGTTTTGCCAACAAACTTTTGTATTATTTAATACAACTGTGATAGTTTTATATTTAAAGTATTATTATATTTATAATTTATTGTGATATAACATTTGAGTGAAGTTCAAACAGAACGATTGGATATATTATTTGTTATATTTCTTTTTGAAATAATTTTCCATCGACTCTTGACTGTGATATTTTATTGGAAAGGTATGAAACGTTCGATTTGTTTAATGAAGTATCTTAAATTATGATATATCATGAAATATATAATTCTAATGTTACCCTAATCTTATTTTTTTCTTTTATAACTAGCAAAGTGAATGGGTACTTGTCATCTTCACTCACAAAATTCATTTTTATTTCTATATAAAACTTTTTAAAAAAGGTCAACAAAGAAATTCAAACGACACAGAAAGCACAACCTACGTGACTATAGCAACGTTTTCAGATCAATTTCATTGAGGATGCTTTTCATCTCATATTATGTATCGCGCGATACGCCTGCGCCGTGGTGCATCACATCGACGATACCCGAATTTTTACGACCTGTTTTCGTATAATTCACAAATGGGCTAAAGCGAAAATAAAAATAATACTATTTATACTTTTATTAAGTAATTAATATAAACAAAATATTTGACTCTTATCCCGATATAAGATAAATAAAATTTATCACCCACCGAAGCTTCCCAGCAATGATAATATCAAGTACAAATGACAACCTTCAATGATAATGATATCACAAAAAAAAAAACAAATTGAATGCCTAACCCAGTTTTAAAGTTCGTTACACTTAGTTTTTACCCCTTTGATCGATTTTAGAATGTTATTTGTTAGTATTTATTATTCAAGTGGACTTTATTTTCGTCTAGTTAGTATGTTTGTACTTACTTTTTTTCTTACTACGGTAATAATTTACGTATCACTATTGCAAGAGACCGATATGGAGTAGCTGAATATTACAAAATTGTTTCACTTCATTTCAATTGTTTCACTTCAACACTAACGAACATCGACAAAGTTATGTCGAAAATATATGTTTCAGGCGCTAATTGAACACGGTGTATTTTTGGCACTAAATCGGTTTTAAGCGGTTTTTTTTTTCATGAACAATAAATGAATATTTTTAATAAAAACGTGTCTTTAAATCGTCACGAAATCTTTTGTAACAACTTAACGACGCCGATATTTTCATGGCTTATGATATCGTCTTTACTATGTATTACTTGCAAAGTATATTATTTGATTTCCATGAAGTATTTACTTATTGTTTTTACCGTTGCTATATTTTTTTAATTAAAAAAAATAATTGGCATTACAGGTAACGACAACACGCTAAATATTTTACATTTGGAATGATTTCACGAGAAAAACTCGATGAGAATTTATTGTAAGTCACTCGAGATAAACTCGAGGTAAATTGACATCACAAACACAGGTCTCAAATTTGAAATATAAATTTGACATTGACCTTACTGGGAATCAAACCCAGACCCACCCGGTCGGTAGAGCAAGCTCAAGCCAACTAGACCACAGCGGGCCATTATTCAAAACTTAAGGATAGTAGGCATTTTGCCAAATGACTTAAATTATCTGAACGGTAAATGAAAACATTGCATTGAAAATATGGAATAATTGACAGAATTTTACTCTCGTTCAATTAACAACCATGTGTTTTAATGATCATTGTTTGTATCAATTATCAATAACGACAAGTCTATTTCTGTCGAGTGAACAACCATCAATAACAATCATTCAATGTTCACAATCAATTTAAGTCGATTACTTCTTCTCTCTGAGCAGAGTGTATTGAACTTCGTGTCTATAAAAATAATATTAAATTATTTATCATATTACTTTCACATGCAACACAAGGTGATTTTTTTTATCATATAACAAGTAAAAAAAATCTTTTAAACACGTATTTCTTTTAATAGTTTCAAATAAATCATTACCATTATATTTTGAATTTACCATGCGTATACTTAACTTTGGAACTACGTGCGTATCGGAAAGATTGCGCTCGCGATAAACATTTCTTTTCAACGAGTAAAATATAATATTATCGCCCAAATGTATATGTCTGGGTCTTTTCAGACACGCAAGAAATGCCGACGCCGCTACGCCGTGACGTCAGACAATTTTCCTCATTTCACTCGCATGGTTGTACACTTACCGACGTCACGTATTTCGCCCCTATCCAAACGACGATTTTCGTATTTGCATGCAATATTCCAAAATAGTTTTGTTTCTATGTGAGCGAAAAGAGAACTTCGCAATGCGGGTTCTTTAGAATTTCCCAAATTGAAACGCAAGGTCCGACGAATAAGAATATTGCCACAAAGTAATATAATATCATACTATTCATACTATGTATATTTAAGCTTACGTGATATTTGGCTAACCGTCATTAGTCAACACAAACAATACTGTGTGTCATACAACTCGCTTACAGCATGTGATGGAAATTCCTTTATACTGGAATATATTTTTTTTAAATAGTCAATGTACCAAGTAAAATATTTAACTGAGATCAAATTTTATGTAAATATTTTTCAAGCTAGTGAGTATAACAATGTATATCATTTGAAAGCAGTCTTTAACATTCGTGAAATGCGTTATAAAATACGTAGCCAAAACTAGGATTCTTCCATTTTTAGGGATGATTTTGAATTGGTTCTTCTGTTCAAGCGTACAATCAAATAATATTGCGTTAAATCGAATGCAATCAAAACGCGTAATATATAAAAATTTTAAAAAATACAAGTGTGTTATTTTGAATACATACGTATTAATAAAAACTGTCTTTATATTAGAAAAGTATCTCACGTATACATTAAAATAATTTACGTATTAAATCATTAACTTAATCAGAATATTTCAAGTACACTTAACTTAGTCTTTGCAAAATCTAGGACGATACTGATTTTGAAATGTAGTACAATGGCGTCTTGATTATTCTGCCCGTTGTATTTAAAACGTAACAAAAATATTTATTCTGGGGTGTGTCAAAAGGTAATGTGACTGTTTTGCATGTCACGGTTATTAATTAATTGTTTCGAAATGACATCGCATTGAGATTGTAAGCTAATTCATTTAAACTTAGTCCACTTCTGCTTGGCTACGAAATAGCGTTTTACGATTTTTTATAAAAAATAATAATGACCCTACACCTACGAAGTACCTACCTGACTGGCAATTTTTACTCTCGTTTGATTAAGCACTGACCTCGTCCTGAATATTTTAGTACATGGATGGAGAAGTAATTACATTAACCCATTTATGTTGATCTTTCATAATGATGTGTAATTAATAATATAGAATCATCGAAATATATATTTAAATTAACATTTATTTATTTTACGAATTTTTAAATAATAAATTTCAATAATTTTATGAAAACAATATATACAGTAAAACTAATTGTCGTTTACACGGGATATTTTAAATCATCTAAACGGAAGTTTCAAAAAGTCATCCAAGATCAACTCGTGTAAAAAATAATACAAAAATACAAATGGTCAACATTTCAAATTATCTATCTTGCTAGAACTTTGAGAACGAAATCTTGTAATAAATAATCACAACCTTTACCGCAAGCCTACACATTATGTTAAAATGTATTTTTTATCATCTTCATATTATATAACATGTAAGAATTTTTAAAAGTTTGTTTAAAAGGGCTACAAATAAGGGTAATATTTTTTCTCTCGAGAATACTGTATGATTTCAATGGTCCTCGAATCTTTTTAGGCCAATGCGTAGATCAATAATGAGACTCTAAGTAGTCCCCGAGGAGAACTTTACGATTGAATCACTTTCTCTGCTGACGTCATAGAGGTTTACCCCCGCTGTCGTTCTGCTCGAAAGCCTTCCGTCGACCCTCCCTCAGAGCCTATGACGCGCGGCTCACACCCCCGAGAGCCTTCGTCATCACCTTACTCACCCTCCGATAAATTAAATCATCTATGAGTGCTAGCCAACTCGGCTATCATAAGCTTAATAAGTACATTTTTTCGCTGTAACTTTTTCCTAGTAGATTATATATAGCGACACAAAAATCAGTCTAAAAATACTCAGAAAAGTTTTAAATTTATTACAAAATTATTCGTTTTGACGTTTAAATTTAAATATTGAATTTATTCGCAATCTTGAACTTACCTTGTATATATTTTATATGCATTCATTAAATATGCTACTTGAGCATTTGAATAGGAGCCTGTTTAGCATTGAACGCACTCGTGTTTTTATAGAATTTGAAGAGGTCATAAATAATCAAAATTCAGCTTCAGTATTCTTTAACTAGATTCGGATACCAATGATCATAACCTGGCGATAAAATATGTCTATATCATCAATCAACGGAACCATTAATATTCGTCTTAGCTTCACGGTTCAAGAGGGTTTATCTTTTAAAATGCAACCGCTTAAATTTCAAACCCTTAAATACTACATATTTGATCAGTTTCTATATTTTTTTGTGTTTTACAGCACTGATTGATGGGATTTTGTGTATTGAAAGTTTCGAAGGATTACTCAATCTATCTTTGGGGTAAATTGTGAGGTAAATTTAAATTCAGGTCAGAATACAAGAGTTGCGTGCAGTATTATAGCATACATATGTCTTGACCTTCGTCTTGATGAGGAATCTTTAAATAGAACTTTTAAAAGAAAAAATGTATTCTCATTAGCCTTTCTGTTACTTTATTGACCTTCATCGGGACCTTAGTGACATCCTCTCGAAAGTAATTCAACGGTAGCGTAGCCTCTATCAACTATTTAAATACATATTAGATTTAACATTAAACATATTACTCGACTCGCTCCTTGAATTCATTCAGTAATAAGTTTTATTTATTATTGACTTTGCCATTTATGTGTGTGACCAACCTCAGTAAATATACTTTAGTTGGCCTATAATAAAATACTAAACTAATAACCCTAATGATACTTCATTGGCACCTATTAATATTATAATATGAAATGGCTGTTTTAGCCACGTATTTTTAAGATAGTTATACTCGATTTATATATATAAAAAATACATTACTTTCATTATAATTAATAATCTTCAGTATGTTTTGGTTTACTGAAGTTACATTGTGTTGTACTGGAAAAATCAAGCCTATATATACTACTAATTTAACGTTATACAGAGCGTACACAATGAAGAGTGATGAAATGTAGAAGACTGTGATTACAGTCATGGTTTCCGATTGTTATAACAATTAAGAAGCCCAGAGCCTTGGACTCATTAACACGTGACCTGGTATCGCGCAAGTCACAAGTACTGTCCTTCTGACTGCTGTCTTTTACGCGACCCTGGACCTTCACATAGTCTTGTTTTCGCTACGGTTTCCCTCCTCACCTTCGTTGTAAATCAATTATCCATAGTAGCCGACACCAACCTCTCACATTGCAAGACACTTCAAAATAATCAATATAATAATGTGCGACCGTTATTTACTACTTCGTATATTTTTTAACGAACCATAGTGACCTGCTCTTATTTTTTCGTGTATATTGTTTCATTTTTTTATTCTGATAAATATCGTCTATGCGAATTCGCGCAAACATGTTTTGACGGTTTGATCAATACGTTTCAAGCGAAACTAGTTTTTTTGCTAAGTCGCTTGCAGATTATAAGTAGAATAATTAAATCATTTGCATAATACGTAGGTACAGTAATAACAGACGAACGTATTAAATACTATTAAACATTTTTGTAACCGGTGAGATAGAGCATAAAATTAAAATAATGTGTTTCTAAAAGTAACATTTAATTGAGTAATTACTTTAAATACAAGCTGATACCGTAACATTTAAAAATACACAAAACGCTATATATTTTCATTGTTTATTCGTCACGAAATATGTAAACGAAGTTGATACTAAAATATGTAGGAACGCATGTGTGAAACGATGTACGTTCAACTGCTTTATTGGATTAATGATAATTTTTAACTCGCAAATCCTAATAGCTAGTCCATGGAAACGATGATAACGATGACATAGTATATAATGTGATATTATTATTTAATACAACCTCTTGACGCATTCACATAGAACGACACAAATCATAGATTTATTCTGCCAGTGAATCTCAATAGTTTATTAAGGTAGTTAATGATACAATAAATAAATAATTATATCCTTCATAATTTCTCATATATGTTATCCTCTCAAAGGGCTGCAAAAAGAGCGGCTCATTTATTCTGTTTTGATAACGTTCCTCAATATAATTTACTTTTTTATAAAGTTTGATTCTATTATACTTTGATTCAAGCTATTATGCAAATTTTCTGTGTATGTTCATGATGTACGACGTTTATTATTATGCTATGGCGCCGGAGTATTTTTTATAATCTATAGTTACCAAGCGTGGGTATGATAATAGTAATAAATAATACGTCTCATCTGACCGATTGATCCTCCCAAGAATGCGTGTGGGTGTATTTAAATAATAAAAATATACAGTGCCAGGTTACCATAAAAGGTAAACATAATAATACCATCCCACGATATGTCCAAATATGGCTCTACAGAGCAGCAGATAGAAGAGCCGCATTACCAAAAATGGAAGATTCCCGATGTGACAACGTGCAGTTCTCACATTCAAAATGAAAACAATGCTGTCGATTTCTTTTATTTTAAATATTTACTTGAAAAAATAATAATAAATATTGAAACATTAATTCTAAATTCTTAGGGAAGCCGTACGTGGGTTTTATTATTGCGAAATAAGTAAGGTACATGCAAATAATCAATTGAATTGAATTGACAGTCAATTTTTATTAAAGCGAATCATATTTTTAGACAAAACAAGCACTACACATTGTTTTACCTTTACCATTACTTATACACGCCACATTTTGGGGGTGTGCGTACAATTTATCAATATCTCAAGTAGGTAACGCAATTATCTTTTTATTGGATATGGATCGACTGTGCGCAATAACAGTGGTATCTAAAAGACCATTTTTATAATGGATATCGTGTTTACAATAACAGTCCTATGGCGATATAGGTAAAACTGTAAATACAATAGTTTGATCAGCAAACATATGCATGTAGAAATCCACAGCGCTAATAAAACGTTATCTGTTTAATTTCACACAATTTAATTTCATGGCGTTGTGCCAGCTTAGGAACTAATCGCAAAGTCAACTTTCTGAAATGTTAAATTATCTAATTACAAATAATCAACATAGGGATGCGTACTTTTATGTTTACACAGAAATTACTTCGATCCCACTACACTATTTTCTTATTCCTTTGGTTTAAGATTAAGTGGGCTCGCCACGAAGATATTTGAACGATAAATGTTTACCACATTTAGATTGAGAGGTCGTCGTTTATGACGTCGTAGCAACACGGCGTAGATCCCAAGATGCCTGTTTGCACTTTAGCGTAGTATATATCTTTCGTCATCCTTGACTGTTTAATCAGACCCACACAGCTAGATGTTTACCCATGCTTTTCTTTACCTATTTGTGGTATCTTGCGATTTAAATACCGGCTGAAAATATGAGATAAAATTGTCCCCGTAAAGACTTAGATCGATATCTCGATTGCCCAGATTACGAGGCTTACATATTTTTATCGCGAACGACAAACAACGCACGAGAGGGCTTTATTATTAATTTGTCACCGAGTTTATCTATCAAAACCGCAACGATTGTCGTTCACTATTCGACTGGAATTCGTGCTGATCGGTTATATTGTCATGTGCTGAAAATATATTTTCATTGCGGTAGTGTTTTCTGTGAAGTGTTTTGGAAAAGTACCCATCGACTTTGTCAGGAGTAAAGTAATGTCTCGACACGAAGTTTTCGTCATTGTCCGTTACAGGCCAGATTTAAATTTTATGGTGTCACCTGCGATCGTCTTAACACTTACATTTTTCCCGTAGAAAAAAAAAGTGCGAGTCGATCCTCAGTAATCGAGCCTGTCTACGAAAGAAGAACAAGACTCTAGTGTTTTACGGTGTCCACTTGTTAACAAACGGCTTTAGTAGCTGAAGAAATGGTGCTCACGCCGAGTACGGAAGGCGTTCGAAGGGCTGATGCGAGAGCAGCGAGGATTGCAACCCTCACAGACCAGGTGGCTGCGTACGGAGCTTTGGCGGATCTTGCCTGTGTTGTAGCCGTTGCTGCGTTACAGGTCTTGGAAATACTGGATTAATATTTTACAATCGGTCACTTTTCTATTTGGGTTTTTCAAAAACCGACATCAAGAGAAACAAAAAAAAAAAAAGCAGACACTATCACAATGTATGTGTGTGATGTCTTATTCAGAATTTTAATTAAAACCAAATTAGTCTGTTAAAATAAGTTTACTTCTGCGTACTGGTACGATATATACTTACAAAATGTTTGGTTTTTAATATTGCATAAATGTATTTTATTTCGCTAAAGCTGTAAGCTATTCTGCGATGTTTCGCCTTCGGTTGTAGATCAGTCAAGTTCAGAAGAACATTCACCCGACTGACGAAAACTTACGTTGTTAATTTAATAAAACACTTCCTCTATCTACGGGCGTGTATCAAATCTTAAAACCACATCACACTTCAAATTGTATGATAATATTATTTTACATAATTACAGAGTACCCGGCTATTTGCAAACCATTTTATTTCTATGTCGTTACACTGGGTATATAATTACATTTTTTTAGGAAAGTTTTATGTATTGTTAGTATTTTTTCTTTTCCGTATTTAAAATTAGCTGTATTAAGTTGTTGTAACATTTTTTTTATTTTACATAGGCATTATATTAAATCAGCTTAATTATTCAACATTTAATCCATGGTTATGTTAAAATATTGAGTGGGAATAAGAAATTCCCTAAAAAGTAATTTATTTTTTATTAAAGGTTGAAACTTATCGATCGTAAGAACTTTTTAAATATATCTTTGAATAATTATTGAAGCCACTCACGTGCGCGCCTGTTGTTGATTGATATTTGAAAGTAATAAATAATTTATTAATCAACGCTCTTTATAAAGATAACAAACTCCAAATATATATCAAATGTATGATATTACGCTCCTGGCTCAACACTACGCAGTAATGTTTCAAAAAAATGTTATTTTAATAATTCTATATGTATGAAAACAAAATAGCGTTTCGATCAGTTACTAACTTGTATACTATTTCCATAAATTTGGAGACGAGTTACATATATCAATCAGGGTAGTATTTATACTATCTAACTATGATATTTGTACAAAAGCTAGATTCTGGATATTAGTGTCGTGAAACTATTATATTTATTCAAAACTTCATTTTCTTTATAAGCCGTCAACAAATAATATTTACAAATTTACACTTTAATCCAATACTGTGATTGACAAACAATAATTTTTTCTGTATTTTTTTATAGTTCAAACGGATGCTGAATAAAGAATTGAGCCACTTCTCAGAATCCAGCAAGTCAGGAAATCAAATCTCTGAATACATCTGTTCGACTTTCCTTGGTAAGTGCATTTCATTGGACTTGTTAAAATATAAATTATGATACATAATATAATATATATATTATACTACACAGATCTTGCTAGTCCTTTTTACAGTTCAGAACAAAGCTTAATTTTTCAGTAGTCTTTTGAAAATCTGCACTTTTTTAGTAACTAATTTTATAATATAAAAAGGTGTTAAACATAGTCTATGCATTTCATTTTTAAATACATCGATTGGCGATGTATGCCTTCAAAATTCGCAGTATTTTATTATTTTAACACTTCTTCCAAACCCAAATTTTGAAAATGATTTTTTTACTTCACTTATGAAATTAGTTAAATTAACTTAAAAATTTATAAATTTTTAGCGAACGAAAATGAAAAAACCAACTTTCAATAAAAGTTTCGGAACTGCATCTTTAAGTATTTTTGCACGCTATAATTAATACTTAATAGGTATCTTTGGAAAATTGTAGTAAAATACTTTCAAGATTTAGTTTGGCAGTCATTTTAAAGAAAGTTGCATATGACTTACTACTTATTACTCTATGTGACTTATTTTTATGAAGCCAATAGTTCCAAGATTGTCGTCGAATCATAAATACATAAATACACAAATACATTGAAATCCTTATACTTGAATTAATTTTACTCGTTGCATCATTGCTTGATTAGAAATAATTGTAGAACTCAATCAAACGACTGAATCTCAACATAAGTAAAATATTAAACATTTATTGTAGTGTTGTTTATGGCATAATAAACCATAGATTATATTACTACCAACTAATAGACGTCAAACTCTGGAACTGTTCTCCTGGCGCTTTCATACTACGCAAAGATAACTAATACTACGATTACTTTTCAAGCAGTTGCTGTGTATTTTATAGTTTCCTCTTTTTATAGATAAGCAGCAAGAATTGGATATACCTTCATTACACGTTGAAGATGCAGTCGATCGCTCCACCAAAAAGAAAGACAACGGCAGGCCGCGTCATGCGGAAGCCTCTCGCACTATGTCCCAGGTAGATATTGTAAGAAATTGAAATATTTTCCTAATCTGCTGAATATCCTATCGTGGAAAGTTATTATTTCCTTATATACTCCATTCTCGTGCCAAGTAAGTAGCTGATATATTATTTTATTGGTACCTTTGTGACGTACGAAATTTAAATTCTAATATGCATTGAAGTTACTACTTGACAGTATCCTGCATATTTTTTTTTTTAGTGTCAATAATTTTATCAGCTAGCTGCTAGACTAACGCAAATAGTATCATAAATCAATCTCAACTAGTGTAAGCATCCATGTTCTTAAACATAACCTTATCATACTCATTTATTTGTCTTGAAAAAGATTCTGGTTAATGTATTGAGAAACTATATAATCAGGGACTGAGAACTTTTGCAATGGGACAGGATATTAAAAAACCTCCACACACTAAATATACGCAAATAAGTTTGTCGATAGCAACACTTGCGGAATGAAATTCGAATACCTAGTTCTGTTATGCAATCTACAATATTATTCATTTAATTATGCCAATCATTGATTATTTCATCTAATTGCCATTGTTTTTATGACGAATAAATGTGGCGTGTTTGTAAAATTTTACCCTAATTACAAATGCAATCAATGCAGTGAAAATTTACTTTTTAAAAATGATTTAAAATTCAATTCATTGACTGCTCTTTGTGAATTAGGTGCCAAGCCCACTTTTTCGTCAGTACCACTTTAGTGTGAGGTCCACTTTAGTGTGTCTTCTGATATTTATTCATTCCACCTAACGTACTCTAAAATAAAAGGTTTCAATGGATTCGGCAGTAACTTTGTGGAAGTTTATTTTATATGAAAATAAAAGGCGTTCAAATTGATTTGCTTCAATCATGCCTCGATAACATTTGTTGGAAAAAGCACTTAAAATGAAAAAGTTGATTTTTTTTTCACTTAAATCTGAATCTCATACAGCGTTCAATAATATTTAATTTGTTCTCGCTGTGTTTTTTCAAATTACAATAATTAATCCGTTGCTATGCAATTAAAACAAATGAATAAATATCAGTATATTTAAAGGTAGACATCACACTAAAGTAGCACCTCTTCATCATCAGCCAAAAAAAGAAATTCATTACAGTATAGTACTTCACTACTTATCTTATATTTACTAGCAACACAAAAATTTTCCTGTCACAATATTCTTTGGTAATACTTACCAGTTTTCTCTAGTGTGTTATCTTTTTATCACATAATTACATTTTGATTAAGTATTCACTTCTTAAATTTGTCTTGATCTATTTATTAGTAAAGAGTTCATTTGTTAGAATCATAAAAATATAGTTACAAAAAATCTTTGCTTTAACTTTCCAAGCCTTTATTCCAGATATCTGGTGTCAAACGAGCATTGACCCATACAAATAGTTTCACTGGTGAGAAACTACCTCGACACGGTGTGGAGTGTGCACGAGAAGAAGAACTGGGTCGGACTTTGGCAGATGTAGATCGGTGGGGCGTCGACATTTTCAGAGTAGGAGACCTCACAGCAAACAGACCGCTAACTTGCATTGCCTACACTGCCTTTACGGTTAGTCCTTTTCTTAGCATCTAAAAATTTCTTATTGTTCAGTAAATCTTATTAATTTTACACAATATCATATTTCTATTCAAAGTTGCATATTACTAGGAGTTGTGATATAAAATATATAATTAAGACATTTTTCTGTTCTGCAGAGCCGAGACCTACTTAAGACACTGATGATTCCTTCGAAGACATTCATAACATTCATGATGACCCTCGAAGATCATTATGTGAAGGACAACCCGTTCCACAACTCTCTGCACGCAGCAGACGTGACGCAGAGCACTCACGTCCTTCTCAATACTCCCGCACTGGAATCGGTATTCACCCCGTTGGAAATATGCGCCGCTCTATTTGCAGCGACCATACATGACGTGGACCATCCTGGCCTCACCAATCAGTTCCTCATCAACTCTAGTTCGGAGCTCGCCCTTATGTACAACGACGAGTCGGTTTTGGAAAATCATCACTTGGCTGTAGCTTTCAAACTACTCCAGAACGAAGGCTGCGACATTTTCATCAACCTGCACAAGAAGCAACGCCAAACGCTGCGCAAAATGGTGATAGACATGGTGTTATCGACAGACATGTCTAAGCACATGAGCCTGCTGGCCGACCTCAAGACCATGGTTGAAACAAAGAAAGTGGCCGGTTCTGGAGTACTGCTCCTGGATAACTACACAGACAGGATTCAAGTCCTCGAAAACTTGGTACACTGTGCCGACCTCAGCAACCCCACCAAACCGCTTCCTCTTTACAAACGATGGGTGGCGCTTCTCATGGAAGAATTCTTCCAGCAAGGTGACAGGGAAAGAGACCAAAAAATGGACATCAGTCCTATGTGTGACCGTCATAACGCGACAATTGAGAAATCTCAGGTCAGTTAACAAGTGTATAACGCTTGATCACATTTTATTTCATTAACTATTTACTTTGTACAATAATTGGTTATTTTCGTTTATATTATAACGCTATCAATATTTTGGATGGATCGGTCGTTAAATTTGAGAAAATTAAATTTTCAATACAAAGTAATCAATTCAATTGTACAAGTTAAGTTTATTATAGAATGAGTTACCTTCTGACTTAGTTCTCAATCAAAAAATAATATTTTCCTTTTATAGGTGGGCTTCATTGACTACATTGTTCATCCGCTTTGGGAGACGTGGGCTGATCTGGTTCATCCAGATGCTCAAGATATTTTAGACACCCTGGAGGAAAACAGGGATTGGTATCAGAGTATGATACCGCCTTCGCCACCGCCTTCTGAAGAACCGGTCTCTCAAGGACCTGACCGCCCTGACAGTCGACTTGACAAAATCCGCTTCCAGGTAATTATCCTTATTGACTAAATTTAATGTGTCACCTTAGTTACTTAGTTACACCTTAATTTCATTATCTTTAACTATTCAGATTTTAATTATACTGCTGTCACTAAACAACGTCTTAAAATATCTTAACCCAACCATATTGTTGATTCACAGGTAACTCTGGAAGAAGGCGAAGGATCGGAGGGAGAAGGCGGAATGTGACGGAGGTTGTTGGGACTTTGTAAAAAACTGACAGAAAAGGTGACCGGCTGGTGGCGCCTTCGCCAATGAAGACCGGCCGCCGACTGCAAATATTGTATCGATCCGTACCGATCGTACCGTACGCTGAGTTTGGCTTATCTCCGCGACTCCGTTCTTTATTATTATTATGCTGCTCTCTCTTGCCATAACTGCGGCGATCTGTCGCCCTGTTAGCTTTTCTATGTAGTCATATGATAAATGTGTGATATGTTTTATTTTCCCAAAAATGTTACGCGTCGGTTCCGGGGACGCGTTTCGCCGCTGAAAAATTATCAAACGATCCGCGCGGTCGGGAACGTCGACGGAGTTTAAATTAATATTTATTCGAGAAGACATAGTGTAAGTGTTAAAAAATTTAACTCGGTGTTTGTTGTTGATCCCGTTCTGATTTGTGCTCGCCGTGTTCCTTTTCTTTCTCGAGTATCTCTCTTGTGACGATGCGACACAGATATATATTTCAGTTGAACTGAAACGAAGGCAGGTCCTGTTATTTTAGTATTTTATTGTTGTTATGTATGATTTTTTAATCGAAATCTTTGACATTGAAATAGAAGGATGCAATCTCATCTTCATCTCTCGTACGCTGCAAAGACACGCAACGGTCGCGCTCCCGCTCGAAGCCGGCGATGACACTGTGAAGTCTGTCAGACTCGTGTTTTGTTCTCTTTTACCGTTCCGTCTATCGGCCCGTCATCGCATATACCGGAAGATATTTTAAAACAAAACTACGGATTCGGTTTTCACCCGCATCAGACCTTCAGTGTTGCCTATTCTGTTACCACCAAGATCAAAGTGTTCCTTTATTAAATAAGTAATCCTTATGATTTCACAGAACATTAGACATCTTATCTTGTATTAAAATAAAAATAAAATTACAAAAAAACACACGCATCGTAGAAAATGTAATGTAAACCGCCGGATATTCTCATGACATGTACATAAACAATATTCGAACCCCGTAACTGTTTCGCTCAGTGTTTATTAAGTGTTAGCACATGTCACCACAACACAATTATTATCGGTTGTATTACCATCGCATTAAAGTATTTATTTTCTTTGTTACAACAAAGATTGAATGACTGAATGTACATTACATAGGAATAACATTTGATCATCGCCAAATCTCAACTTTTGTGTATGTATTTAATTAATATGAGTAATGAGTTAAGTAAAAAAAACCATATGATAAATTTGATCTGTGATGCTGGACATTGCACATTAAATTTACTTTGAATTGAAATAGTTTATAATTAGTTATAACAATCAATGTGTCTAGGGTTAACTTGATATGGATTAAAGCAGGGTGTTTCACCACTATGTATTAAGTTTATCAGTTCTTTAGTATTATAATATATTAACACGTGTTTTATCTGTTTTAACAATTTTTTCAAATTGACCTGAAAGCACATTCGAATTTTGAAAAATTGCATACAATCGAGAATTTTCAACAATACTGTTCAATTTGTTTGCATTTCAATTTAATATCAATCTCGTTGATGAGTTTCTGTTTTATTTAAAAATACAATGGCAATCTGTGTAAATCTCATTTGTTATATAGAGTTGAATGTATTTAGTCCTTCCGACAGAGACGGTCGGGCTTTCCCTGTCCGATAAAAACCAAATAAACTAGATAAAAATTACTAATCACAATATAACCAAAAATGATAGCTGTAACTGCATATATTAATAATAGCATCCTTAACAAAATAAAGGTACTTGTTGCGTGTGACGAAATAATATGCTGATGTTTTATTTTTTAGTTACTTATAAATTATACAAAGCAAAGTAATCATATTAAATATGTATATCAATAGTTTTTAGAAAGAGTCCTTCAGTGTCCACGTGATCTTTAAATTTGTTGCTAGTTGCGGGATACGATCCTCACACCCCATCCTCGACGCTTTCTAGCTTGTAGACCTATCTGTTTACTGTTTCACTTTCGATTTTCCTATAGACGGCTCCATCAATAAACTGTTTGTTATCGTTTAAAGCTTGTTTCATTCGCTTTCCATGTAAAGCGTAAGCTTTAAAAAACCAATGAACGTGTTGGATAAAATAATCATAACTTTGTCAAAATAAAAAATTTTAATGTAAAAAAATGATAGTATGATATTTATTTGAGTAAAGATTTTAGATTGTAAAAACATATTTATTGAACAAAAAATTATACCTTATTGGATTACTAAATGAGTTTATGTTTCGAAAATGTATAATTTACATGATTAAATTGTCAAGTAGTTGGAACTTGACCAAATTATTTGAAAAAACTTTTCCTTACATACTCACAATATTTGAAGCAACCGTACACCATTTTGAAAGAGAGCACACGATTCCCAGATTACTTACTTTATTACTCTTCACTGCTTCCCTGTCCTTATTCTCAAAAAAGCACAACAAATATAACCTCACACGAAAATCGCCATGTTATCCAATCATCGAAAGATTTACAAACATCACCAGGTAATTGCTAAATAATATTATTTAGTCATTCACACTAGGTTATATTATTTTTTTTCTGCTGAACAGAATATTAATAACTTCTTCCGAAACTGAACTTCCTACTTTTTCCATATTCATCAACATACTGTGATTACCTATCAGCTTGACACTAAATAAAATGAAATCAATCCACCAACACTTTGATACTCATAGAATTTTATGATTTTATGACTCGTCAACTGATATCTTCAAATTCCATAACAAGTGAACTTCGTCCGGTGCAACACTTATCAATTGGAATTCCTTCAAACAGTCTGGCATACTTTTTACATATCTCACACAGTTTACAATTGTGCATTATAAAATTAATATGATTCCCAGACATGCCACTGTTAAAACTGTCGAATCTATCATCAAACCTGAAAGAAATCGACAGTTGAAAGATTTTAAATAAGCACACAACATCATAGGTTCACAATCACCACATATCTTTAATATTTATACATGGTTAAGAATGCAAGAGAGCGATGCAAAAATCAGAATAGGAATCGGTGCAACTGAATAAAGCCTCAAGAGTAATGTATTATTCTTGAACGAACTCAGGTAAGTAACCGATAAAAAAATTCAATTAAAATATGGATGTCTAAACAACTCTCAGAACCCTAATTTTGAATGTAGGTACATAATTTAATTATGTGATAGTTAAAATTATTTATACAGTAACAACCCAAAAGCACTAAGTACCAACTTCAAAGGGATAAAGTAAACATACCGCTTTCTTGGTGAATGGCAAACTGGCATTTGACGTTTTGATTCATTTCCGTCATCAGTTGTAATTGAACCCGGCTTAAGAGATATGTCTCTGCATAATGAAGATGTCCCAGGTAGTACTTCATCTATTCTTGTTTTTGTTACGACTTCTATTTTTGGTGATAGTATTCCCTAATTAAATAAATATACAGCAAATTAATCAGAGATTGCATACTATGTCATAACTTCATTCTATTCTGACTCATTGCTATTCTGTTTGCTTACTGGAAATATTGAACTTGACTTCATCAAGAGTTCCACAATGAAATTTTTACATACTGCTGGAGGATATAACAGATCTTCTAATATTCCAATATATTTTGCTAGAAATCTTCCGTTTTCAAAAGAGCAACCTGTCGGCCATTGAATAAGTTCACAAATAAACAATTCATTACCTAAAACATTAACATCTCGTTACAGTTTTGATATGTCAAAAAACGAATATATTATGCAGTCATGATACATAGTTTTGGTTCAAAAATCGAAAAAATTACTTGCTCCACCTGCAGGTAAAATTTTTGCTGTTAATTAATATAACTGATTGAACCAGATAAGCCATCAAGCTTTAGGCAAGTAAACTTAAAATATATTTTTAATAGCTATGAAATAGAAATGAACCACACATGAACAAATAAATTGAAATAAAATGTTTTTCGTTTTTAATAAATAACATTTCTGATGGCATTTTGGGAAAATAATTTTGATACTGGTGGCTTTGGCTTTCAAGTTTTTTTAATTTTAAGTTATTACTCACAGATCAGTACTATATGGCTTACTTAAAACTGAAAAGCTCTGACCATAGTATCGAATATATGTTTTTGTCACCATTTTCAGTAATATTTGAACATAAAAATAATTCTTTATGAGATTAGAATGTGTCGAATTTGAAATCATGTAGAAAACAAAGAAATCATTTAAGGCACCTGACAAAAACTCAGAAAAACTGTATATTGAGCTTTGAGGACAGATGCTTACGTTGGATAATAGGAGTGAGGTGGTTTAATTTCGTGAAGAATTCGGAGATTAGGGAAAGTACAAGACAGCACCCATCACGTATGAAGAGACGTTGGGACTGGACGCGGATGCTTCTGGAAAGCCTTAATCCTGCTTGCTTCTTCTTCTGACCGGTGGGTTTCCAGCGTCCTGGACGACTGTCGGGTACTATCCATAGGATGTACTTGGCAGAACTGAGGGATGCTGGCATATCATGGAAGGAAACAATTCAATTGGCAGAAGACAGGGAAACATGGAGATGCCACGTGACAGCCGTATGCTCCGAATAGGGAGCGAATATAGTCAAAGGAGAAGCAAAATAGAGCATTCAAAAAAAGAGACATCGAAATTAGGCATACACAGTACGTAATACGAGCTTTAAGGGTTAAGTGATGACTCCTTATTACTTTATTGCAAGAAAAGTAATTCAAACAAATTTATTATTATGGTAAGTAAATATTTTCACCAATTTACTGTGAATACATCCAATCCTTTTTTTTCACGGTCTATTTGCAGACAGTTTCGAAATTGCATGGTTCAATGTAAAGGAACCGATCCATAATCCTATTTATTTATGCTCACTTCATCTTTTCTTACACAATTTCTTTTTGGCACGGCTGTTTCGGTATAAAACGTATCCTTTATGTGCAAATTTAATTTGTAAAAAATTCGTTCAACAGTTTGTAAAAAAAAGCTTTATCCTATAAGGTGAAATCGGTCACTTACCAACTTCTACTAGAAATGGAGAAATTATCATATACATCAATTAAACAAACATACACTTTGTCACTGTTTGATCAATAATGTTATCTTTTTGGAAAAAAAATGATACCTAGTATATCAAAAAGCGAGATATACCGAGTATACGACAAAAATTGACAAAACTTTAACCCAATTATAAACAGTTAGGTATTTGAGAATTTGAGATGACTTTTTATGCCATTATTTACCTGCTTTTTTCATGGGAATCTATTAAAATAAATTAAGTGATCGCAGAAACTTATTTTTGTAGTAGGTATTATAAAATCAAATATTATTTATTCATTGTTTAAAATTAAAATTATAGTACATGACATAACAGTTGACGCCAATTTGTCATGTACTTGCAAATATAAAGAGACAAAATATAAAATAAAACTACATAATACATCAAAATCAACACACAAAATCAAGAAATAAAATATTAAAATTTAACAAACACTTCACAAATACTATCATTAAAAATGTCCACTTCTCCTGGCAGTGAGTTGATCAATCGAACGGCCCTAGGAACTGGTGACTCAAACCTCCTAAGCGAGGTATAAGTTTTTAGAAATAAAAGTTTTTGCTCATAGTTTCGCCCACGTAAGAATAAATTGGGAGCATGTAAATTAATAGTCATGAGAATTTCAGGATTATTAACTCGGCCCCGAAGGAGAAGAGAAAAATGCTTTAAGCTTGAAAACGATCTTCGAGCTTCAAGAAATTGAAATGATAACATTCCTAAAAGAAATTTGGTGGGGTAGTATTCCTTTAAGGAATTATCAAAAGGGAAGAATTTAATTTTTTTGAAATAATGATATCTTAGAAATTTCTTATGGACTCTCTCCAATTGCAGCTTGTATGAACTTTCATATAGACTCCAAATGATGGATACATATTCAAGCTTTAGGTTATATATAAATAAATATTGTTAATATATAAATAAATATCTCAATGATCTGTATGATTATACCAGGGCTGTGGAGCAGTAGCAGTCGTGAAGTCATGGTATTTTGGACGGAGTCTGAGTCATAAAAAAACAGGCTACCCAGACACCTTTTTTGTAATTGACTTTAAAAATAAAGAAAGTTATGCATATTTTTGAACATCTATTAATACGCATAACTTTCTGTATTTTTAAAGACTATTGTGATTTAAAACGTTGCACCTTTTTTAATCAGAGTCAGACCAATTGTAAGTACCGTTGTCAGAAAATTTAAAATACCAGAGTCATAGTTTTTTTTTCATGTCTCCAAAGCCCTGGATTTAGTTTTTACAGTAACATTAAATCAGGGATGTGGAGTCTGATTTGAAAAATATAATAGCTTCGGTTCCTTTTGAATAAAAACTGTGTATTCAAATTGCTAGGGGTCAAAAGTGCATCCTACTAAGCCTAAAAAATAATCAAAGTCCTAATTTAAGGTAAGTTATGAGTCGGAGGCGTTTTATTTCTTGACCTCTCCACAAACCTGCATTAAATAATAATAGTAAAATAAAGTACAATTTGGTTCATGATTGATACTCGTCATAATTCGTTTTATACAATCTTACCCAAAATAGACTGGAACTTTGAGAGGTCGTACACATTTTGGAAATCTTTTTGAAAATAAAATAATTCATGAAAATGTAATGGAAAGACAGGAGGTACGTAAGCTGTTACAAACTTAGAACCCAGTGTCTCAACTGACAATGAAACACTGCCTTTTGGGCATAGCCACACACCAGGACATGTTACCTATAAAAAGTGATTGTATTAAATAAAAATATACCTATCTAATATAGAAAGGTTTTTTTAACTGTTTTTATTGTTTATACATGTAGTAAATAGAAAACATATTATTAGGACTCAGAGATCAATAAAAAAGGCATTTTGGCTTACAGCTTTTACTTCAATTTCCAATGAAAGTTGAACACATTTTCTTCTCATTTCGAAATATTTTCTAGTTTTTCATATTTAATTATTAGCTATTTTATTTTAATTTTAATAACTACACGCCATTACTATTTCACCGATTTCGAATGTCTACTGACTCTTTTATTTGTGATTTCACGCATTGCCATAGCAATATGTTTTACAATTATGTACATATATGTTTTCTCATATATAGGTAATATATATATATATATATATATATGTGTATTTAGATTGAAATTGAAAATTATTTTAGACAAGAATTTGAACAATTTATTTATCTTTCATTCAAAATATAATTGTATATAGGTATAACATTTTAATATAAATTACCCAATATTATTATTGTGATGTGTACATAACGACATCTATTAAAATAAAATTAAAGCCATAAGTATGAATGCTATAATAATAATAATAAATACTACTTTTTAGAGATGTCTCTGTACGGCTTCACTTTTGCAAAATAAAGTAATGTCCAAAATCAATATGATCTTTTTTGCAAAATCCGATCGTTATATTTTCTAATTGAAATTCAGAAAATTCTATACTTTTATACAATTCCTACCTCTCTTTAAAAACTTTTAAAGACGGTACGTGCTAAAACATGTTTTTTCACTTGGTTCTTTAGAGTCCAGCAACATATCGGAAGTATTTTTTTAGCACCGTATGGGAAGTGTAAATAAGAATAAGTATCTTATATCAGTATAATAAGGAAAAGTCGGTTCACAAACACAATTGATGTAGAATCTTGTTCTCCATTCAATGATGCCCTATTTATAAGAAAATTCCAAAAATGGCCATATTCACCATGACCGGGTGAACCTGAAACAGTGTTGACATGGTGTACTCACCGGTTTGTGGCAAATGGATTGGTTATATTTTTTTATTCTTTGCGATATGGGCGGAGAATATTGATTATGCCAATGAGAGACTATTTTTTATAACGTCTTATATCTTAACTGCAAGCGTTTGCGAAAATAAAACATCTTATTATTTGGAAGGAAAAAATCTTACTTGTTATGTTTCTGTGATAAATATTTTGTTCCAAATACGATATCATTACTGCCGTACATGGGCTGATTACTATTTTGACAAGCGCTAGAAATTGGAAAAAAAATAACTTGTCGCGGAAGCTATTCATATTTGAAAAAAGGGAAAACCATTTTATATACTATGAATTCAATTTAAATTGTATCCGAAATACTCCAAACGGCATTGCGATAACACCATCGAATCAAGAATACATACATACTTGTCGAATTGATTTTTTATTATGGGTTAGGGCTGCCAGATTTCTTGACATAAAAAAACCGAGATGTACTGAATTTTTCAAATCAATATTCGCAAAATTTTATTTTTATTTTGCTTTGAAAACTTTTGATTTTTTATACCGAAAGATGTTTGAACATATTTTTTTAAATCATGATCTCACAAAAAAAGTAATAACAGTAAAATAATAATTAATTATCAGAACTAAGATTAGACCTACAAGATCGATTTCTGTTCGAAAGTGTTAGTATCTGTGATATATATCGCTCATACTCTTCCGCTCACCTTTTTATCTTTACTCTCTTTCACAAAGGAAGGTTGAGTACCTGACTAACAAACAGTTATCGTAAAAAACTCTGTTAAGATACCTCCATAATAAAGCCATATCCTCCACATTTAGAATTACAAAAAAGCTTGTCAAAAATTAGATTCCTGCACTTTCTTTTTCAAAAAAAGGGCTTAAATATCTACAAACTTAATATAACAAATTGTGTGGGGGAGGACTTGCGTGACGTTTGTATAAGGACCCCAATTTTAGTTTTAAGCTACGCCACTGTAAGGTATACGAATTTAGAAAAATGGCATACTTACCTCACCATCAACTTCAGCACTAGTAATAGCGGTGTTAGAAATAATTTAGCGATTTTATTTCACCACGGAAAACAACGACACATGCTATAATATTGATTAATATCATGTTATGACAAAATTGTAAATCACCTATCAGCTATTTTTTTGCTATGCTTACCGCGTTCAAATTACAATTTACAATGTTAATTGTATTTAATTCTAATCGTTGTTTGGTTTTCCCTAAATACGATTCTGATAAAAAATATAATAACTATGTATTGTGCTAATAATTGTTCACGCGTCGTTGAAAAATTGCTGAGACATTTTGTTTTATTAAAACATCATAGTTTGCATTATCAATTTAGTTAAATCATCATAAACGTATTATCTTTAAACATAGTGATTGTTCAAGCATTTATTGAGTTATCAAATTTAATCTGCTCTGTTTTTTTGGTAAAATAATAATATTTTCATCGCATATTTAGGTATTAGAAATTAGGATTGAAATCAAAACAAAACTAAACGTAATCCATTGAAAAATGTATTTTATTCACTTACTATAAAGATTATTCTCATCGAGATGTTCTCGTATGATCTTTAAACATTATAATATTTAGTGCATTGGACATTGCATACACTGTAATGTCAAATTATCTATGTGTGACATTCACAACTATTCTCCATTTTACAGTAACTATTTCAACATTTATTAGCAGTGAGTGTTCAATATTTTTTTTAAAAAAAATTAGTGTTAATTTAGTTAATTTATTTGATTTTGTTAACGTTTAATAAAAACATCAAACATAAATAGTGCGTTTTGATTGGATGCGAATTTTATTGAAAAAATAGGAGGTCCACTTCCTGTTAAATTTTTACAGATTTTTTATTGAAATATAATAATAATGAATGCTTAACTTAAATGGTATGTTTTGAAAATCTTACACGAATATTTGTAAATAAGACACTTAATATTTTTCTTGACCTAAAGGTGTCGTTGTAGACCGCTACACTCGTACCTTTAAAGCTACGATTGATATTGAATCTTAGTGATTGTTATTTTATATATCGTAATGAGTTTATTATAGTATTGTCATGATTTATTATGACTCATTAGGTATTTTGATATTAAAAAAACAGATAAATAACTTTTCGATACATAGTTTTTCAATTTACAATGATGATATTCGAATTTCCGTGATTTTTATTTTTTTTAACCGACCTTATCGTACATAAGATTGATAAAACAGTAAGCACGTGAGAAGTCGTCATTAATTACAAAATTGACATTTTGATAAAAATGGTCGTAAATTTCTTTAGTTATGTCCTGTCTAATTTGCAGTCGGAAAACAAAAATATAAATTTACGATAATGAGCGTATGTATTCGAGCAGTGTGCGTGCAAATTGAATCCGTGTAGTTAGTTTATTATTTCGTTCTAGTGTTTTTTTTTTTTTGAAAAAAGGTACTTACTGGAAAGTAAAAGTTTTTTTTTCTAATCCATATCCTTTTCCAATATGGATCATATGACTTCCAAATGAAAGGTTTCTCAACAGATTTTTCGAGAACTGTTTGTTACTCAACCTCTTTTTAAAAAAACAATATATCAAGCATTAGCTAAACCCTTAGTTCTGCCGAAATTGTTTTGTATTATTTGAGTGTTATCATACCCGTCACAAAATATTCAAAGGGAATATTAGATGGCGACAAACAGCGAATGTTTTCAAAGAAGAAAAATCATTTTTTTTAAAGCAAAATAAAAATATTTTTTTGCAAATATTGATATGAAACATTAAAAATGCCAATAAAAACCGCATTAGAAAAATCCCTGGGTTTTATTATTATTCATATTAGCTGCCTATGCGCGGGAAGCAAATACAGGGGTAGGCTGGAGAGGACTCGGGGGGGGGGGGGGGCTCGCGCTATCCCCTTGTTAGATTTCAGCGTGGCCGACGAGCCCCTTGTTAAGTTGAGAAAATCATTCGTTTTAGATGAAATTTGTACCTAACTAAAATCTTTTTAAAAGCTTAAATTTTATTATGAAACATTAGACTTTGTTGTCCCTTAAATTTTCTCAAAAAATACATTTACTTCGGCTGCATAATAAAAGATCCTCAAATTTCTAGAATCTTAAATTTCAAATTCTGGGAAGACTTTCAAAATTTTTTTTGGGGCTTTTCCTTTTGGGTACCAAAATTTCATTCAAAACACTTACACTTCAATAGTACAAAAAAGGTATGGGGGCCACATAAAAATAAGATTCTCAAAAGGGGCCTCGGGTCCAAAAAGGTTGAGAAACACTCAACTATGGTTTGAAGGCAGTATGGCTGATTTTTACCGAGCCCCTCGTTAAGATATTGGCAGTCCACCGCTGAGCAAATAGGCTGGATAATGAAATATTTCAAGTGAAGATAACTGTTAGCACTTGCTATAGGTCAGTGATGCACAAACGTGGCCCGCGGGCCGCATGCGGCCCTTTTTGAATTTTGTGGCGGCCCTTAAATCTCTTTCTCAAAAATACTTTTATCATGTAAAACATGTATTAAACAATTTTAAGCAAGCTTTTTCTTCAATGAAGGAGAATAAATCGGTTCATAGAAACAGGCTTACAAATATTATGTCAAATTAAAAAAAAATAGTTAAAAATTAAAAAAGACCATAAACGCACTAACTTATGAATTGCATATAAATGAAACACATGGCTTATTTATTTTATAAATAACACGGTCAAAATAATAAAATGGAACCTACTCATTTATCTAAATTCACTTAATCTTTTTTACACGTTTTTAAGGCTGTTTTACATGGAACATACATATTTTCTGTATAAAAAAAGGATTGAGCGTACTTTAAATCATTTTTTTCTTTGCGGCCCGAACCAACGATAAATTTGTTTTATGCGGCCCGCTAGAAGGTAAAGGTTGTGCATCACTGCTATAGGTCAAGTAAAAATATGTAGTTATAAACTAATCGCTCTCTCAAAATTATCTGATTCCTTTAATGTCTAATAGATTCTGATTTATGGAAACACTCATAATTCTTCAATCTATGAAATATTGAATTCAGGAATTCAAAGCCACGACTACGCAAGCGTGTACAACGAAAGCCGTAAAATGTTTAATATGAATCAAAAGAATTGGTACCATTACAATCAACAAAAGTGATCAAAGTTTAATGTATGTTAAAACAAATTAGTTATATAATTTTGCTTAACACTCTGCATAAAAATGCGGTTCGGTATCAAAAGTGCCTACTTATTATCTTTTTGAAGTCGTCATTCATCTTGGTATAATAATGTAATTCTTTACTTCGTTACCTTGCTGTTCCTATTCAGTAGCATTAACCGCACTCAGCTGCTTGACTTCAAGTGTGCATATCAAAACCACGACAATTCCGTTTCGTAATATTGAAATAGAAAACAATGTATACACGATACAATCCTAACTAGGTAAGCTTCAATGGAGATCACGACAATAAGTATCATGTGGATTACTACACTTTCTTAATCTAAATAAGCTTCGGTACAATAATAAGGCATTTTAATGGGTCAACAAAAAATATTACGACTTATTTTGACGTTCTATCGTTAAATATCAAGCATTAAAAAAACCAACCAGTAGTGCTATTCCCGCGTGCGTTACATTTATTTTGGACGGTCTGAAACAGTCAACACGTGATTGTGTTGAGTATGCACGCGGGAATAACACTACAGATGTGAGGATTAAATAAGTTTCAAAAATAATTGATAATAAAAATCTTCGATAGATTCGGCGGTAGCTTTGTAGAAGTTCATTTTTAATATAAAATTACACTTGATAACTTTGCTATTTACAATTTGTGATACGTGGTTTGGGAGATAGTCTGATGGTGCGAAACAGCTATCACAAATTGTAACACAACAAATGAATTAATAAAGTTATCATATTTAATTGTATATTAAAAATAAACATTTTAAGGAAGTTTTACCGTCGATGTTAGCCCATCCATCATATTATTAGTGTAATAAATCGTCATACTTTAATATCTTCGATGAATTCGGTGATGACTTTCCACTTCTTTTTCATTTTTAATTTGAATTATAATTAAGTATATTTAATCTAAATGGAAAATTTTACAAATCGAAATGCTCGATACATTGATATATTATTATCGACTTATAGTAATACTAAACTACACTATATACACGGTGAAAGTGTCACCTTTTAAGATTCGCTCAACAATCACGGTTATACACCCAAACATTCTTATCACCTCAAACAGTGCGTGACAGATTGATCAAGACAAATATAAATTATAATGATAATATGTAACACAGATAGCACTAATTAATAATATAAAATAACTTAGATTATTCCACGTATTGGTCTTAGTTATTTTATATTAAAATCAACTTCCTCAAAGTTACCGCCGAATCCATCGAAAGTACTAATTAATAATGTTGAATGTTTTTATGAAGATGGTATTTTTTTATTATTTTTGGTAAAAAATGATTTTTTTCTTAACAATTTACTAATCGGAATACAATCGCAATTTTTGAACGAATCTGTGTGCTCACCCGGTACATTCCGAGTCCTGAGAGTATCTTTTACTCAACATTAATTAATCTCTATAATTTTATTTGATTATATACTAAATGACGAAATAATTATGTGATGTATGAAACGGATAACCGTTTGAATAATATTTTCTTACGCACCGTGATTAAATATCCAGTCTAAAAGAAGATTTAATCGTATGCGACTACCGATTATATCAATTAGTAATTACCAATAGCTTGAACGAATGTATTATAATGTTATATAATTCAATGACCCTCATCGATAAGATTGCCAATAATTGTTTTTTAAAGCGTTACAATAAATTATAATTAAGGGAAAGCACTTTCGCCTGATGCATCACTTTCCCAGACGTCGAATAACTAGCAACCTGCCTTATGTTGGCACATGTTATCACGAGCAAAACAATTATTGTGACTCGTCATTTCCTTTTTAGTTAACATGCACAACGCTTATCGCTTAAATTATTATAATATTGTTAATTAATCTACTTTTTATCGTATACTGACTGAAAAATACAAGGTGTTTCACTGCCGATCATTCCAGATGGAATATGATCTGATTACGCAGAAATATGTTTCAATCGCAAATGACGAGGAAAAGTTACAAAGAAAAAACCCTTTCATCATCGAAATTTCGAAATACGACGAAAAGATCAAAGTTGCCAAGAGTGTATTACCGGAACCTTATATTAAATAGCTATTAACTATTAAGTGTCAAACTTGAAAATATTAAATTGATTTTTTTTATAAATCCATATTTATCAAAAATGAAACTCCAATAAAAAAATGTTAGTTTTAAAACGTTTAAAAACGTTAATATCACTTAAATATGAATTAATAATATAATGTAGTGTAAAGTCGTAGTTTTTGGAGTTTTGCAGTTAACGATAAAGATACACGATTTCTTTAACCTTTTAACTGCCAGCAGGTGTATGTATGGCGGTACCTCGCACGCCACGAGTTTAATTGCAATTATATATATTTTTTTTAATTTATCGTTTTTTCAAGTAGTAAAAACGAAAACTGTTTCAATTGTGAGTATAGGACGATATTCCCAATATATGTCGTAGTGTGTTCGACACAGTTGTATGTTTAACATAATTGATTTATGTTAGTAAAATCCCTTTCAAAGCGTTCGTCCAAAGACGTCATTTTATGTATGATTGGCGTACCGTTCACGGAAATGTTCGCGTCTTAAGACGCTTGTGGCAGCCATCCGGTTAAGTTTATTACGTTGAGAATTACAAATTATGTGGGAAAATATTTGTATGGTTAATTGATTCTTTCATATAATAGTGTTATTTTTGCATCTACCTATTTTTTTGATAGTAAATTGTCGAATATATCATATTTAAAAAACAGATGTGCTCAATCCCAGAATTATGTTAATATTTAACACTTAGGTTGCAGTAGAAAAAATAAAAATCATTGTTGATAACATCGTTTTCACAAAATCTCTAAAAGCCAAAAATTGGTGTTGAATACAGTGAGTACATAAAAAGTCTGCAAAATTAAACATAACCAATATCGTGACCGGTTATAGAAAGAGCCCCAACAGTTATAATGTATACCAATTTTAAAATAAGGAGTGCGGCTTCCATCGCAAAATTATAGCAGGCTCTAATTATATATGCTCCCTTTAATCAGTCCTTCTTGGGTCTGTTTTAAGAATGCAGTGGTTTTAGCAAATATGATTGATTCGAAAATTTCACCAACGTATTTTGCAACGAATGAATACCAAATTGTATTGTAGATCATTAAAATGATTTAACACTATTTTTGTTTTCGAGTTTTTGTGAATACTCTACACTTAAAATCACTTAGTCCATACTCCATACTACTTAGGCATATAATTAAAATCATATTTTTTATTGCAAATTTGAAATTAAGTTCTTTGATAAAGTCTAAAATAAGGCGATTCATCTTACAATGACTTAAAAATTCTGAGAAAATATCGTGAAATAAATTTTGCTCCCTTTAAACAAGTTAAAAAAGGCAGTCAAATGTTTGCCATCTAAATAAATGGCATTAACAAAATGTTCTTTACGGCCTTTTGACTTAACAAACTCAACATTTCACATTTAAAACATTCAAAACACTTAAAGAACATTTAAACACACAACATTTAAAACACCCTTATTACCGAAAAGTCAAGAATTTGTATATTAAAGTTATCCGTTTGTGTTCATAACGATCACAATTATACAATGATTAAAATTATTTATACGAATGATTTACTATGACAGGCCAATAATAATTGCACAATTATTAGAAATCTGATTCAATCTTTATGCGAAAGATTGAAAAAAAAAAATGATCTTTTGTATCATTTCTACCACAGCAGAGAAATCAAATCTTTTAGGAAAACCACAGGCAATCCGAATCCCTTTTATCTGTTGATGATATTATTGTAAACATTATACCTACTGACTTTTTTACGCAATTTTTATCTCAAAACAACGAAACACTTTGAGCACCATGAGTACTTATTTACGGCCTATATAATTCATTAGTTGTAAGATGAAACGTGTAGTAATTTGCCAGAGGATATAACGTGAGCGATCCATAGAAAAGATTTGTTTTTTTTTCCATTATTAAATGCTACATAAGGAAAGTATACATCGGTAAAATACGGTAATTAATGTTTGAAACTTACGATATATTATTTTTTATGGACATAACATAAAATGCACTTTATTGAATTGTCGTTGGACACGACATACACGAATAAATTATGTGTACAGCAGTCCGTGTCACAAATACGGAAAAGAAATTATTATTTAAGCGAATAAGCAACGAAAATATATTACACTAATAAATTCAAAATTTGACCTTTATGTAATAAAAAAAACCACTGCACTTCTAATGAAAAAAAAAATGGTTCTGCATTTAATGGAAAATATTTTATTGTTTTTTCATATTAACATTGCCAATTTTACTTTTGTGCAATAATTTTCAAAAAAAATATAGCCTTCAAGTTATAAAATATTTGTTGCACTGTGACAATATTATACTTTTGAGTAAACGGAATATTCACTAGAAATAGAGATCAGAAAAAAATATGTTTTACTGTTGAAAGTATAATTAAGTAATTGCACAGTTATTCAAGTATAATAATGGTTTTCAGTAATAAACAATTTATCATGAGATTAATCTTGGATTTTAATGTTTTTATTGAACATCAAACTTACAAATCACGATCGTTTGTATTTTATTAGTGGCTTCATAGGCTGTGCAATTTGTAATTTAGCGTTTCTTTTAATGTCGCGACCTAAATAAAAAATAACAGTAGTGGTTTCGTCATCCATAAACAATAAGCATGTAAAAAGGTAGCTATTTTTGTCGGAATCTAATTTGTTCAGGTCGTAGGTTAGATTTGAAAGTATACAGAAAAAATAATAATATTAGAAATAAACGAGTTAAGACTTGACTGTCTTGTGATTGAAATAATTCTGCCGACACTGAGTGACGTTCACAAAAATAGAAAAAAGTGAGATAAAGGGCCTGATTTCGGTTCATAATTGATTCCCTTTTTATCCATACATGCATACATGTTTTGTACATATGTCACCTTTAATATTATACAAAATCAATACACAAAGGGTTGATTTAAGCACAAGGGAACCAACTGAAGTTTTAAGATATTTTGTTTTTTAAGTTATGAATGGAAACTAGTAGAAAATATTCCAAGCATCGATTTGATAAAAAAAATCAATTTGAAATTCGGCCTAGTTTCTGTTTTTTTTTTGCATTATTTAACGGGCAGTTTCTCTTATTCATATATTTTGTTATGAAAAAGGAACCAACTACAAATCATCTATTATGTTTAATTAACAAGCGATGTAGAGTTTGACAACATTTTAACAGAGTAACATGTACATAAAGTATTTTAAAACATGTCCAAACATTACAGCTCAATATTTCCATTCTCTAAATTAGCAGTAGGTTCCCTTTTGTTTCAACTCAATCAAAAAAAACAATACCAAAGTCATTTGTTTCTGTAATTCAGTGAATAAAGTGACTTTAAATAATGAGACCTCTGGTCTGATCCCGTGTACCATATATGTATATCCTAAAAACTTGGTAAAACAATAAAGGAAAACATATTAAGTATAAGGGTTCTACAAATAAGTCATTCTCGCTTTTTTTAAACGATCAATCATTTTAAAATCAGTTGTAGACTTCCTAAACTAACGCAACTCCCACCATTGATTTCCAATAGTTCTAATTCAATAATTTCCAATAGTAATATTAAATGTTATTAAGAAATTTTAAATATGAGGCTAAAATACCGTGTCCCGGCCTTGCATTTTTTTTTTAAATCTTGAATAGAATATGTATTTATCGACTATTATAACATACAAAATAAAAAATATTTATATAATAAAATTATAATATGTAATCAACATATACATGATTATATTAAATAAGTGCCATTTGCTTATAAATGGATTATTAGACTCTATTACAGTGGCTCCTGGAGCCGTGAAACATATAAATTGTGAAAAAATTAAATATAATGGTGCTTAATATATTATGTGTATGATTATAATAATGCAATGGATAACTATATATATATTTTTTTTGCAAATCTTTAGTTGGTTCTCGACATGCACCTACCCAGTGGCGGATTAAGCACATGGTAGGCCCCCGGCGCAATAAAATTTGGAGGCCCTGTTTTTCGGATAACATAAAAATGTCAGAAAATTTCAAGTAAAATAGTAAAAATATATAAAAATCTAAAAAAAAGTATATGGGTTATAATATATAAGATATTTTTGAGGCCCCTTAAATTCCGAGGCCCCAAGCGCGCGCCTCATTTGCTTGTAGGATAATCCGCCACTGCACCTACCTAATGCCTTAAACATTAATAAAAAAGTGAAAAAAGCATATTGATAAAAATAAAATATATTTCATTTATTCTCAAATAAATAATGTCAATTTTGAAAACCGTTAAAATGTAATACCCTTTAAACTGTATTCCCGTTGACATCCGGCTGATTCCATGTGGAATATTAATCATGATTGGTAGGTAATCTTGAAAAAACATTGATGAAGAATCGGTGCGGCGGACAACGACTTTTTTGAGGGGCCTGAAAATGGTGCTGGATAACTGGATTGTAGTACCGGTAATTTCTCTACAAAGAATGTTGAAGTTGGGCTAATTATATTTATGGAAAAATTACTCACAACAACAAGCAGTTCTCGAAAAAAAGCCTTTATTTTGATCAACTTCATTTGAAGTCTAAACGCTTCATATTAGGAATGGACAAGGTTAAAAAAAGTTAATTTCCTCTTTTATGCACCATATTAGTTAATATGTATGTAAGCAAAATGCCCTATATATTATTTTTTTTTGAATAATGTGGTACTACAATTGATTTTTTTTAAATAATTCCGGTTTATGTGAAAAAAAACGAAAACCGGTTAGTTACTTTGGACGGTAAATTGGATGCCCCTAGCTATGCCTAAGCTCAGAATAACAACGCTTTATTAGTGAAGATGAAGTAGAACATAGTTAAGAAGTATAAATTCAAATCGACCATGTTCATGGAGCAAATTATTATAAAATATATACTTGCCAAGAGTCAAATGGTAGACATAATCAAAAGAAGTTGATTCGTTTGTTGAAAATGTCTTATATATATTTTACTATAATGAGTGGCGGATTATCCTATAAGCGCATGAGGCGCGCGCTTGGGGCCTCCGAATCGTAGGGACCTTAAAAATGGTTTATGTCAAAAAACCCATATACATTTTGTTCAGATTTTTATGTATTTTACACGAAACTTCTTGATGTTCTTATGTTATCAGAAAAACAGTGCCTCCAAATTTTATTGCGCCTGGGGCCTCTCGTGTGCTTAATTCGCCACTAACTATGAAGCTTCAAAATACAATTTTGATCAGTTTTAAGGTTATTCGACATTATTAAAAAACTGTCAAAATGGATGGGAGGGAATTGCAAACATCAAAGCCTTCGAAAATAAATACATCAATCGATTCTAAAATCATTTTTTGAAACTACTCGTAGTCCGTACGGATTAAGCACTTGGGTGGCTTCAGGTGTAATCAAATTTGGAGACCCTGTTTTTCGACTATTATTTTTTTATTCATGTCCGCTCCCAATGTAGAGCATAAAGCCTCCTAATAGAGGTATCTCAACAGAATTTTTCTACGATAACTGTTTCTTACCCAGTCGCTCAAACTCTCTTTTTTCCTTCAAAGAATGTAGTAGGGATAGAAGAATAAGGCTAGGAAAGGACTAGTGGTTAAATAATCGCTTTCACTACGCCCAGTTATTAAAGGATCGGAAAGGGTGGAAAGGAAGTTTTAGACATTACAAACACCCATGCGGTGTTTGTAATCCGGATAGTAAATAGTAATATATCGACCTGTAATAGGGAAAAATCGTAACCGACAATTTATAAATTTTACAGGAGATGGTTTTTTTGAATTACTTAAGTTCGAAAAAGTAATTCCTTAAGTACTGTTAGTAAATAGTAATGTATGGTCAATGCTTGTCCTGATATTATAATAAAATTATCTGACTACTTTTAGTTCTCTAGATCAGCGTTTCTCAACCGGAGTGCACGTGGAACAAACAATAACAAGTAAAAACACTAAAATGCACAGGCCCCAAAAAGATAAGGCAAATGAGATAAAGTTTGTGAATTGTGTCGTTTAAGTAATATTACTGATTATGGATCAATATATTTTCGTCGTTATAAGAAGAAGGTTTTAATAAATATAAAAGGAAGTATTAGGGACATGTCCTAAACAAAATTGTGTATAATAATTACGATAAAAGTCGTAAAATGAAAAAAATGTGCATGTGTTCAGTTAATATGAAAGAAGGCAGTGGCGGATCAAATCAAGTGAGGCCCGAGCGGTAAAAAAATTAGGGGCCTCAAACTCAAGTTAGCAAAAAAAAGTTTTACACATATCTAAATTTTAAACTGTCATTTATTTATAAACATAAAATATAATAAAAACAGCCAAAAAAACTTTTTCTAATAAATTTTCATCTTGCTTATTTTTTTTGCAAATTCGTCAATTATTTTGGCAGTGTCAATTCGGCTTAAAATTTCTTGCTCTATATACAAAATGGCCATTCTATTGAATCATTCTTTTCCCGTACTAAGTACCTACTTCCCGAATATTTTTTTACACGCTTTAAAACAGAAAGCGATCTTTCACCGGACGCATTAGATAAGGGAATTTTTAAAAATCAATAGTATTTCTACATTTGGAAATGTGCAAGACATTTCTTTGTCGGTTCGATAGATATCTGGTATGGTTTGTATAGTGTTCTTGTTTTCTCTTAGAAGTATTAAAAAATGGTTAAATTCATCTTTAAAAGTGCAAACATCAATGTCCTCTATGTATATATCGATCAACTTTTTTTATAGCGTTCGTTTTTTATTCCATTGATAGATTCCAATCAAAAAAATATTTGAAGACAATAATTATTTCACAAGTTTGCGTTTTTTGCTATAGTTTTGCCTTGGTCTTATCACATATGATATAAAATTAATTTACTTTGATTTTTTCTCTAGTTGTAAATTTATATACGACTTTTTTTTCTTTTGTTGTCTACGAGTCTGTCCATAAAAGATAATCCTGATAAATCAGTATTCAGCCTTTTTTTCAACGTTTGGAAATAATTAATAAAATTTTTCAATGACTTCAATTTATACAAAACGTATTTTTTTGAATGCTAGTTTAAAGAAATTTCAAAATCTCGGAGCCGCTTTGGGGCCCCATGTTACTTTGGAGGCCTATGCGGCCGCTTTATCCGCTTAACGCTAGACCCGCCCTTGAAAGTAAGTTTAGAAAACTATTACGCACAACATCTGAAAACAATATAATAACAAACGTAGGAATTCTTGAGGATTGTTAAACAATATACAAAAAAAAAACGGCAAGGGTCTCTTTTATTATACACCCGTAATAAATGTATTTTACGAAAAAAATTAAGGGATTACAACATTGGCGGATCCAAGGAGAGGGCCATTGGGGCCATGGCCCCCTCCTTGGAAGAATTTATTTTCCATTTTTATGATTTATTAAAACTTTATTTTGAAATGGGCTCTTTAATTGTTTAGTTTACTATGTTTTATAGAATACATACTTACTTAATTATGTATTGACTATTTTTATATATACCCAATCTTTTTTTACGCAATACATTGGAGGAAGGTGGCGCGTAAAAAACCTCACTTTCATATGATTTGATAAATCGGTTCCAAAAATCAAAATATCGCGTAAAAAAGTATCAAAAATGTATGAAAAAAAAATCGCGTAATTTTAAAATCGCGCAAAAAAAAAATCGCATAAAAAAAGGCTTTCATCTATTTTTAATGTATTATTTATGTATCATACTTATTTTCAAATTGAATGGCCCCCTCCTGGGACAATTTCTGGATCCGCCACTGGATTACAAAGACTTAAGTTTCCTAATACAATTAAACCATCTACATAAATTGAACTTGGTAAATGATTTCTTGATTTAACAAGGGGCTCTCCAGTTCAACTAAATGTAACAAGGGGGTCGCACGAGCCCCCTGACCCCCTTCAGCTCATCATCCCTAAGCATTAACTCTTGAACTTACTACAATGATATCGACAATTTAATTATTTTATGATAGTAAGTAATACTGCACACGAGTCTAGCGTAGCTGAAATCACAAAACAGTAAAGTCGATCCTCCATAGAGAATGAAACGTCAAGCTCGTCGGCCTCGATGTTTATGGACGCTCATTCTGTCACTGTCATTGAACACTGGCAGCCGTTGTCAGGCGGGAGTGTCAATTTCAAATTTTTTAAAATATAATAAAATCATTTTCAACCGATCTGTCTTGAAGAATACAAATAATGCTGTTCGGATATTTATTAATTTTGTGATTTAAATTTATGTAAGTACCTATTTTTTTTATTTTGATTGCATTTACTTCAGATTTGTTAGGTTATCCAAATCTATTTTTTGTACAAAATAACAATATGCACATTTTTTTGTTAAATTCTACTGCTTGTTGACCAATATGACACTTTTAATAATTAATATAGTCATTTGTTATGTATTGGTACCTAATAAAACTACTGATAATTATTTACTACATAGAATCTTTGAATGTATATGCATTATGTGCTAGTTTGATGGTTGCTAATTATTTGCCTATTTTATCAAAACACAATTGCATAGCATTTTTTTGACACAATAAAGTGATTTTCAAAATATAGTTAAAAATATGTAATTAAAATCTATTACTTACAATAATTATCAATTATACAGTGACACTTTCATGACACTTAAGTTTTGAAATATATTTTTTTATAATTATTATTTTAAATATGTTTCACCACAATTAACCATATTTTATCTAAGTGTTGTTTAATATTTAGCCATGGAATATTTCTTGAACTTCTTGTCTACTGTTAACTATTGTTATTATGCTTGTTATGTTGATCATTATGCACACGTTAGACATTTCATTTGATTAATTGGGCTTTAATTAAAAACCAAGCTTATTATTTAAGTGCATATAAATGATAAGATAAGTCATTCTTTTTAATGTCTTGCACACAACTCGTAAACTTGAGATATATAGATTATGAGATAACTATGAATTTAGGAAATGAATTAATACTTAAAGATATTTCACAACTTAGCTTACAGAGTATAAGAGTCGTAAACAATATAAATTGCATATGATATCTAATACAATAAAAATCAACAAATAATTTTCATAGCATTATTGAATGTAGCTAATTGAATCTATTTACATCTCAATTCTAATAACTCGTAAAAGAATAATACCGCTTTGGGAATGTTTTAAAAACATGTTCTTTTGTTGCACAATCAACTGCGATAATATTCATCCATTTATACAAATAGTGTTTACAGCAATAAGTGCTCAAAAAAATTTACTCAAGACTTTCATAATTTTCATATTAACAGTTTTGCGGATTCCATACTGAAAATTTACTTAAATACCGTCCCATTATAGAGAAAAAGTATGGAATGGAAATAACCAATTTAATAAGCAGGCATGATTAGGTGTTCTATTTCAATTATTGTAATAACGGTATTTACATCATAATCTAATTATTGTGATTAAGCATTATACAAAACCGTTACAATCGTTTGTTTGTCAAAATTCTGTTTTTTCTCATCTCCTTCAAAGAATTAAATATAATAGAACCAGTGTCGTTGGAAAGGGTACTGCTGTCCAGGACGGTCTTTGAATTTGGCGCCCCTAATATTTCCTCTAATTTTTGTTTTTAAATCGCTTCTCCTTCTTTTAAACTATGAACTAGGAGTTTTAACTATATTTGGCTTAATTTTTTTTATGTTTAAATATAATTTCTCGAAAAACATTGTTTTTTTTTTAAATGCCACCCCCAAAAATGTGCCTCCCGGGGCGGTCCGCTCCTACCGCACTCCCTTTGCTACGCCACAATCGAACCACCATCATTTAGGCTAATTGGGGTTTTAGGTTGTTGACATAGTAAAAAATTAAGATAATCTAAACAAAATATTATTGTCAGGGAAAGAAAAGAAAATTTAGTATGAACATTATTTTTAATATATATTATATACTTGCACATGTAGCTTTAAATTTTTTTTTTTTTTTACTTAGTATTCAATTTTTAATTTTAGCTTAAAAGTAAGTTGTCTTTAAGATATGAACATTAACTCTTTTTTCTTCATTCTTCCTGACACTCAAATCATTTTATGACAACATCTAAGCATTGAAAAGCTTCAGAATGGGTAGGACCAATATTCCTCCCCTCGGCAGTTGCCTCTTTGTCTTTTCTTGATTTATTTCATCTGAGGTAGATATTTCCTAAATTATTTCTTCATTATTCAAAATTTTAAATACAGGATCGTTCACGTTTTAATCACTCGGTGACATCTTCCTTGTCACATTATCTGCATATTGAAATTTGTGTCACTGTTACATTTCTAGAAATTACTAATGGTATTTTAAAAAATTTTACCACATGATTTTTCCAAAATAATAAATATAGTATTTAGGTATATCAAACATCAAAAAAAAATATTTGACGTTATCAAAAATCCGGATAATAGAAGTTTGTTATGGGCAGAAATAAGTTCAAATTGACCGCTTTCTTTTTATTACGATTTTAAACAGGTTGAAAGAGTTTATTGATTTGGCATTTACTTGGTAGAACTCCATTTTAATAGGGTACAAAATATCAAGGTATTTCAGTTCTACAGTTTTTTATATGTTTTACGTTGATAGCTATTTCGGCTTTCGCCATCGTCAGAACTATCAGAAGTTCTGACAATGGCGAAAGCCGAAATAGCTATCAACGTAAAACATATAAAAAACTGTAGAACTGAAATACCTTGATATTTTTACCCTGTTAGGTTGAAAGAGGATAATAAAAAATAATGATCTTCTTCCTTGTAAATTGTCTTTGTCGCAAGGTGAACTCATAATAATAAGTACGTAATTAAACCTATCGTGTTTCTACTTCGTGCCACCGTGTACTCAATGTATTTTGCTAAATTTTTAAACAAACAATATGAATTCACTTACTTTAAAATGCAAAGCTGAAGTCAAGTGGTTTGTAATACTTTTGAATCATAAAACTAATAATATTAACGAAAATCATTCACTATTACACTTGAAAAGTGTTTGTTTATCACTGGCTTAGCTTCCAAAAAATAGCTAGGATACGTATTTTGTTATTAGATCTAATTTGTTCAATCATGCTTGAAAATGAAGTGCTCGAGAATATCTTACTAATTTTCAAGGAATTCATAAAAATATTAATAAAAAAAAAAAATAGTTCCCAAAATGTGATATTTCAGATAAACTTCCATTTTTTACAATGATATTTAATTTTGTTTTGTTAAGATAATTTAATTTCAAGGGAAAAAATTTCTATAGTATTCTAACACATTGTAGCTTTGTTTACAATTTTTGAACACAACCATAACTAAACATCTTTTGTGCCTTGTCTCAAGAAACAAGTTACACTTGTGGCAGTCTAGCAATGAGTTCTAATTTTCATGAACCAAATCGTATTAGTGGCTCTCAATCTTTGCGAATATTATTATTATCTTTTATAATCAATGATGTTTTATATTCTGCTATGCTGTTTTATATTCTGTGCTGTTAAAACTCATTTTTTAATTTAAACTTATTACAACATGATGTATTAAATAAAGCCCTTAATAATTTATAAGCTGTTTTATTCTGTAAAGACAGATATTTAAATACCTTTAAAGTTAAATATGAAAATTGGAAGGATGATCTAATTACCAAATAACTCAATCCTACATGATGATTATTTTCTTATTTCATTTTTTTTCATGCTAAAAATAACCTTTCGATTACAAGAATTTCACAGTTTAAAATTCACAATTTTGATTGACCAAGCGTCACATTTAAAAATACTATCTGACCTTTATTGCTTGATGGAAATTAATTAGCCTTGTATTTATTCTTAAAAAATCAAGATCAACTCTCCGCAGACATCGTAGTAATTAAACTTTAAATTTCGACCTCTTTTATTAGTAGTTTAAGACTACAGCCAAATAAGTGCATTTCTACTCACTACTCACTTTTTTCACTCGCATAGATTCATCTCACACCGGCTAGTTACACTTGTTGTCCTACTTTTAAAAACGTGTATTATTGGTAATCATTGCTGTATTGCAAACTTGTTTTGAGTTAGAATTGTTTGCTAAAAATACAACGTTACTTGTAATAATATTAAGGCTAAGGTCGTTTTGTTAAATTTCATTGTTATTTTATACCTTTGATTGGAAACACTTGAACTTCAATATTGCTTATCATAATTTTACCCAATTATGTGTAATTTATTAAATTAATTATATATTTAAATTAAATATTTCACATACTCACTAATATACATATAATATAATGAAATATAGGTTAGTTATAAAAAAAATAACGGTTTAAATAATGTAACCCCCAATTAAATGTGAAAAATTAACGTGTAATAAATGATTTACTTATTCAACTTTTGACTGGTAAACTGTATCAAATTTTATGGTCTAACATACTACTGCAAATATGTTTTTGAAATAATTAATACATTAAATTAATTTACTGGCAATATGTATTTATTATGATATTTATATAAAAACTAATTCCATATAAAACTAATGAAAACGGTTTAAGATTTTCTTATATGCATCAGCTATTGAATTATAATTTTAAAATTTGTAGTAAAGCAATCTGTAGTCTGCGAGTCAATAAACTTGTAGATTTATCTATAGTGATGTTAGTTTTCTTAATAAATGAAGTATTACGCATTGGATGTAGAGAATTAACAAAACTTGCGAAAATGTTGTTGAGTTACTGGAATGCGTAACGGTGCTATTTGCATGACCTGACAAAGTGTCTAACCGAATCAATTTAATAAATCGTAGACAATAAATTTGTGCAAGTGAATGCAAGTATCAGACATTTAATAGCTGTGCGTGATAAGTTTAATTATCATATTTTTATGATTTTAACAGTGATGCTGCAGTGATTCTACTTTGCAGTGATTCTGCTTTGCCTTTGAATTGAAATCATAATAATTAAATTGAAGTTATTGTAGAATGATATATAATATTCATTATGACGATCGCGTTTTTTAAATTTATTTTACTATTTTAAGCAAATGATTAATATTTATTATATATATTATAAACCATCTTTAGGCAACCTATGCCACGCATGCCAATAGATTTTGGGTGGCACGCCTCGGAAATGATGATTTATTAAAATTTCGAAAACCAAATATTGAGGTGTTAACTTCCAATATTGAACCTCAAGCCAGTAACTTATGTTTAAATATTGTATTTTTTATGTAGCGTGTATTATTGTAATCAATAAAATTGTGTTAACCCTGTGAACTCAAGTGTCGCCATAGAAGCGACATGCATGGTTTGTCGTATCACTCGATTTGGCGACATACATATATAGTCTAATTTCTCAATATTGAATGTAATGTAAATTGTAATGTAAACATGTATTTTTTTTTTAAATGCTCCCAGTTGCCAATAATCACATACAAAAAAACTCTCAAGTGCAAATGGTTAGTATACGATAGATTTACTAGTTTTATTTCAGTGCCACGCTAAGGGTCCAGTACTTTGAATTACCTTTTTTTTCTGGCACGCCATTGCATTTGAGTTGCCGACCGCTGTTATAGACTAATGTAGCGTTTTCTTTAGAATTGCTCAACTTTATTTACTGACTAGTTTTATTTACATATATTTATTTTTATTGTAAATATGCTTTACAACATAACATGCAACATTTAATAAATCCCCCAAAAAACAATGCAATTATCTAGGAAATTTAATCTTCTTCATATTTAAAATTTTCTCTACAGTTTTATTCTAAAAGGTTTCATTTAACATTTAATTTATGACTCTTATCTTATCTACTCATACTAATGTTTTATATGTATTTTGTGTCAATTATCTATTTCCTTGATTCACATGTATCATAATTTGATATTTTTCTATTGGTAATTAAATTACCTACTGAACTGCATTGTTATTGGCAAAATCAAGTTAATTTTCAGGTAGTAAAAGAGTAGCATGTTGTAAAGCATATTGTCCCATTTTCATTAATTTATTTAACACTTAAATATTATAACTTTTTTTTACTATTCGTCTAACCAATCATTCAAATTATGGTGACCAATGTGGTGTTTTATTAAGAATTGTTATCTTATTTACTGTTTAATTTTCAAATTGTCACTACAACACCATTAAATATTATTTCATATCTGTTATATATTGCCCAATCGCATCAATCATTTTTTTTTAATTTACAAAATATTTTCCATAGAAAAAATCCACAATAAGTGTGCTGTATTTTCAATGTTTTTATAAGGAATCAAGATGTTCACACAAAATTTTTATTAGAATTTGAAAATTCACTGATAAATGGCTAAAGAAGTGGATTTTATATCCTTGTTAGATAACATATTTATAATTCAAATACAATATATTGTTACACTTGCTTATACTTGTTTATTCATATTTCTATTGAACAGACAATTTTTAAGAATTTATTTATCAATATTTGTTAAAATGATTAGGGAAAAACATTAAAAAACACAAAAAAGACAGGAATTATCAGAGGTTGTGAACTTTTACAATACTAAGACTACACAACACCTGTTTTCATTTGAATACATCATGTATTTTTAAATATTTTTTTCAGTTATTGAAAGTTATCACACCTCTCTCTCAGTTGTTTTATTGCCGTGTAAACATTTATTAAGTACTTATATTTTTATATTCTTTGTCTAATCGCTATTACTTTGTCACAGCCATTACTTGTAGTATTTCTTTCGTTAATAATGAAAAATTGCAGGCAGATGTAATTATTTTTAAGGTTTTATTTTTTTAATTTGCTTACAATGCTTTCAAATACATACAACCAAATAGAAAGTAACGTGATATTTAGAATAACAACATATAACACAAGGTCTTTTTAGTCTGGTTGATAATTATTGTTGTAATAGTTAATTAAAAAAGTAAATTGATATGAAAAAATATTTTTGACACACCGGGGTACATGTTATTAAAAGATAAGTTTGTGTTTAATAAATATTTATATTATAATTATCATTGTTAATTAATTTATTGCTCACATTCACATATATTTCTTTACAATGCTTAATATTCAATTAATCTTGATTTCAAAAGAAGATTTCTACTATCAACATAAAAAAATGACAGTCATTAATATTTATTTATTCCTATGGATTTAAATTTTATCTTCATTATTTATTATTATCTTCTAGAGAGTTCAGTTGACTTAATGCATTTATCTATTTTTTTTTTGTTTACAAAAAAGAAATCATTGGCTTATCTAATAACAAATTTTTAAATAAATTTTATTTTTCATTCATTAAAGATCAAAGGCAACAAAATATGTTCAATATTTGTAGGAAACATATATTTTCGGTTGAATTTAAATCTTTTCATAAATTTTGGTAGCTGAGTGTTAACATACATAGGGTTTCTGTGTAAATCTGTATTATGAAGAAGGGTTCAAATCCCAGTTTGTAAAGAGATGATGAACGGCTCACTTACATTCACTTCCAACTAGAGTTTGTTATATTGAAACTCTCCATTAGCTTTTTGGCTACAGTAGAAAAAAGTACGTATCATGCCGGCTATATTTGTAATTTTTAAATTAATTAGTTATTGATGAGATAACTCGTCTCTGGCGTGTTAGCAATGTTCCCGCTAAGGTGTGCACGTGCGCGCACACACATTTTTCCATCCCCGCACAAGGCTACACACAGAAATATTGTAAAAATAAGTTTGTTTCACCAATTTTTTATATTTGCGCACACTTTTTATTTTGCTGAAAATTTACTACTCACAGAAGTTGATGGTCCGCACACAATAGAAAAATTAGAAGGAACATTGGTGTTGAGCACGAAAAATTTGACGAGATATTGCGTCTGGCAGCCATCGAGTTAATACTCAATGCTAAAAAAATATTTTTAACCCTTACTCTGTCTACATTGTAGAATTGTTCAACTTACCCAATCAATAAATAAAATATATAACATGTTAGGTGATCAGTTTAATTATGCTATCTTACCTGCTGTGAAATCAGTTCTAATGATGATTTAGTTAAAATATTTGTCTTTTTTTTACTACTTTATCACTGAACTATATGAGCCATGAATATATGAACTATGAGTAGCCAAAAGTTTTGATGATCTGACGATTAATTATTACTCTTTACAATAACGGACAGACTTCTAGAGTGCATTTATTTAGTAGATTTAATACATATTCAGCTCTCTGTGTTGAATAAAATGTAAGGCTGAAACATGCTATTTTATGAATTCAATAAATGTATTGTAACAAGATTCTGAACAAAATTATCAATCGAAGATTTTGCTCACCGTTTCTTTTGTAAAAAAAATTTTTTGAAGAAAAAAATCGTGTAACAAGTAAATTGCGTTCAAAAAAGAAATGGTGCCGTCCAAAAAACTCGTATCACAAAATCGCATAAATAGAGGACTGGGTGTACTTCATAATAAAAAAAGATTTTATTTTTATTTAGGATTCCTCATAATATTTTTCTTTCTACCTACTGAAACTATGTGGTTCTCATTTTTTTAGTCAATTTTTATTTTTAGAGTGGATACAGACTATACCATTAAATACCTTTCTTTTATATCTACTTTTTGAGATTTTGTCAGTGGAAGGGTTTCAATGGAGAAAACAATTAAGAAAATTATTTCAAGTGACCGTACGGACCTTCTATCAATCTATTCTTTAATATCTCTTAGGGCATTACTGGAAGCGTCTATCTGCTTGTCAATATTGTAGTCATAATTTGAAAAATGTAGTATTAACTATTTAAATTTATGGCTTCAAATGGCATTTAACAGCTTAACGACCGTGGACGCATATTTTAGTCTTTAAAATCCAACGGTTGCGGACCGTGGACGCATATACGCGTCCTACGTCATACATTCCATTATATTGAAAAATCACTTGGTTAGGATCGAGTTTGATTTCGAATGTTAACGAGAGATGGTAGTATACACATTGACGCATTATTTGACAAAAAATAAATTATTTTTATGCAAAACTATTTCGTGAAAAAACACCCCTAGACGGTAGACTTTTTTTTTTCGTATGTGATTTTTCATGATATTATTTTACGTTCTGTTTAAATATTTGATTTATAAATCGTGTCTGGTTTGTTTCCCCGATTAGCGACGATATACATACCTAATATTAGCAGGAATTTAGTAAAATTACAATTGTTTGCGAATTTTTCGCAAAATTGCCCGGCCGCCAGGTGAAATTCTATAAAAAAAGGGCGGGCGTTAAGCTGTTAAGAATATTTCTGAAAAAACATTTTTAAGAATGGAAATATTGGAATAAAATTTACACTATGACAAATATACTTTCAGCTTTCCATAATATCAAAAATTCTATCAATCTTTTTTTTAAGTTTTGACAATTTTAATTGTTTTAACCCTCTGATTAGTAATGCCATACTTATACGTACAAACATTTTGTCATCTATGTATGATCTGTTGAGTTTCTCATATTTGTTGTTGAATCTATATATTAATAGTTACTATTATTTCTCCAGATATGTATACTACACACATTTATCAATAATTTTTGGCGGTGACATAACTATTATTATTTATTACAAATGAATAAAAGAATTTTAACAAATGGGTGACCATTATATTTTGGCTGGAATCCCATTCTGGAATCAATGTCGGTAGAGACCACATGATAATATTTGAACGTTTCATAGATCTCAGTCAGAATTGTCAGTAATAGCTTCTAGAAAATTATTCGAAAGTAACAATGAATTTTTCATTTATTCTTTTAGCTATGCGTTTTAAGATTCAAAAAAATGTCTATTTCTTTAAAAATTGACCCGTAACACAAAAAAATCCAAATAAAAGAAAAATAATTATTACTCAAAGGGTTATACATTTTTACAGTTTTTTTAAATTTAATTTTAATAGAAAAATCAATCATCCCTCGCCAATCTATACAATCTTGAAAGACTTATGTCTTAAGAAGACTAAAATATTTTATGACGTTAATTCATCAAGAAATTCGAATGATTGATAGGAATATCTAATCTACCAGTGTAAAATTACTCTATTGTTTGAGTGCTGAATGTACGGCAGATGGGATTAATTTTGTATCAAATGGATTAAGCGTATTTGTAAGGTACACATTCATACCTCTTTACCAGGGGTTTACAATTCTTGTGAATAATTTATAAACCATCATAAACAATCTAGCAGCAATATACATTACAAAATTAAACAATTTTGTCTCCTATATTATCTTATATAGCAATTTGCTTAACCTGAGACAAATGTAATGTTGCATTGTTGAAAAAGAATAAGTTCTTCTAATTGTTTGTTAAGTTTTAACTTACATTTATTCGCATCGGTATTAAATGACACCAGTGATGTTCAACTCGCAGCCAAGGGCCGCATGTGGCCTACTAAAAAATAAGTTTTCCAAGATTAATTTCAATACTTCCGATTGAAAAGTTTTTTATTATTTATTGTCTGGTTAATGTTCTCAAGAACAAAAAATCTGTGTTACACTGTTTGCAATGTAGATGTGGCTTATCTATTCTTAGATAAATATTGTCTAACCATGTATTACATATCTAAAAGAAGCATGTCTTTTTGCAAAAACTATTACATTTTATTTGCTTTTATATTTTAATACACACAATGCAGATAAGATAAGGGCTGTAGTATCCGGTATTTAGTTATTAAATAAAAAAATAACTCAATGTATGTCAAATTATGTGAGAAAAAATGTATGAGTTTTTTAAAACTATTACTATGTTGAAATGTCAATAATAATATGAGCCTCTGAGAAGTGAAGTGAGTCAAATCTTATTTTAGAAAAAATAAATAAATAAGTTGTAATATTCTACATGTCTTAAAGTATCGGAAAAGTGAAGTGAGCTCAGTAAATACACACTGCATTATTGATATATCTCTAACATAAAAATATGCATAAGTAAAGACGTGATTATACTTAAAAGTCTAGTAGAAAAGTTTTACCATTTTACTATATGGCTTTCTTTACTTCTTATAAGGTCAATTATTATATTTATCAGTAATTTGAACTTGCTTCAAGAGGTTTCTAGTGATTGATTTAATATTAACGTAAACTTAAATTGTATCTGTTCTAGATGTAAATAACCATTTAAAATAACCATGACGACAGTAATAAATTTACTGAGGGTTACCAAAAAAAATCATTCAGTTGCTGTGCTATTTACACTCATTTTGGCACAATGTGGTAAGAAAAACAAGTATTTATTACGCAATGTTGAAATAATTTTGCTTAAACTTTGGTGAATCTTCTTGATTATTTTATCAATCATTTCAATTTTCAGCATTCCATATAGGACAAGCGAAGGAGGTGAAGGTATCAACGAACGACATTACACTCTTAGTAGATGAAACGGAATTGTTTCATTTAATAGTGGAGTAAGTAATCTACGTATATGTGATTATTTATATCGCATATTTTATTTTAAATAATTATTAATCACAATATTGCAAAAACATAAATCAACAACAATAACTTGTGCTGACATATATTTTTTTCATTATATTTAGTGTCATATATTTAAGCATATCATTTAAATAATTTGCAGTCGATTCATAAAATTGTACTCAAAAATATTACAATATTGTCTACCAGCACCTTGACTCCCGTGTTTAAATATTGCCAACAATAAAGAAACGTATTATGGAATAATGCATAAATTACAATTATAAAATCAACTATTATGTTTGACCGTTCTTCTTCCGTGTTTTTTGTTTGTTTTTTATATGCCTTGTATGCATTTTTGAATTGCCTAACCAGAGCATTTGTTTCTAGAAAACACAACATAAATGGATAGTTTTGTAATTTCTTCCATACGTCATTAAAACTGAAAATCTATTTTCATTATTTGATCATCAAATTACATTGACAGTATTAAGTTCTTTGTGTATTTTCTCACACACACGGAAATTCATAGCATAACAATTATATGAATATTTTTATACTATTTTGCCATTTATTCAAATTTTTCATTTTACAAAATACTCTACCTTGACAGTTTTTAAACAGAGTATTTATTTACTGTCATGTAATACAATTATAAATAAATTTTCCTTGCAAATTGCAAATATTCATTATTCTTTGATTGGCTAATTCAGTTTCTTATATTTTTACAGAGGTGAATATGATACACCGCTGACTGTTGATTTTATCGAGCAGCATGATGATATTGTTCAAGTCGTTCCAACGTTCGTTACGATTTCCAACGAAACCAACTCCCTTAACGAATCTCGCATCCGGCAGTATGATATTTGCATTCTGGGAAAAAGTCCCGGTCATTTGGACATCACAGCAAATGTGACACCCAGCGGATTACTGTAAGTATTATACATAATAATATTTTATTAAATGAGAAAAATCTCTACCTCATTCAGATTTACGGAAAATGATTTATTTAATATATCTGTTTTTCACGTATGAAGAGTATTAAATTTAGTCCCCAAATACTAAGTATTCTATATGTACGAAAAAATTGTTTGATTTAATTATGAATCATCCCCGGTTATTACAGTACTTTACTGATTTCCTTTCATTACTTAATAAATAAATGGTTAATCTTGCTGTGAGAAAAGTTGAAAATGAATAGCTATCAACTAATAAATATAAAAACTGTAGAAATAAATACGTTGCTATTATTACGAGTCTACCAATTAAATGACAAGTCAGTCAATAAATTGAAAATAAAACTGAAATAAATTTATTTTCACTTTCTGTTTAATTGGGTCTCACTGTTCTTAGTAAATATGAAGTCATACAGCTCGCTCCAGTTCATATATTACTGAGAAATTATACTAATGTACAGACGAATTATGTGGACATCTGTTTAACCAGTGAACATTTTGACTATGCAACTGAATTTGTAAGCATTTATTTATGCCTAATCTAAAGATAATATTTGTTTATTAATTTTTGTATAAATTCCATTGAGTTCATAATATAAGTATGTGTCCAAATAACCTTGGTTTGATCTGATATCCGGATTCAAATACTGGTTTCGCATTTAAGTTGTTTCATATTGCGAGTCTTGAATTGGCCCACAGTACATAATAACTATGATGGATGATTTTCAACTGAGCGGGTCAACAAACTGAACTTTCGCTATCAACTAATTGAAGTAGCGTATAGAGTAATTTCGATTCGTCCATTTAAAACAACGAGCGTTCCGCCTGCACTGAATGAATAGATTTTATCTTTATGTATTGTCTATTCGATGAACGTCAGTTGACGATTTGCATACTTGGATAAGACAAAATTTAATTTGTTACATCGACGGTATAATAGGCAGCAAAATTTTTGACTCGGCCTACCTGCTAATCCTTGTAGTATTATTATTGCACATTTGTTTTTATATCCAAACAAAGCACTTTTTAATATTTAACTAATGATGATATTTGTGTAAGACACCTGGTACGCTTTAACAATTTACTTTTGTATCTCACAAAACACACTCGGATTTGTTTTTATATATTTGTATTCTATCCAATCTGGAAAGCGATTTTCAATATTTCAAGAAACTCCCCAAAATCAGAATTCACATTGAAATTTAAGAAAATAATAATATTGGATTCATTTCAATTTTACATGGTCATGTGTCACGTAGATTTAATTGTTTTTCATCCGGACAGCTATTTCAACCCAACTTTTTTTTATGCTCATTGATTTCATTGATAAAATATAAATGATTTTGTATATGTATTTATGTATACATGCTTTTTTAATGATATCCTCTCGTAACTCTTACCAGAATATATATTTTTGGGATGTATTGAAATGCAAATTAAACACTTGCAAATGTCTCCATTATCTTTTCTTAAAAAAAATATTGTAAATTTAGACACTATTAGGAGTCTATATACTCCACATGGGGGGTGGGGTTTCTATGAGAACTGCCTGTTAGTTAATGAATGTCACTTTTTTCGATGAGAGTATGAAAAGAGGAATAGGGTAACGAGCAATGTTCCCGCTAAGGTGTGCGCGTGTGTGCGCCTCCCAAAATGTGCCTGCACACATTTTTCCATCCTTGCACACAAATTTTTATATTTGGGCACATTTTTTATTTTGCTGAAAATTTACTGCTCATAGAAGTTGATGGTCCACACACACAATAGAAAAATTAGAGGAAATGTTGGCAACGAGCAGGACCATTGTTTTTTAATCACACTCGATACGCCTTTAAGAAATTCGTGATGTTTGTCTTTTATACCAATTAATCTTTAAACGCCCGTTGACTTTTTGCGAAATATTTGCATGACCCATAGCTTTTATAAAAATAATTATATCTTTACAACTAGTCAGCCTATGTGGGTAAAATATAAAGTATTAGCAAAATAAAAGATTGTTTATAATTAACGACAGCTTTATTTACAATTTTTCACATTTTTATATTATTATACATTAAAGTTAAAGAATTGGAACGATAAAAATTAAACGAAACTTAAAAAATTTAAACCATACGATTACGAAAAAGTAGAGAATTTTCTAGGTATGGAAAAAAATCTGTGTCCCCATTGAAATATGTTGTATGGTATGGATAAAGCTGATTAATTACGGTCCGCCTAACACAACACATATTCCAAGAGTCGACCCCGTAACGCAGATGTTTATATTACTCAATATGACAAAAATATTGAAAATATTTAATAAATCAGTGTAATCCGATAGCGAAATGTACCATAATCACTGGTCCCATACGGGACCGCCGGGCGTTTAAAGTTTAAAATTCTCATAGAAATAGGGTTTATTACAATTAAAAGCATTGAAAAAATTATTGATATAAAAAATATTACAAATTAATAAATTTCATTTTTTTTTAAATCCATATTCACTACTAATTCGTAGCATATGGCCTCCTAATGGAGGTATTTCAAGTTTTGAAGGGAGTAGTAGGGATAAAAGGATATGGCTTAAACAGGACTATTAGTTGATTAATCGCTTTCGCTAGGCCCTGTTTTTTTAGGATTGAAAGGGGTGGGGAATTTTTAGACATCACAGACACTCATGCCTTCTAACAAAAATTAATTGTAAAAATGAGATTCGTCACGGAAGCCAATGATGTTGACTCCTGCACCACGGACCCGACATAATAATTTAATTAAAATAACAATATCTTAGATTATTTTTGTTGATATGATTAATCTATGATGTAATTATTGCCACGGCTTGAGGCTAAATGTATTTTTTTAATTTTTCAGAACAAACAATGTCTTCATTAGAGTAACTGTTCAACATTCTAACGCTTTATACCATATTTCTAATGTCGTCGGATGGGTCTACTTTGTCGCGTGGTCCGTCTCATTTTACCCGCAGATTTACATAAATTACAAAAGAAAGAGCGTCGTCGGCCTGAACTTTGACTTCATCAGTTTGAACATCGTAGGATTCATACTGTATTCACTATTCAACCTTGGCCTCTATTTTATACCGGAAGTCAAGGTATGTTAATTCTTCGATTACATGAATACTCAAATTTGAATTGCTATTCAACATTCAAACGTTATGCGATTGAACTGTGTCTTGTGACCTATCTGTCACTTATGCGCAGCTGAATTTTACCAACAAATATTTTTTTATAATTTTCTTGTTAATATACAATGCATTAGGATTGTACTTCAGATACTGGCCTTATTATTTCCTACTTTATATAATAATATGTTAAGAATATTAACACTATGCCGGAAACGTTCATAACAGTCGGCAAAAACCCAACCCTGCAATTTAATAACAAGAACATATTTAATCTTTGAAATTATTTTCACATGTTTCCTCATGATAAGAAAAAGTACTCTCTTCCTGGAGTTTTTGAATATTTTAGAAATGTATAAATAAACACAACTTATTGCTAGCCGTGGGTTGACCGAAATTCAACCTATATCCATACAATAACTTCCTCATTTAATATCCTAATAAAAAATATATGCATTAGAAAAACATTGCAAATTATAAAATATTGTAAATACACTTAATTCTGAATGTGTCACAAAAGTCAATGAAGTTAATTATTCTGCACAGTTCTAATCGCTCGACGTGAGAAACCAATAAACCAGTGGATCATTATTATCAATGCATGATTTTATGACTGTATTTGTTAATATATTATATACATACGTGAAAAAGCATGATTAGGAATCAATTAATCAATGTTAATGTAAATATATGGTTACACTGCAATTCAATAGAGATTTACAGACAAATTGATAAATTCAGAAAGTTTAATTCAAATTATTGTGATAAAATATATTAAATAAATGATGCTTTATATGATTAGGTTATCAATAGCGTATTTTGTTTTCAGGAAGAATATTTCAATAGACATCCGAGAGGGTTGAACCCGGTGCAAGTAAATGATATAGTTTTTGCTTTGCACGCATCTTTCGCCACGTTTTTCACCATCTGCCAATGTTATATTTATCAGGTATGTCGTTGAATTTATTCCCGCCATTTAACCCTGACTATTATTTTCACTACTGTTTCAAGAAATCATTACTATATTGTAAAGCAAGAGCCACTTTTATAATCAGCTTTGAAATGATTGTGGGAAATAAAACTAATTCATTCGTCACTTAGCCTTCAAGAATGTGGAATTTGACATGAATTTTTACATGTTGAATAAATATGAAAACATATTGATCCCAGCAACCTTATTTTAGTTTTTTATGTTTAATAAATTTAAAATCATTTGAACTCCGATTCTTTCAACTACTGTCAACATGATTGTATGTGAGATGAATTTAGTCACACTGCTACATTCGGAATAATTTTATCAGAGAAATAGTTTAATTAAGGTGTCTGTAAGTAAAATGAATAATATATTTCCTAGGCAATAAGTGAAAAGATAAATTTCCAGTCAATTATGTCACCATGGCAGTTAATACTACGCATTTGTACTAATTCCACTTATAAACTACTTCCACTCATACAGTATTTTATTTTTTGAATATAATATCTTTCCGCCAAGTATTCTCAGTGAACAAAAACTACCCTACCCTAAAAGTGATGGCAGCTAAAGTAACTGAATTACAACTAGCATTTTTTTTAAATATGTCACATGTTCAATTGTTGTCATTGAAATATTATTTATACGATTTTAAATAATGATGAATATAAAAGTGTGTCAGCCTTGAACGGGTTAATAACGTGGTCTCTCAAATTTACTTTATCAAAATTTTGTTGTGTGATCAAATACTTTTTAATAAACTCAGTATAATCAATGTTATCTTTATTGATGGGTAATAAAAAAAAAATTCTTAACATATATATTATGTTTACTTAAGTGATTGATGTTAACTGTCAATTTTTGGCAGATCAAGGTTATATCATTATATTTTAAAAAATATTTCGCAAAATTCTTTGGGAAAGTAAATAGAAATTTTATTAAACCGTAGTCTCAAGGTTGTTTTTGGTCTATATTTGTTCAGTGAATTTTTTTCAATTTAAACATTTAGGACACAAAAAAAATAAAAAACTTATATCTACCGCATTTTCTGAGAATCGATTTATACTTGTTGACAATTGACATTTTCGAGAGCCAATTATTTACCTTTTATTTTTATCACTATTTTCCTAAAAGGAGGTCAGCGCTCTTATTAATAATTTAATAATAGTGAATGTCAAATAAGCACTGGATCTTTAGGTCTCTGTGAAAAAACTCCATTAATTTTACTAACTTAATTTATTCAGATTATAATTCTGTGTGCAAAAGTAGGTGTTTTATGTTTAAAAAAATGAAAGAGCAGTTGAATATGACATAATAACTACAGAACATATATAATATCTAAAGGAGAAAGGGGACAAATTGAACTGATGTTGCGAAATTAGTAAATATCATGTATCAGAAATATCAATGTTCATATAAATGCAAATCTTATTTTTGCTCTCCTGAATAATACCAATTTAACAATTCACAAAATTTTCTTTTTGCACACAGATATATGAAAAAGAATTCTACAATTTTATTACTAGTAATAAAATCAGCATGGAAAATGCACCTGTCGAGTTTGTTTCATCATCATAATTTCTTATTTTCTTATATTTCTAGCGTAATAATCAAACTGTCTCGACAACGGCTCGAATAATTCACGGAATATTTGGTATTGTTATATTAGTAAGTCTGGTATTAGCGGCAACAGTCGTCATCACGTGGCTGGACTTTCTTTACTATTGCAGTTATGTGAAGCTTTCAATCACATTGATAAAATATGTTCCTCAGGTGAGTCTCCAGTTCCACGAATATGTCTTCATTTGGCTACTTTTTTCATCATCTACTTTGTTTAATCTGTTTAAATATTTAAACAACTGTGCACTTGAAATATTAAATGCGTTCATTGATATCTTGAATAATTCAAATAAACATGTTTACTTAAATAAAATCGGCTTATATTAAAAATTCTTCAAACCATAGAAACGTATTCAGAAAAGGTGTAACTTAAAGTGTCCTAATCTTGAATTCTACAATAAACCACTGCAAAAATATAAATTATTTTTTTGTACGATTATTTTAAAACAATAAATACTAATAAATACTATAGCCTTAAAACATAGTTCAGTATTTTTATGTAGATTTTGCAAAAAGATTATCAGTTAATAATCAGTTATTGAGTGTCCTCCATTCATTTTAGTACTTCCATTAAATAATTTATATCTTTTTCGTTAACTACGAGATTAACACGTTCAATGCAAACTAAAATAGATTATGCATTGTAGCATGCTGATTTTATAATATTATTCTCGTTCGCAACTTATTTTAGGAATGCATACCTGTTTCGATATTTTATGGTACTTAAGAATAAGCGCGCCTGAAGTAGCATTCACAATGCATATATTTCCAAGATTTTTGTAAATAAATTAATTGCATGTTCACTTTCTGATTTATATTTATATAATATTGTATACATACATACATAGCAAACAATAGAAACATTTATCAATATTAAAAAATAGCATACAATTCTCTTCTTTTTTCATTCCAACAATATTTGCACCGTCTTCTTTTAGTTTTTCTATCTGGGTATGTTTTGCAGAAAATAGGAAGATGGATTCTTTTAACTTTTTGTTTTGGAGGGGTCCATTTAGTTGAACATACATATTCCTTCGGGGGTATATTTTATCACGGACTCGCTTCTTTAAAAAAATATATTTGTAGCTTTTTATGTATAAAATTCTAGAAAGAACATTTCAATACTCAAAGAATCTTAAATAATGTAAAAATAAGAACAGTAAATAATGCAAATTAAAATTTGAAACTTATGTACTAAATGTATTCTAAAGGAAAGTGTAAACCTTCATGTGAAAAAAATTGATGAAAAAACATGACTTCTGCAGGTCCGCATTACGGAGTTGATATTATTATTATTTTTTTTATTGCAAAACAATGAAATAATAATATCACACCAAAGCGAGTTGCGCCTGTGCTTAAATAAATTCAGCGACATGCTAGGCGTGTTCTTAGCATCCAATGAGTTAAAATCTTCGTGTTTTTAATGCTGTGAAAAGAACTTTTCAACAATTTATACTATCCACTGACAGTGCTCGTTTGTACTTTAATATTACGATCAAGTCATCATAATGTGATAAACACTGACACCTAAAATATTTCACCTTCAACTGTAATTTGTTACTACGACTTTGCGATTGTTTCAAATGCTTTATTTTGACTGAATTTTAACAGCATCCTTTACAATAATGCTGACTGAGAGATCTAAGCAATCATTCGTCAATTAGTCTGCTGAATATCTTGTGTAATATATAGCTATAAATAAAAAGGTCACAGTGGAATAGCCTCGTGTAAGTGGGACAAAAATCTTTGTGCATAAGGACAATTTTTTAAACTTACTTCATTCTTGTACAATCTCTAAACTCATCATTTTAACAATTTAGGTTACTTTGTAAGAAATGTGTGTCGTAATGATAAAAATAATTGAATGTGAAGCAGGATGCCGCATGTAGTCGAATGTGATGTGAGCAATATCATTCAAAAACCACATGCTGTCTACCAAACGTAATACTAAAATTTTATTCGTTAGTCTGCTCTATTTTTGGGATGTATTGAAATGCAAATTAAGCACTTTGACATTATACACTGTACATGTCTCTGATTATCATCTATTCTTAAAATGAAGTGTCCTAAATTTAGACACCATTTGTATGATGATAAATACGATATTATTTACCGTCAATCTTTGACACTGGCATAATTAGATAATAAAAAGACATGTATAATTTATATTTTACATATTATTGAAAAATCAGGCGCGTTGTGTAAATTTTTCTCTATCTCGGTTTATCACATGATACGTGGAGAGTGCGAGCGAGATATAAGGGCTTGCCGGCTTACCCTACTTTCTCATATACAATTAAGGCGATGGAAATAGAGAAAAATTCACCATACACTGATGATGTATATATACAATATATGTTTAACATTTATAAAAATACAAAAAAATATTTAGGGCAGGACCGATTTTTGCTCATTCACTGAGATGAGCATTCTTTAGTTGATAATGCTCATCATCAGTGTTCGCCAAATTTGCAATCTCATACACGATAGTTTGTGATGTCTCTTCTTCTCAAATTGATCTCGATTGACTTACAAAAGTTTTCATCTCGTTTATCTCGTATGATTTTTTAGTTTCAAAATATTTATCGCATCAGCGTTGAAATTGTAAAAATTTTCTTTTATTATTAACAAAAGTTTAATATAAATTTAAAGTTAATTTAATTGAAAAAATGAAATATATTAAATGAACAAACATTATGACTTTTTCAGGCTTTCATGAACTACAAGCGGAAATCGACGGTCGGTTGGAGTATCGGTAATATATTTTTGGACTTTGTCGGCGGAACGCTGAGCATGCTGCAGATGATACTCAATGCATACAATTACAATGACTGGGTGTCGATATTTGGCGATCCAACCAAATTTGGCCTCGGCCTCTTCTCGGTTATTTTTGACATATTCTTTATCATTCAACACTACGTTTTGTATAGGTATGTATATGGTTTACATTTGTTTATTTCGTAAATAATAGATAAGTTGTAGTATTTTTTTTACATTATATATCTAGCAATAATATTTATTATTTTATAAGATACTCGATCATTCATTAGCCTCCATCACATCTTAGTTTAATAATCATTATTTTAACAATGTTCACTCGCCATGCGGATAATTCTGACTAGTCATTTCAAAATATTTTTTTAATAAAAACTGTTCTTATGTCACTTGCTCATCCTCTCATTTCAGAGATGGTTATAAATACATTAGCATTAAGTTAATTTCAGAACCTTGACTGTTTAACCATTTATGATTGAACTTCCACTTTGTTACGTCTGACTTGTTATTCAACTACTAAATAATGAATTCGTTATACTTGATGAAGTAATTATATTAGATTAATATGCCATGAAACAGCTATAGTGGAATCTCAAATCTCGGCATTCGCAATAAATGCGAAATAAAGTTAAAAATCAATTTGATACCTACATTGTTTATACATTTTAAGAATGTAAAATATTTTTTACCCAACTCGAAGCTATATTATAAGGATTCAATCGTTATCTACGTTCGCAAACTGGTAACGTCACGCAAACCTTTTTAGTGGATACAATCCGCGCTCCGAGCGTGTGGACTTTACGTACTTCAAAAAGCGATCCGAATATTTTTTTGGTAATCACAAAGGTGAGTGCAGTGGATCGTGGACTCTAGTTAACCAGGTCTGCAGAGCGGCTGTTTTCGCAAAGTACGTCTCCATTTGAGTGGGTATAGGTTCGCAAAACGTTACTGGTACATGAATGTAGATGGATATTGGCCATTAGAGAGATTAGATTGTGATCAGGATCTTTATTAGAATTTAAAATATCTGACCGTTTCACATGCAGCAAAATCTTTTTTGTTTTATCTTCTAAGCTAAACATCTGCTAATCTTTTTAGATATTTAATTTTTTTTTTAAATGTATCAAGGATCCACCGTAAGCCCTATAAGTAGTATTCATTTATTACAACTGTCGTATATTATTTATTTTGTATACATCTTCTTAATCGAATGTCATTAATTGTGTGTGTAGATCATTTATTCTTTATTTTTGCATGATTTTTAGGGGAGCTGAAAAAAACATAATGCTGGACGGTAAGATGTAGTCGGAAGATGCACTGCGCTTTTTTATGTTTAGTATTTTCTCTTATAATTAATGATAAGAGTTAATACTTATCAATCTCACTACTACATATCTGTATAACAGCAATAGCTATAAGAATTTCATGTTATATTCCTTATAATTATTAGATAAATATATATTCTGAAATTTAATGAAAGAAGGGATATGTATGTTACAGTTACCTTAGTATGTTGGGTCTTACTGACACAAAATCATAATTTTGGCCAATAATTTCTTATATTAAGTGTTATTTTTAATTAGAATATTATTTCCTGTTATTTTTGTTGGCAGTATTCATACATTTTTTTTTAGAATTACTTATGACTTCAGTTATCAATAATGGCTGTGTTGAATTTTGGGATGATCTATACATAATTAATTACAGCAAAAACATTTTTCTTCCCTCGTATAACAACCCATTGAGCTTGTAATGGCATGATCGTATTTAAATTGTCCAAAATGCTTTTATTGCGTGTGGACAGCTTTTTTTAATATTTAAATCAAAACTGCAAATAGCCAAAAATATTTTATTAAATAAATTGAATAAGATGAATTTATTTGTGCAAAACTATTCAGGCATCGAGTCTTAAAAATGTAAAAATAATTACCAGCGGCTTATTTTCATAGCATATATACAATACTGCAAATTCGTTATGTTATAAAACATCATCTACTTTTAGCCATTGTTGTAATTGTTACAAATACTAATACATGAGCCACCTTTTGATGGATGTCTTTACTAAAAAAAATGTGTAGTAAGCTGTAACGCTCGCCGTTCTAACTCAGGTTCAAGCTTCATTTTCTTATAAGAAATAAAACGTTCTTGTTGGGTTGACTTCTGACTCTGAAGTGACTTTCTTTATTGATTTTCCCAATTATTTATACTAATTTCTTAAATGCTACGTTAACAAAATTCTATATTTTAATTCTATTGTGCTTTCATAATTCGAGATTTCGTCATTAACAATAGTTTTCATGTTGCATCTATCGATACTCAATATTGTCCACACAGCATAACTTTTACTTTACATGTTACCCGTGCAGTCATGCTGACTGTGTGTTTTGCCAAATATTGCATATTGATAGTTGACATACATTCTTTATATATATAAGTTATTTATATATATATGGCCATCGTCACACATCGAGTCTTAAAAATGTAATAATAATTACCAGCGGCTTATTTTCATAGCATGCATTTATTTATAATTTGAAGCTTTACCATGAATTTTATTAAAAAAGCGTTAACGTTATATACAATATTGCAAATTCGTTATGTTATAAAACATCATCTACTTTTAGCCATTGTTGTAATTGTTACAAATACTAATACATGAGCCACCTTTTGATGGATGTCTTTACTAAAAAAAATGTGTAGTAAGCAGTGGCGGTTCCTGACCTAAAATTTTGGGTGGGCTAGAGAAAAGCATATTTCTACTTCACCTTATACATTAATCTACAAGCAAATTAAAAAATACTACGACACTACTGCAATGCATGAATTATTATATAATAAAATCAATGCTAATGTAACTAAGAAATAATAGAATACGGAATCCTTAAATTCGTCTCTTTCAAAGTGAAATAACAAGTACCTACTAAAAGCAATATAGAACTGTCACTTGCTGTCACTGAAAGTCAATACCTGTCACTTTCATACAATACAACGATATTGGTTTTGTTCCAATGCATAAGTATGCGTAATGGGCAGATTCTGTTTAACCCCCAACGATCAACGGAAGCTTGACAGATTGAAACACAATCGTTTGTGATTGATGACGTTTCCGGACATACAAATATAAAAAAAAATCTAATCATGCTTGATTGCGCCCTAGTGTAAAGAAATATTGTTTGTGGTTACGGGCTAAACATTGCTAGCCCTTGAGTGGTGTTGCCAGAGTGACGTGACGTTGCCTGTTCCCTGTGAAGTATTTATAGGGTTATTGTTTTTTTTATGCCGGCTCAGTTTAAAATTGTAATACAAAACACAATCGAGAATATGATTGTAGGTAGACGTAACATTGTCTTATATTGACAGACGAAAATTAAAACAAAGATATTATATTCATTTGGGAAAGGTTAGTTATGCTTATAAATGTATTTATTTTGTTCAGCGGCTGAATTGCTGTTCATTTTTATTCAGCCATCTAAAGTTTTGGGTGAAAAATGCAGGTCGGGCTTAGCCCACCTAGCCCAGTACCTAGAACCGCCACTGGTAGTAAATGTGAGACTTTTAGTGAGCTAGTGATTACTCCGTATTTGTTTTCCAGTATTACTTACTTTGCTATATAATATGTTTTATATGTTTCTATTTCTGCTTTTAACATTCACCCTTTCTTTCTTCTAAATTACGACTGTATAGCCTGGGCAATTGCTGTTGCAAGCTCTTTGGTATTTTGAACCTTAGGCACTTAAGGATATCAATCAATTGTACAACGATCTGTTTGATTGTTTTGATCGAGTGCTTAAAGTCAAACAACGTTATCTACAAAAAAGTTTTTTTTTTTTGCCTATAACGTTATTCTTCATACATATCTACATGATGATCAACAAACAACGTTATATTAAACTTTTCTAGTTTCTTCTTAAATCACCATTTCAGTTAAGTTTAAAGATAAGTACATAAAGTTGTCCTTTTTTAATGTCTTTTAAAATCGTTCCTAAAAAAATTTAGCATCACCATTAGCAATATAAAAATACAGTACACAATAAATTTAAAAAAATGAACATTAGATTTTAAATTAAAATCTGCTTTGTAAAGTAACTAAATAATAAATAGCGTGTTTCGGCTCTCCTGAAAACTTAAACTTTTGTTAATGGTGTTGTTTGACTTTAGGCCCTCGATATTAAGACATTGGTGAGAGATGTTCATCTGAAAGTCTACCATACTACTAAAAAATCTATCAACCTAATTAAGTTATGAATTTAAAATTCAGACTGAGGCAGCTTGCATTATGTTATCACGACTGTGGAGCCATTCTATAATAAGTTTTTGTTAAAACAGTATTTGTTAGTGTTTATTAGTTGAAATATACTATCCAATATTTTATTCTGAAATGTTACTTTACTGATGGTTATGAACATTCATCGAATTAAATTACTTGATTTATAGTTGTATACTATCTAGAATAACGATTGTATTCAATATCGTTCTACTATTTTTACACCACCCATTAAAAGTAAGTATCTAGTTAGATTATTACTAAGCTTAATGAAATATGCTACTCGACATAGTCGAAAAAATATTATTTATAATTAATATAGCCCTCCCATATTGTCAAGGTTAATAAAAAAACATGCATAGTTCTAAAATAATGTACAAAAAATACTTTTCATAACCCTTTAAGTGTTATTGCTGCTGTCTGGTGAAATGTTGCTATTTGCATTATCGTATCCCAGGCTCATAATTTCTATCAAATTATCATTTCTTTATATATATATATATATATATATATTATATAATAAATAATACACATACATATCAGCGTTTTTTTGACATTATTTGTTTCAAATGAACCAACCAATACATACATATTTTAAGGCAAATATGTAGCCATATTGTATTGATCATAAAAGTGCATTTCTATTTGATCGCTTTAATAGTTTTAATTTTCCCAGATTGACCAACAACCAAAAAAATAATTCATTTCTCAAAGGGTTAAATCTCAGTCTTCCAAGCTTTTATAAAAAATATTTAGTATTATTCATAAATGTGTAACATTTTTAGTTAATATGTGAGCTGCTTAATTTTAGTATTTTACGTAGATTTATTTATTCAAAAAAATTGTTTTGTAAAAAATATGATGGATTATTCATTAAATGAATTATGCTATATTTAATATGAACATTTTTAATATAAATTAAGCTAAGGTACTTAAATATAAATTAAGCTTTTATTACTTATTTTACACACTGCCAAAAAGTAAAGTACAGTTTGAAAAAATTTATATTGCCCAAATAACTTCAATAAATCTCATATTAATATATTTTTTTAAATTCTATGTTTGATCTTACTAATTATATTTTTAGTTTTTCTTAGTTTTGTAGTGTTATGATTTTTGCATGTTGTATCTAATAAAAATAGTTAATTTTACTGAATTTTATAGTTTTTTGATGAATATATTTTTATTTTGTTTCCTATTCCATTTTTAATCATACATTTTGCAATCATTGAATTGGCGGCATGATATAGACTAATGTTTGATTATTACAGATACAGCATTTCAATAAAACCACATAACAATATAACAAATGTTCGTGTATTTGATCATCTTTCTCCAAAATTTATTAAATTTACATAAAGAAAAGATGACAACTTCACAGTAAAAATATTTAATTTCAATGACAACAATCATCAATCCTATTGAAAAAAAAATTAATGTAAAACATAATTTAATATCTATACAATAATGACCGCAAACATCATCGCTTATATTTATTTACTGAGAATACTATTTCTCAAAAATACTCATTAAGTTTATGGAATCAAAATAAAATATTATTGTTTTAAGAAATTAAATAAATGTTTCCCCGTTAATGTATTACTAATTTTCCCCTTTTCGATCCTTAAAAATAGCCTTACTATGATTCGATTCTCAAGAATCGATCCAGAATCTTAAAAAATATGATGCCATATATTCCAGAGTGAGATATTGCATTGAAATTTAGCCAATTCATTCACTAACTGTGGAATAATAATATTTTTTCATATTTTTTTTTGTGCACTTCTTGAAAATGTAAAACTTACGCCACAATTTGTTACGCAAGTTGAATAAAAAAGTTATCAAAATCTTTTTTTATTAAAAGTAAGCTTTCACAAAGTTACTACCGAATCCATCGAAAATACCCAATTCAACTTCGCCAAGGCCATGATTAGTATAGATAGATTATTTAGTCAATTGTGTCCAAAGGTTCCATTTGAAATATTATTGGTAAATATAATCAGCAACTTTTTTCTTAATACATATCAATAAACGATATCGACTAGCAAGTGAGAAATTTCATATTGAGCTGCAAATCTAGTGATGAGCATTTTCCATAGTAAAATGTGATTTCTGATAACTATATTACATGTACTCCTTTTGATAGGTACCTATATGGTAAACACTTGCAATCTTAGAATGTTTTCACTACTTAGGCTGTGAGATAAGAGATAAAAAGATTGTGAGAGGATATAGTCAAAGGCACAAAAAATATCACACATCGCACAGTAATCCATATTTTTAAATCAATATCATAGATGACACTATTTCAATTAGTAAAATGATTACCAGCAAAGCTTGACAAATGTTTGAATTGTTTCACAATATGCACAATATTAGATCATCATAAGGTACATAGTTTCTTTAACCTTTAACGTTCAAATTGTTTTTCGTATCTGCATACCGGCAACTCGACGGTTTTTGCACGCAAAAATCTTATTTGCTCTATGAAACATTTATATAGTAAAAAAAAAACATTAATTCTGGAAAATAGATTTATAATGAATAAAACGTATTTATTTGTATTTCTTCACCGTGTGGTATTTCACATAGCAATCGGCAATATGCAATTCGGCCTTATTCACGAAGATCTCACAAAATAGTCGTGTTTTCGATCTCCCACATGATTTTTTTCTATTTGAGCATACTGCACAGTCTTTCTTAGCCCCGGAACCTAGGGTATGTAACTTATCCTCACATAAAAATTATCGCTTAGCTTACGCAGTAGCGTAGTAGCCGCAGTAGCGGCGGCACTCGAGTAATACGACAAACTTCCAATGCCGCCGATATGGCGGCACTCGAGTGGTAAGGGTTAAAATATTATACATACCATGGCTTTGAAAGAAAGGGTTGAGACTTCAACCTTCCCTAAATATCCGGTGAAAACAAAACTTATACACTAAAAAAAGAAAAAAATGATATGGAAAAAATGTATATATTACTATAAATCTAAGAACAAATAAAAACATTTAAATTGCTAAGCTCCTGTTTTTTCAATCGTTAGTATTCGCAGCCTAGCAGTAAGAAATCTTCTTAGATATCCGAAAGTTTCGGGTTCAATTCTTGGCAAGTTTACATATCAGATATTGTTTTTATTAATATTACATCTTGGGTATGAGTTTGGTGATATATTTTCTCCTCAATCTCAAAACTTAATGACTAGTCGTCTTAATTGGACACATACATTTATTGAGTTATTGTTATTGAAGATACTCTATTTTATGCTTAGGGGTCATGTCCATATATGACGTTACATTATATCAGACCCCATCTCTATAGCGTGGCGTCATATATGGACGACCCCTTTGTAGGAAACACTATATTTCTTGATGTTTTAGTACCCTCACTTGATGTTCTCTTAAACGTATGTGACTATCATAAATTCTAGGGATTTACTACTATTTGTGTATATTCTTCAACTAAAAATTTATTTAAAATTATATGATACTGATATATTGGAGAAAATGATATCACCATTAATCAACAGATGGCGGGCACAGCAATATTATTGATTGATAAGTTAAGATGTCAATTTCTTGAATTGTTTATGGTTCTTAACTCTTTATATATTATCTATTGTCATTCTCACATTTAAGTATTCACATTTTCACAAATAACAATAATCATTATTTCTTCAGATAAGAACACTACTCACATATATAGAGCGTCTAGTTAAAAAAAAGCGATATGTCAACATTTTAATATTTACGGCAAACAATGTTTTTAAGTTTCAAGCAAAAATTATTTGTAATAAGTTGAAATTCTTTTTTCTATCATATTCTATCTTTTAACAAAAACAAAATGACAACGATTTTTTTATTTAAATTAAATAAACATAAACAAAATAAAATTGTACACCAAACACCAGAATCAGCCAGGCTAGAAATATATCGCAAAGAATTGTTTTTTTTTTCGTATGCTTGTATTTATGTCTTGGAAAATATATTTCTTCACAGTTAGTGTAAAAATTGCACGTAGATTACGCACAAACTTATTTCTCGATTTTGATAAAATGTGATTTTATCACTCTTTGTAACTAGACCCCTCATATCAGTGATTTTTGGCAGTCACATTATTTTTCTTATTTGTTGCAAATGAACAAAATAATTTTGTAAAAAATCGACAGCCATAGTGTCGTATAATACTTACTAACTGTAAAATTCTATTTTGCTTTGATCCCCTTCTTGGAATCAACGTTAGTAAGAGACCCCATGCCCTCAAATGAACACAATAAAGACATTGAATAATTTCATTTACTTTTTAACTATGCGTTTTAAAACTCAAACTCAAAAAAAAAATATTGAAATAATAATTAATCTTACTATCTGTACACATTTTTTTCAAAATATTTTTATGCAAAGTATAGAAAAAATATTCGAAAAAAAATTATTTAATAAATAAATTCCTCACTAATCATTTATTTTTTCTATTAGTCTTATTAAATTAAATAATAATATATTCATAAAATGAAGCAACCTACTGAACTTTGTAACTGCATATAAGATCATTTTTAACATTTATTACCCCCGAATATTCCTTTTGATGTTACTTGTGTCCTTACTACAGTATTATTATAAAATATTTAATTTAAATCAATCATCTCAAAAGTTGTAATTCTAATATATTTTTTCTCTTTGTTACAGAAATATGGAGCCATATGAAGAAATAAACGGTGAAAATAATGAAGAAAATGTTCCTGTTCCTACGTAAAATATATATTATAATTATTTGGTGAAAATTTTTGAATCACCAAACAGACATACGCAGAGTTTTTATTCAGTGTATTATATATTATTGTCTGATCTGTGGCGCAGTGGTCAACGTCGTTGGCTTCCATGTCAGATCCAAGTCCCAGTATGAACAACGTAAATAAAATAACAAACCCAGTAAAATTATGGGGCATAACAAGAGTGATTAGTTAAATACTAGTCCTGCAATAGCCCTATCCTTCTATCCTTACTCATTTTGAAAAAAAAGAGGGGTTTAGCAACTGAGTAACAAGCAGTTCTCCTAGAAAGAAACTTCTTTTGAGATACTTTCATTACAAGCCCATATGCTCCACATTGGGAGTGAACATGGATTAAAGAAATAAAAAATAAACCCGTGATATAGTTTTTTAATGGTCATAATACACATTCATAAGATTCCTGGCAGGAAAAAAATGCATAAATAATATGTGAGCATTTCCATACTTGATACATAACTTCATTAAGAAGAACGCTATCAAGAACACGTAAGGAAATAATTTGAGGGATCCACATATTGGTATCTTATAATACTATCAAATTTCTAAAAATCAATAATTGATCTATATTGAGATTGCTATTATTATTACTACACCCTTTCGGCATAGTGATAAGCCGATATAAATTTACCAATTAATGAAATGCATTTTATTGATGCTCAAATCAAGAATTATTTTTATGTTTTTGATTTTGAAAAATAAACTTTTTTCTGGACAAAATTTCGATGAAAAATGTCACTTACTAAAATAAGTGCAACTTTATTTTATTTTAATAACTAACTAGACTTTAATCTATTTTATTATTATTCACAAAATCTTTTAATGTACTCTGTTAATATTTTAAAAATCCCCAAATTAAGACTGAAATATATTTGTGTTATATTAAATACACAACCAATCAGGTATTCAGTTTTAAAGTAAAGAAACATGTAATTTTTGTAACATGTCAAGAAAATTGGTTATTAATTTTGATGATTACCTAAAGCAGGCATGGGCAACCTTTCCTAGGTCTGGGGCCAAATTATCATTCAGACTCCGAGTCAAGGGCCAGACCAAATTATTAAACATAATAAAGCAATATTAAAGTAAATAAAACACGTGTTATATATTTTTTATTTATATAATGAACGTATCATCTCCATTATGTAATCCCTCCCTGGAACTATTAATTTCTTTCTCTATTACTTCGCCGAGATGAATCAGGGCCGGACAAAATAGCTCGGCGGGCCGGTGGTTGCCCATATATGACCTAAAGCAATTGGTTCATCATTTAATTTGAATATCGTCATTATCCTAGCAAGAATACGTTTTTCATTATACTTATGAAAAATGCTGTGAGAATGTTTACAACACTGTACCGTACATTTCTTTTCCATATTGATTGATGTTTAGCAATAAAAGTTATGTAATGTTAAAAATTTGTGTCATTAATATTAAAAAAAATTTCGACCCCATTGAAAAACTTTCGCTCTCTGTTAGTGCCATTATCCAACAATTCAATCAATTTACTTAAATTAGTACTTTTAAATCATTCTTTACTATAAACAGGTCTTTTTTGAAATATTTGACTGTAACTTTATGGGAAAGTTTTTTTATCGAGTGATTGTAAAATGATTTGTACAATGTATGTAATGATTTAGTATGTATGTCCATATGTTAAAATTTCTTACCAAATATTTGCTTCAAAATATGATTCTTTGATTAAAATCCGGCTTTTGTTAAAATCTCATTGGCAGTTTTGGTGGCTCTAAGAAAACATAAATATTTATAATTTATAGCAAATTATAGCTGAAAAAAAAATGGTATTGCCTGTAAAGGATCAGTATCACAAGTATGTATTGTAGAATCTTAATCAATTTTGTTATTAAAGAGACCACTGAAAATAACGATATGTGCAAGAACGCAAAATACTTACAAGTTATCAATAAATTTATTCTATGATCATGAAAGATCGCTAAAAATCAAAAAAATATTCTAAACACGAATAGCTCGGTCAACTCATGTAACCCAAGACAATAAGATACCCTAGCCAGATCAGGCTTTGAGCTTCTCGATCTTCCACTTTACATCAATTCTGTTAATTGTAGTAACTGTAAGGACAAAAAAAACAATTTCAATAATTATATTAAATATATAAATGAATTTCGTACCCAGTGAAAATATAATGCACACAACCTTTACATTTTTTTCATTTTGCTTCGTCACAAATTGTAACAGACTGTTATTTATTTTTTAAATTTGAATACATATAGAGATATTGGAAAGCAATAATAATCAAAAAAAATTGTTTTTATCAGTAAATATTAAATTATTTATATCATAGAACTAAAATAATATATTTTTATTGTAATAAGAATGTGATAAACAATGAATTTATGTCTACAATTTTTAACTGTCAAATATACCATTTTAATTTACAAAATTGTTTTTTCATTATTTGTATGCTTTGATTCTTTATCAGTGAATTAAATTAGAAAAAAAAATATGGAAACGCGTACATTTCTTGAATCACTTTTTTACAGAAAAAATATTTATTAATAAGGTGAAAAATATCAAAGTATTTAGTTCTACAAATATTAATTATTATAAATATTTAAAAAGAATTGCCTGAGTAGCCATATGCTACTTTCAATTTATTGATTAAATTGGAATTTACTTGGTAGAAATCTATTGTAATAAGGTGAAAAATAGCAAAATAATTTAGTGGTGCAAATTTTCCTTTTTGACACTTTTCGACTCTGAACTTTTTTTTTTAAGTATTTAGTTCTACAAATATTATTTTTTATAAATATTTAAAAAGAATTGCTTGAGTAGCCATATATGCTACTTTCAATTTATTGATTAAATTAGAATGTACTTGGTAGAGATCTATTGTAATAAGATGAAAAATAGCAAAATATTTAGTGCTACAAATTTTTCTTTTTGACACTTTTCGACTCTGAACTTTTTTCTGACGGAACAAAAGTGGCGTACCATTGAAAGTGACAACAACACTTCGCATTAATGCTATAGTTTCAGCATATTTTTTACGTTTGACATAGATTATATTTTTTTACAACAATGTGAATCGAAATAAATGAATAACGCATTTTTTTAAATTTCTTGACTTACGCTACTTTCATATTTATGGATACAATTGGGCCACGAATTGGATATGTCTGCGATACAGCTTTACCTTACTGATCAGGTATATATTGTTCAAGAAAGTCCCAGCAATTTAAATTTAAATCTAATATTTAAGATCTTTTGGATGGATGTTTATCTCAAATGATTCAAAAATTTGAAATACCTGACACGTTGGCTATTATTAGTTGAAATGACAAATATTTTTTGTTTTGTAATCAAAACTTTCAAACTAAAAAAATAAGATTAATTAATGTCTCACATCAACATTCTTATTCTAGTTATTCAAAACCACAATTTTTTAAGTGTATTTTTTCACGAAACACTAGGTTCACCTGATTAATAGACCGAAAAAAAACTGAAACACATACTGTTGTCATAATATGAATAACAAAAATTATTTTTCCTGTGGTTTACCATGAAAAAAATATGTTCAAAACAATACCGATTGGTATATATTGGAATACTTACTGTTTTTTTAAGAATAGTGATTGTGTCTATAGAAGACGAGAACTATTAGATTTAAAATGGCGAGCAATACTATTGCAAAAGTGGCTGTTGTTAGTAATTGTTGAATTTTTTGTTATTTATTCTATGGTGCCTAATATTTGTAACACAATGATATTTAAATATAATCTTCCGAATTTTTATATTGTCGCTATCAACTTGGGTTTTACCTTTTGGCATCTTCAGGTATTCAAGAGCATGGATAGGCTTGAATTGTAAAACTAACGAACTAGATATGGTGAAAAGTGAAAACCAGGATGCTAGTGACAAAACATGTGGATGTGTATAAAATTTAATATTGAAATTCCACCTATCACCTTCAATCGATATCTTAACCCTTATAACTCCTTAATTGATATATGTTTACACCTTAACCGCTTAGATGCTGTAGATCAGTGTTTCTCAACCTTTTTGGGAACGTGGCCCCCTTTGAGTGTCTTTATTTTTCTGTGGCCCCCATATTACTGTTTTGTCTTTCCATGAAAATTATAATTTCAAAAATCCATCTTTTTTTATAGCTCTTCAGTGATTTTCGAATCTAGAATGCCAGTAATTTATTTTATTTACGTATTTACAAAAAATAGCTGCGCGACGTCCGCCATTATGCCCTTCCCTGTATCGTTTTATAAATGCCCGTGGCCCCCTTTTTGCTTCCCGGGGCTCCCCTAATCCCCGGAGGCTTCTCAGGGCCCCTCAGCTCCTTCCAAGGCCCCCTAGGGGGGCCTGGAGGCCCACTTTGGGAACCTATGCTGTAGATATTATACCAAGCGATTATGTTTATGTTTGCTTCTATATACTGATACGATTATTTTTAAATTCTACAAACATAAAAAAAAATGTCCATAAATATGCGTCAATTTTACCAAGAATACAAATATTTTCATATACGTGGTATGTATAAAAATTGTGCACCGTTGGTCGCACAGCATTCAAGTGGTTAATTATTAGTCTTTAATTAATTTATTACAGTGAAATAATAATAAAAAAACATTTCGAATGTTTCAATATAGCAAAATTCATCTTGCGCATAATACATATTAGTAGTATTTGGATGAAAAATAATCTTAAATAATTTAAAATTTGATAAATTAAAAAAAAATACAAAACTGTAATGTCTAGTCCACCTCGACATGGAGTAATAAAGGTTAAAATATTACAATGATATTTTTGTAAATTTTTGTTGCAATTTACAAATTATTGTTGTTTAGTAGCTTAATTGTGGTAAATTTCATTTATGCGTTATCATACAAAAGTAATAAATTAATATTTGTAATTCTTTTGTAATGTTCATGTAAATAAATCTAAATAAAATGAGCTAAATTAATTATTTTTTTATATTGTAAGGTCACTGGCGCTAACAAAGGAATTGGATTTGGGATTGTCAAAGGTTTATGCAAAAGATTTAATGGAATTGTATATCTTACTGCCCGAAATGCCACTAAAGGTGAAGTTGCTGTAGCAGAATTAAATAAGGTAACTGAATTCCTTTATATAATTGATCAATACTCGTATGTGCTTCATATTTAATTTTTAAAGATCTTACCTATATTTTTTTTTTTTTTTAATTTTATTTATAAAAAAATATTTGACATTACAACTTACGCCAATGTGTCAAATATTTTGAAATTGAAAGATCATACAATATATACTCAATGAGAATTTTTGTAAGTCACATGCGATTAACTCAAGGAGAATTAACTTCACAAACACCCAGGTCTTAGATCTCCAATTAAAATTGAAGAAATCCTATTTGACACTGACCTTACCGGGAATCGAACCCAGACCCACCTGATCGGTAGAGCAAGCTCTAACCAACTAGACCACAGCGAGCGACATTTATAGCTATCTCATAAATAACAGCATTTTCAATTGTATGGTACATTTACATTTCAGATTGGTTTGTATCCCCGCTATCACCAATTGGATATATCAGATGAAATAAGCGTGAAACGTTTTAGAGATTATATTGCTGAAACACATGGAGGCATCGATATTCTCATCAATAATGCAGGCGTTCAGTTCTATGTAAGTATTAATTATTTATGATTATTAATCTGTTGTATTTATAATTAGAATGATTTACTTACTTGATTGAATTATTTACAGAAACCTTACTCTGAGCCTCTAGCAGACATTGCTGAAAAAACCATTCAAGGAAATTATAGAGATGTTCGAAATACTGTCGATGATCTTATCCCCATTCTCCGTCAAAATGCTAGAGTTATCAATACATCCAGTAGCTTTGGGCATCTGACAATGATTCCTGGAGCTGAGATCCGAGCAGCTTTTGCTAACCCTCGATTGACCTTGCGTCAGTTGAATGATCTGGTTTCAGGATTCGTTGAGTGAGTACATATTTCTTAATCAGTCATTGCTTTTATTATTTGTTTTGAACACATTTTGCTACAGAATTGTGCGCAAAGACTGTGCTAAAAGCCTTAATGATTTGTTAACATACACTTTTATTATTAATCGTTTACTTGCAAGACAACATTCATAATTTGACTGGAGTCAGGCAAAAGGAAATTACCCTCAGTATAAAAAGTATAAAACATAACCCTTTCGATACCCTATAATTTTTCATAGGGTTTCCAAAAATATCCTGGGAAATATCTATTTGTGGGAAATAAGTGTTTTCGTAAATTCATGAAAAAGTATTAAAAATAAAAACATTTTTATAAAATATTTTATATTTTATGAAGAAATAACATCACAGACATTATTTGCAGCCCCAACGTCATGTATTTAGAAAACATGCAGTGAGTGTGGGAAAGGATACTGAACCATCAATGTAATAGTAAAATCAATAACTTTTGAATTACATATATTATTATTCTATGATGGCTATTTTACTGGGGTGGAGTGGGGTAATTTAGTGATTTTTTAGTATTTTTTATCTGCATTATATTCTTGAAACAAAAATAACACGAAAAAAATATTAGATTTCAATATTGTTTTATTAAAAAAACAACGTTTTGTGGGGCTGTATTATATATTATAACTGCGGACCTGTAGTGGCTCGGATGTCAAAGGTTAGGTACCCTATGCTATGACACTTCTCATTTTAACGTCAAATTATGTTACGTACATAAAAATATATGTACCATTTTGAAAAGCCGATATATTGGCTCAGGGTATTTTTGGCGATTATATGAAAGCTGATATATCGGCTCTAGGGTATTAAAAGTGTAACAAGTGTTTCGCCTCTTTGTGAAGCATCATCAGACTTAACATTGCAAGGTTTTCGAATAAACTAAAAATTGATTCTAATTCTTATGCTATAAATTACAAAAAAGAAGTCAGGGTTTGAGGGTGTGAGATACAAATTTTGATACTACTAATTATAAACTACTAGCTGGCCCGACGAACTTCGTACCGCCTCAGAATCAATAAATGTTGTGTTAATTTATTGGATGAATTAAATTCAGTTTGAATGAATACTCAAAATGAATTAAGTTCAATAAATGTGCAAAATAAAAATTAAAAGTATTTCAATTACATTGAAATGATGTTATTCACGTGGCACAGTCGATAGATTTAAAGGAATGCAGTGGACCAACGATTTGATTTTGAATTGTGAAGTTGAAATGATCCACATCTTTGTTATTTGCTGCAAGAATTGCTCGTTCACTCAACCAATTATGATGTTTGTGATTAGCAATGATGAGACGAAATTTCAAAAATTCGGAAAAACGAAATCAATCCATTCGATTCGTCGACAGGAACACGGCCGTTACAGATAGTCAGCAAATGCTTGGAGAAATCTGCGGCAGATGGTCGTTTAGAAATGCAACTCGCATGTTTGTCGTTAGCTGAAGTTTCTTAACATAGCGCCACAGAGTCGATGTTTTAAGTCAAGCGTTTATTTCATCGGCAGCGGTCGATCTTGGAATAACTGGTAGTGTTTGGCGAAAATCGCCAGATAGTAGAATCATTGCGCCTCCAAAACATTTTGAGTCATTGCGCTGATCTTTCATAGTTCGGTTGAGTGCTTCCAATGCGGAGGAAAAATAAGCCACCATTTCCCTCATCAATTGCCTTCATTAAAGTATCGTACACTTTCTGTTGGGGGTTCAACAGTGGTACATTCGTTCGAAGTGATTGGTTCAATGCATCTCGATCATATTCACGTTTACGTTCCGATTCTCGATTGAAAGCGTCGTTCATTCCTCGATCTGGCGACGCATCATGCAGCGCATGAGGTAACACATATCTTCGATCAAAAGCAACGCCTGGTTATGTATCTCCTCATTCACCTCGAGATCGGGATTCCCTGAACTGACGCGAATTCGGTGTAAAGTGTCTTCGGACATGTCATCCTTGTACTTTTTCCACAATTCACATGGATTCGATGGGAAGCGTGTCAAAAAAATGATAGCAAATAATGTGCGTATCTGACTTGGAGTCGCAGAAACAATTGCTTCAGCGATTGTCATGTCCCAATGAGTTTAGTTTTCAAGCAAATTGAGCTATTGACATGCGGCACGAAATGTTTGGCATACGACGCCATTGACAGTTCGAAATGATTCGAAATGTCGACCCGAAGGGAATTATTGTTTTTTTTCAGATTTTTCATGTTCACAGAACTGAAAGACTCTTAGAAAACCATTCCGAGCACTCTTACTGATTGGTTTAGAAATACTTGGCATAGCTAATACCTCTTTATTTCACTGTATTTTAAATAATAAAATTACATCTTCACAATGTTGACAAACGACTACTTTTGTTTGACAGTAACTGTCAAACAAAGACTATTAAATTTAGGTAGGATAAATTTGTTCTCAATGCATGTCACCAACATAATGACAGGGATCTTTTCAAAATTATTCAAATAATACTTTTTTATAATTTTACGAAAGTTCATTCTAAATTTTCATATTTTTTATATTACCAAATGATATAAATTCTCATTATAACAAAGAACGCAACATTTTCTAAATCTTCAATATTATATTTATGAGATTATCTTTCATTAGAAAAAAAAATATTATTTTTTTGTTTAATGTTCCACACATACCAACAGTTATACAGTCAATCCTGTTTTTATGCGGTAGATGCGTTCCACGAAATATCGCAAAAAAAAAATCGCATAAAAAAACTTGACTTCCATACAAAAATTGGGGTGCGTTACTTAAATTGTAAAATCCGCATAACTTTGAAACAGCGAGTTAAAATATACACTAAATCGCAAAGTATATGAAAATAAGGGGAAAACCACGGCGTAAAAATATTAAAAAATAATCACTGTATGAAAATTCTATGTGTGTTTTAAAGCATGTGGTTCTAAATCACTCTTTTTCGGAAGAAATAGTATGCGCATCAATTTCATAAAACTATGGTTGTTTTCTAACAATGAAATTAGTGATCAGAGTTTGTTCAGATTTTCTTTTTCGATAATTAATTGGTTATGCAGTTTGTTATACCCATATATATATATTTTAAAGTTATCGTTAAAACTTGAATGCGCGATCAGAATTTGAATCATTTAGAAAGAAATGATCTTCTAATTTACTGAAAAGTTGGATACCTTCTTCAATTATTTTCGCAGTGAAGGAACTGGAATTTCTTTTAGTTCGTCATTGTTTTCTGGTTTTTTGTCAATAATTAAATTTAAATTATGAACATCTTCGTCACTTATAGCTTTATCTGTAAGTAATTCGTCGATATAATTTTCGCTAAAGGTATCAAACCTTTCTTCGCCAAGTTCAGGTGCTAAAGTAATCATTTCAGCTGATATTACCGATGTTTCAATGGTTTCATCGACTGTAACACACCTAAGTAGGTGGACATAATTCAGCGATGGCAGATGCAACATGATTTAAACAGTCCGAAATCGTATTTTTTTTTCAAATGTCGGTTGTGTTTATGTTTTTCTCTATTCTATCCATAACACAACGATATATGCTCTCGATGTAATATTTAACATTTTTATATATCGTAAAATATGGTACATCTAAAAAACCGCATTACTTCGAAATCGCATAAAAAAACCACATAAAAATAGGATTGACTGTATATGGGGATCAAAAATAAAATAATGATTTGATAGTATTCTATAACAATATAATATACATGAAAAGTATACTGATTTTTTTTTACATACCTTCTGATTTTATGTACTTTCATTCGTCTTTTCACATTTCAGTATATATTTTAGCGACGGTGATGAACATGAGACATAAATTCCTAAAAGTTTTTTTTTAAATGGATATTGAAGATTTAGTTTCGATTTAGTTTAAAGTTGGCATTCCTAACTTGATTAACAAAATGCCTCACATGAGGTAACACATGTCTTCGATCTAAATCAAAGCCTGGTTATTTATCTCTTCATTCACCTCGAGATCGGGATTCCTTGAACTGACACGAATTCGATGTAAAATGTCATCCTTGAACTTGTTCCAGAGCTCACATGGATTCAATGTGAAGCATGTCAAAATAATGATAGAAAATAATGTGCGTATCTGACATGGAGATTCAGAAACAATTTCTTCAGTGATTGGCATGTCCCAATAAGTATAATTTTCAAGCAAATTGAGCTCTTGACATGCAAGTAGAAACATTCGTCATTTTTCGGATGAACTGTGTAAATGCGACCAAGAGCATCAATAGTCATTCGGGTGATCAGGAACCGCAACGCTTTGCTTTTGACGTTAAAATTTCTTCGATATAGCGTTCCAAGTGTAATAACGTGTCATCTCAGAGTAAAACAACGTTCGTGAAAAATATTTTTGTCAAAAATTTATATACCTAATTATAAACGTAACCTTATTTCAATATTGTCCGATTTTCTTTCGTTTTAATTTCATATCATCGATTTCTTTTATTCTAATCCATATTCTAAATTTAAAATTTTTTATAAGTCAGACGTACGCAAAAGAAACAAAAACAAACAAATATAGAAAACAGTGCGATCTGGTGGATTTTTCTGAAACCAGCTTACGACATTTTATCGTTTGATGAAGCTATTCGTCATTTGAAAATTTTATTCTGTATGAAGATATTTATTTTCTTTATAATTTCTTTTCCGTGATATTTTTCCGATGTTTTAATGCTTATTCTGCTATTCTAGGTAAATAAGAATTTTATAAATCAAATATCATTGAAATCCTTGTAGTAATTCTCGAGATATACGTGGTGTAACTAACCCCACTTTGTTTTATATATATAGATAAATCTAATTACATTAGGGATGGTAAATCCCAAATGGAAATAAATTCAACAGTGGTGATCATTGATATTATTTAAATATTTCCTTTTATTAATTTCCAAAAACTTTAAGCTATTCATCCTTTACTCTTTATTACTCTATTCAAGAAGAAGAAGCTGTAAAGAAGATTTTTTAACAACTTATTAAATTAATACTAGATTGAGTAAATAAAACACGTGTTTGTGCACTTCAATGTTGTGGACATTTAATATTTTGACTTTGGTCCAAAATCATTAAAAAACGTTTTTGTCTCCCCCTGTAAAAAAAATCTGAGTAGGTTAGGTCCTTGTGCCTTTCTACAGTTGATATTATATATGAAAGTGAACTTTAATAGATCAGTACAACTCTTTACGCTCTCTGACCAAAAGTGTTGTGCCCTTTTTAAATTTGAAATAATTTGAAATAACTGTTATTAAATTAATTAAACAACAACATAGTACTATTAATTCATATAATAAACACCCGCAGGTCTATTCGATGTGGAACAAATATCTCAGATGGATGGGGTGATGATCCCTATAAAGTATCGAAGGTTGCTCTCACTGCATTGACTTTCATTCAGCAACGATTCCTGGCCGATGGAAACATCAAAGTCAATGCTGTCAATCCGGGGTAAATTTTAGTCTTGTCTGTACAGCTTGTCTGTAGTGTCTTACAAGAAACTGTAAATGAAACTGTATAATATATTTTTTTCAGATATGTAAACACAGATTTTACCAAAGGTATGGGCATTCTGACAATTGACGAAGGAGCACTGCCGGCGCTTTATTTGGCTTTGGATGCCTCCGATAACATCAAAGGGTCTTTTGTGTGGAAAGATAAGAGTATTATAGATTGGACTGGACCTTTCCCTGATGCATAATCTGTATAGACAAGAAGAAAGAAGAAAAATAATAGGAAATCCAGATAGTGAACTGTGTTTTCAATCTTTGATGATTCATGTATTACATAATGTATAATTTTATTTGTATTTTATTAAAAAATAAATAAATCATCTTACTTTGCTTTTCTATAAATTGAGAGTGCAAACTTAAAAATGATAAGATGAATAGTTTGCTCGTTATCAAGGATATTCAAAGCGTTGATTGCGAGAGTTGTTTCAGTCGATCACAGATCTACATATATTGTACTGTTTCTTATTCAAGCAAGTGAAAACTATTTGTCATTCCAGATTTTAAAAATCAAATTAAACTAACGAAACATTTAGACTGCCCATCATTCCCACATTGTTAATTTGTATGAATTATCTACTTTCAAAATACATATTATACATATTTGAATTATATAAAAATGCATTTGCACTATTCTTTCATGATATTAAAATTACTAGCTATGTATATCAATCGATCGCCATTAATAATTAACATAAGTAGTCAGAAAAAAGTGTGCCTACCCCTGCTCAATGTTATGAATATATAATTACCAATGGAAATGCGATGATTTGTTAACAGATGTAATAATTTTATTCTAAAATAGAATTTTATTAAATCACACAGCATTATTAATTTATCAATAGATGGTGCTACTCCAGTTATCGAATTGCATGAATACCAATAAATTATGATTGAAGTGAAATATTCAAATGAAATCATTTATTCGGTGAGATATTTTTAAACTTCAAGCATTCTTTGAACACTTCATATTTTTTATACAATCAAATAAAATGATTTTTTATAGGCTTTCAACCACTATCCAAAATAGCACACCACAATTTATTTATTTCAAGAATATTTATGACGATAGCAGTCTGATTGTTTTGATATGTGTAGTTAGTTCGTAAGTAAAAAAATATTTTTGTACATCTCTTTAAAAAACATAGTCAATGCACAATAATTGTCACGGAAAGTATGTTTTAAAGCAGAAATAATTGTGGATAAACTTTGTGTTGAATTAACCAACCTAATTACACAAAATAAATACATTTTTGTTTCATACTAGCCGGTACCCGGCAAGCGTTGCAATGCCACTCGAAGAAAGGAAGTGTGTTTTAATTGTGTTCATTGAAGTGCATGTCTTCTTTTTCTGTCTGTTTGGCGATTGACGTTTGCTGCCGATTATCTATGGTACGACACATGCGCCACCTACTGTAAGTTAATTTTAATATGCCTATAACCTTCCCGGAAGTGCAAGCTAAAAGGTGGTCGAAGTTTTAATGCAATCGGATCAGCGGGTTTTAAGTGTATAGCGACCGAAAATTATGCAAATATACAATAATTCATTTTTATATATATATAAGATTAATGCAGCTCAAGAATTGAAAAGATTTGAATGAAAATATTTTTGATTAATACCTCAAGAATTACCAAATGTATGATGTTATTTTGAACCTCTTGTGGAAATGGTTCTTAGTTCCTGCATACACATAATACTTTCAGCCATTTCACTGTTTTGATTATTAACGTATTATCAAGTATAAAACACGTGCATGTAATAAATAAATCCTACTTTTCTTATGACCACTAAGCATACGGTGTTAGTAGACAGCCTCCATTAATTTCAGTATTAGGTCGTCCGCTTAGGTCAAAAGTTTGGTCACTTATGCATTACTTTAAACACAAACGAAGGAATCGATTGAAACTTTCCGTACTGGGATTCGAGCTCGTGAGCTCCACTACCGAAGTCAGCTACATTCACCACAGCTACAGACCTGGCTTATACAAAGACAAATTCTTACCAAATCAGCTGAAGAATTTATTTGAAGAATACGTTACTATCAGAAATAACTTATATGTATTGCTGAATTTACATTTTTGCAATATTTCATGAATGATGGAGAGAGGGGGGAGGGGTTGAAGTGATTTAAAATACTCAGTGACCCAGCATTATTTGATTTAGCTTTACTCCACTGTGTCCATAAATACTAAATTGGCTTCTATCCAATACTTAATTATTACCAATTTTCAACAAAAAAGTTTGCCATGCAAAAAGGAGGCTTGCGTAACATAAAACACACTATAGTCGAAAATAGTTGGATACAACGTATAATAAAACGTCAGAGAAATATATTATAAGACTTCCAACAACCAATTAAGTAAGTAACATTATTGACGAATACAATTACCATGGGCAGTTGTCACCAGTGGACAATCAATGTGACCAAATAATCGCAAATTCGTTCAATAAATATCTAATTGATCAATCACGTCCTTGGTATATTCATCTCTCAAATTGCGCACATACTTCTCCAGTGGTGTATCAACGTATTAATTCTGAGACGTATATGGCGACTTAAGCTCGCGAGAGAAAAACATAAATAAACCATATCCAATCAACAAATATTAAGCCTATAAATCTTTTATTACCATCTCCTCGGACTTCGATACCATCGCTTGAAGATGGTCATCTGGGCCGGCTCGAGTATTTCTGCGCCTGTGTGCGAGGCGCCTCGAAAAAAAATCTAAATGAGTGGACATTGCTTAAATCTTAGTGCGGCGCCTGTGGGCCTGTGTACACGGCAATCTTTGCACACCCCACTAGTCAGTTCGAACTGTTTTCGAATTAGAATCGAATTGAAAGCTTTTAGATTCTAATTTGAAAACAGTTAGCAAACCGTCAGCAAACCATCAGAAGTACGCAGAAGAACAGACCTACCACTTTTTTGTTCATTTCAATAAGCTGCGAGATATCACATATATATGATTTATAATGTATTCAGACAATATTTAAAAAGTATTTGGCCTAATAATTATTATGGTGTTTGTGAAAATTGATTAATTATATATAATTAGTAATATACCCAGTAAATTATGCAAGCCAAGAATTCTTGAATTCTCTAGTTATTGATTAAGCTTAAATGTTATGGTTGTACAAAATAATTATGAATGTCTATGCGTGGCACAACGGTACGTGAAATCCGCGTAGATTGTATTTTTTTTTTTAAATAATTGAAAGCATTTTAAATCGTATCAATAATTCCCATCAAAAAATATGAGCAATATTAAGCTAAGCAGTCTTTAGTTTTTTAAAAATATCTAAAATTTTGGTTCTTAATTTTTGCAATAGTAATCTTGCGATAGTATTTCTGTAATCTAATATACCTACATATATGTACTATGTACCTTTATAATATTATAATAAACATCTGAAACATAGATAATTATACATATTATAACTAAAACTATTTTTGATTTTTTTATTGTTGGATAAAAACAGTTTATAGTACGCCTTAGGTCGTTCCCAAATAGCGAACCCCAACCAAAAAACAATTTGTGTACACAAGTTAATTAGAAAAGATACATTGGTTTGCTTGAGAGGATTCTTTAGCAAGGGCAATTGAATCTAAGTATCAGACGACAAAAATCTGATTAAATGGGATTTTTTCGCAAGCTGACTCTAAAAACGTAATGTAAGAAGATACACGTCATTTACAATGAAACAGAACTGAACTAGGGCATCTCGAAACACTGTATGTGGTGTTATGAGAGATGCAGCAATTTCATATTTATTTTTAACGTGTAGGTTTTTGCATAAATGTATTTTGTTTGACGAAAACAAATCTACAGTTAGTTCATAATCCGCATTTGATTTACACATAAAGACCGGTTTCGCTAACCCATTAATTGGATTGGAAATGTGCGTCAACACGTCAATAGTCAAAACAATAAATTGTTGTGTGGATCATTTCTAGCAGAGCAGTACTCGAGGATCGATTCCATTAAAAACATCTACGTATTTGTATTATGTTGGTTTAATGACGCCACAATTCACACCAACCCCCACCCCCTTCATAACAAATGTTCTGACTGTTTTATCATTTTCCTTTATAGAGAAGCCGTCATACATCGACGGTCCCTAAAAGGAAAAAATAGATCTATGATAATTCGACGTTGCAGCAGTCTAAATGTTTTCACGAAAAGCCGCCACCGATTCTGAAGTACCTGATTAACGTTATCACCCTCTCAGAGATTGTGAATATTTTTGGTACACACGATAAGTACGAGACTTCGTTTTGATTCGAGAGATGCAAATTAGACATAACATCCGGTATATGTAGGCAATTTGACATTCGGTAGGTGCTAACTCTTCTAGGTTTACCGCAAGATCTGTTCAAATATGAATATTGCTTGTCACATAATCGGTTTCAATTTGATGTACCCACACTCCATGTTTCCAAATAATACTAGTTTTATTGTACACTAACAAAACTCTTAGATGTTACGTGATCAAGTTGTCTAAAGATTAGGAAACGCACGGCACATACGTCGTAATTATTATCCAGTTGTATCTAGTGATAACACAATAATAAAATACCTGTAAACTGCTTATTATTAGGGTTTTTAATCGGCTTGGTGCGGAATATTTAATAAAAAATTATAATTTCATATTCGGAAAACCTTACTATTTTGTATTGTTTACTTCCCACCAGTGGCGGATTAAGCACTGTGAAGGCCCTAGGCGCAATAAATTTTGGAGGCCCTGTTTTTCGAATAACATAAAAGTGTTGCAAAACCTTTCGTAGAATAATAATAATAAACATTGAAAACTGAAATTAAAATATAAGGATTTATATAATTTATGCTATTTTTGAGGCCCCTAAAATTTGGAGGCCCCAAGCGCGCGCCACTTACGCTTATGGGATAATCCGCCACTGCTTCCCATACACGCATACATATTGAGGTACGCATTGTATAAAAATTACAGCAGAAAAAAATACATTAAAAATTGGAAAGGAAGTCAACCGAGCAAACTCCTTTAAAGATTACTAGCATAAAAATATTATTCGTCAGAACTCACTCATTTTCACGTGGAATATGTCAACATCCGAAGCAATACCGTGAACCTTTGTCAAAGCTCTCCCAATTGACATCCTCAATGGAAGGCTGGTTTTACACATTGGAAGAGCAAACAGTTTATGTACAGGATTCCCCAGGAACCTTAAGAATGACATTATTTGAATTCTCATTTGGGTTTCTAAGCCAAAAGAAATCTATGGCCAGGTAAACTTTTCTTCGGATGCTTTGAACGTGAGCATGTTTAAGAGAAAGATGGAAAAAAACTATGGGTAATTTTTATACATACGCCCTCAAATAGAAATGACTTCTTCACCATAAAGGTATTTAACTTTACAGGGCCCAAACTATCGACACACTCTCGTGTCAGCTACTAACTAAAGATTTGTACATCAAATCATCAGCGAATAACATAAACATACTGTTTTCTATGTAATTTATAAATATAGACTATACTGAACATAATAATATATTGTCAGTGTGTGCACTAATTTTTAAGCTGTTGGTTAAAGTACAAAGTATTTTACTTTATTATAGATTGGCATATTATATTACTAGAAATTTAAATATATTTGCATTGATGCAAATGCAACGATGGGACCGCACTTAACTTATGTACAATAAAATATACCTACATTTAACGGTAATCGAAGGAAATATACGTTAGGATTTTAATTAGTGGACATAGGTCGCTCGTTATTTGAAAAGTGAAAGTATTTTAAATAAATAATCATGCATATATTATATTGAATTGATCGTAATACGCAAATGTTTGGCAAAAGGTTATTGTACCAAATGTTGCGTTGGTATTCTGTTGAGACCAACGATATATTAGGATGTATGTCAACAACAATAATTCATTTTGAATGTTCTTCCATCGAATATTAATTTATAACTTTACGAATTATATTAGGATGTAAGTTCCGTCAGATATATTTTAATGATTATAATAGATACACGCAAAATTCTGTTGATCAATGAAGATCAAAACTCGTCAATAAAACAATTTATTTATTTACTAACAGCAAGCAGTTAACAGACCTTCTCTTGAAACTAAATAACAATAACGTCGCAGGCTTCGTCTGTCTCTTCAGTTCATGTTATCGAAGGGGCATTTTTATTAACCCAATTCAAAAGTAATAATTTAAAAACAGTACGAGTCCATTTTGGTTGTTGTCAGTCGTTGATGTGTATTTTTGTTTTACTTTACAGGCAGGTTAACGGTACAAAAATAAAACATCGAATGATACATTCAGAAATATTCCAACTATGTAATGGCCAAAAGTAATTGCGTCAGATTTCAATTGAAATGAATTGATTGGTTTGTAAAAAATATATCAATTTCAATTGTTTTCATTGGTTGGGCTGTTTAAGATCTGGGGGCTCGTATTAGGGTGTGTCTCGAATAATTGACGTCTGCTGTTTTTTTTTTTTGCATCAATAAACAGGTTTTTTTTATTACATTATACACGGTGTTTATAATACAACAATATTTTAAGGCTTCATTTTTTTTTTGATGAAGTCAGTATGAACTCCAATCTTTATTGTAGATTCAATTAAGATCTGATTTCCATTACCGCAAAAACACATTTTTAGTTTGAATCTTGACTAACAATTTTGGTACGTGCACCTGAAAGTATAGTGATGATACCTACCATCAACAGACAAAAACCATTTATGCGCATCATTTACTTGTGAAGGTATGTATGTATGTAAAAACATTATTTTTAAAAGCTATTTTTCCATTGAACAACTGTTTGGACGTCGCGACACCTCGGGGTTGACGGAGAGCTTTCGAGGAATATCATCATCATCAATCATAATGAAAAAACATACTTTCTTTGACACAAAATTTAGTTTTTTAGAGCCAATGTTTTGATAGAGTGAGTCATTAAAAAAATAACAGCATTGTACGATACATTGATTCGTTTAGAGCAGTGATAATTAGAATAAATAAAAATCCTGCGGATGTTGAAAGTCACAAAGATCTGCCAAATGTCATTTTTACAAAAAAAGGTTAAAATCATCAAAATAATAACAGGCACACAATACATTGGGGAGTATTAGTTGGATTATGCTCCCTACTGTAAGTATTTCAAAATCATTAATTAAATTGGCATCTACTTCTTAGTACTTTAGTATAATGAGACAAATAGCAAAGAATTTATTTATTAGATTTTACATCCTTGAGAAACTAAATATTCCTATTATAAAATAATGGTAAGCTAAAAAGCACGCAAAATGTAAAAAAATACACATAACAAGTGAAAAATATACTTTGTAAATTAGAAATATTATAACTAGATTGGCATATATCTTTTTTATATATATATTACAAGAGGCGTAAAAAACGTGTTTTGATGATTTTGGGCCATATGCAAATTATGAATTATACTTATACACAACCTTGAAGTGCACAGAGAGTTCTAAACTGGTGTTAAATTGACATAATCCAATATTAATTAAAGAAATTGTCTAGGAAAAACCTTTATTTCAGTTTTTTTCTTGGATTTAATTTTTTACAAGGCCATCTTTTTCAAACTTAAAAGCTAAATTTAGATACTAATTCGGCATTTGCAGCTTGCATCCTTTCGATAAAATAAAATCTAAATTTGTCTAAAAATTGTCTAAAATCTAACTTTGTCTAAAAAAAAAATTATCTAAAATAAAATCTAAATTTGTCTAAACATTGTCTAAAATTTTTGTTGTCTATAATAAATATATAGACAATAAATACATGAAAAAACACATTTAAAACATTTATTGTCTATAATAAATATTTTAGAACATTTTATTTTAGATAATAAAAACATGAAGAATTTAAAATTAGTGAACGGTATAAATGTTATGTTTAAATATTATTTCATGAATTATAACCGCCCCTGCATATACAAGGGGTGCATCGATCGAATGCCACATTGACCAGCCGCCACAGCTTGGAATGATCCATGCCAGTGGTCGGCAAACTTATTCGCCAAAGAGCCAAATATGAACATTACAAACAATTTTTAAAAAAATATTGGGAGCCATTGGGAGCCAAATCTGTCTATTAATGTCCGCACTTAAGGGGCCAAAGAGCCGCACTTTGCCAACCAATGATCTATACAGATTACATTTGTATGTTGATGATTTAGATAATTCTTACTTTAAATAGAGAATCAAAAATAGGATTCTTCACTACAATAAAAGTGGTTTTCACAAAACATCATATAGGGTCTGGACTAGGGGGGCTGATATGTAAATAAAGATTCACCGACACGGTATAATGTCGACCGAAATTTTATAGAAATGTGTTAAACTTAATATGAATGGTTTGTATCAAAAATTTGTAACCACCGAATAGCTTTATTTATTACTGACGTCAAACAAATGAAACATACCAACCGACTACTTTTTATGAGATGTTTTTTATTAATATACGTGTGTAACAACAAACTTATATTTTTATTCACAAGTCTTAGAACATTCGCTAGTTCGCTACATTCTAATCCGCGAACCGTATGAAAAAAAAAACAATAAATTTATTCAAAGCAATTATTATTGGAAAACTATACACCTAATTCTATTAATAATATGTTTTGTACGCATACTTGACAAAAAGAAACTTTTTTTTAAAATTTTAGTTGCTATTTGCTTGATAAAGGTTTTTTTTATTATTTTTTTTGTTTTTTTTAAATATTATCTTTACACTCATAATAATGACAAATCTTTATATAATGTTATTATTTTACGTTATTTAACACAACGTCCGATTTAAAATCTTTTTTCGTAATACGTACTTATTAAAGTTATTTGATTTTGTCTATTAGTCCTATAGTATTTTGTAGACAACGTTTTGCCAAATAAAAACATGTGGAAACTGTGTTGTATTTTACGTAATATCGTCTGGGAAATAACAAAAAAGTGCTTAATTATATGTTTTCAGCATTGATTTATACAAACTTATTTTCCACGACGGTGAATATTAATTAATCCGAGTGTATCGACAATCATTCGATGGCACTACAAGTCTCCCCATGGTCACATCTAATTAAATGCCAATTCTTCTGCGACCCTTATATTGCTTTTTTTTTTGTTTTTCTAACTATCCATCTTTCGACGCATCCTTGGCCGCTGGGTTATTAATCTCTGTTTTTCCTGTGAAGACATCCGCCTTGGGCATAGTGAAATTGAGTTATAAAAAGTGGTATAACTTCATCATCATCCGAATTGACATATTCTCGAAATCATCTATTGCACAAAATCCACTTCAGATTTTTAAAGAAAGTCTCTCGACAATACTAGTTGAAGATTCATTATAGTTAAACAACAGTTTATATTTTATTTCTTATGCGATACAACTTATTACCGGTTAATAGAAACAAAATAAGTAGACATTTTTTTTTGTTATAATAGTCTTCAAAAATGGTTAATTTGGGCATGGTTTGACAAATATTCCGCCTTTTCTCAGCATTGCTTTATCAGTCATAATATTTTAGGAGTTCATAGTTGGTATTAGGGCCTCCAATCCCGGGATTCCGTCCAATTTTGTGATCCTAAAATCCCGAGGTTGTGATGGTACTAATCCCGGGATTGAGAAAATTTGAGGAAGTTTCGCGAAAAGATCTCAATTTTTTTCATTTTGTCAATTCCGCAAATTCCTAGGTTTTTGAAATTGGAATTCTTGGAATAGCTTAAAAAAAAGTCTCACGTCTATTAATTTTGGAAATTTGGTAAATTCCTGGGTTTCTGGATTTGGAAATTCGTTGAAGAGCTAAAACAAAATAATAAAAATGGTCTCACGTCTTTTCATTTTGTAAATTCCGTAAATTCCTGGATTTTTGAAATCGACTAATTCGCCCGAATAAAACTAACGTAGAAACATTAAAAATACAAAAAAAGTAAAAAATCATTATTAGTTCACATTTACACACAGAATCGACATGCAAGAAAACATATAAATATGTTTGTTTGTTATTTTGTGTTAATTATGAAATGCGTTATTTATTGTTTAAAACTTTGTCGTGTTCAATAAAAATCATTTTCAGAATTTTCTCGCTTATGCCCCCAGATATAAAATTAAATTGTGAAACCATCTATGTATGATTCGGACTTATTTGTCAACCACTAAGTAGATACTATCTATACATATAAATATATAATATTATAAATATATTCATAAAAAAGCTCTATGAGTACCCACTTGTACTCGTGAATTGGTGTTACTATGATTTCGTGGAAAATGATAGAAGCCAAATCAAGTGATCACGAAATGTATACATGTATGATTTTTGGCAGAGAAAGCTTCTATTATGTGGTTTCATTTAAAAAATAAGTAGCCAATCTGTTTACCCATATTGGCAATATGCAATGCGAAATCTTTCACTTAATCAATTATCGTAGCGCATAATAGTTTTTTTGGTTAAGCTAAGTTTTTATTGTATATCGTATAAAGAACATAGCGATACTGTGAACGTTAGGTCATTTTCTGTCTGTATCAAAAATCTGTGGAGTTCTGAATAATATAAGCACTTTTGTGTGAGTAAAAAAATGAATTAAGATAGTAAAGTATGTGAAAAAGATGGACATTTCCAGTGATCAAGATATTAGTTATGAATATATTTATATGGAAAGAATAACTAAACAAAAGTTTTAAAGCAAGATCAAAGTTTTCTTCATGTATTTAACGAGTGATGTGTTTACAAATTTGTTAAAACCTTCTAATATGTCATTTAATTTTAAATATTCACCACTTTAGTAATTATTATGGATAAAGGCCTCAAAAACAGCTTATGACAACGTTATCAATTTTCAAATAAATAATAAAGTAACATAGGCATTTCATCCAGCAGCGTAGCCACCTCTTAGCAGAGTCATGCAATGCATGAAGGTCCAGCAAAAAGGGGACCTAAATGTTTTCATATTACATACAACAAATCACTAAAACCCTTACAAGACGTTAATGTAATTAATTATTAATAGCCACTAAATTTCAACTGAATAATGTCATATTTGTTATCGTTCCGAGAAACACTTAAGTCAATTTATTAATTATTATTCTACATTTTGCAATATAAATTAGGATATCAGAGTGGATGAGAGGATGTTTTGTGTATCTCTTCTAATCCATTATACATTTTTTTTAAACCATGTCCGCTCCCAATGTGGAGCATATGGACTCCTAATGGAGTTTACCTCAATAGATGTGTTTCTACGAGAACTGCTTGTTACTCAGTTGCTCAACTTCTCTTTTACTAAAGAGAGTAGGAATAGAAGGATAGGACTAGGACAGGACTAGTGGTAAGCTAATCGCTCTCGATAGGATTCATAGGTTCATAGGATAGGATGGGTGGGAGGGGGGAATTCAAGACATCACATGCATCCATGCCTTCGAACAGAAATTCATAAATCGATTGATAAATCAATTTATAAAACTGTCCGTACCGGGATTTGAACCCGGGACCTCCGTAACCGAAGCCAACGACGTTGACCACTCGACCACACAGGCGGCTTCTCGCTTCTCGCTTCTCGGGCCTCAAGGCTAAGATCAAAGTGTAGTACCTGTTCTTATCAGCTTAATGATACATATATAACCAAGTATTAAAAGTTTAAAGATAGTTCTGATAATGACATAAGCCGATAATTTAATCAACAACAAATTGCGTGAGGGGCCTAGTGTGACTTTTGCATGACTGCCACAAAATTCTAACTACGCCACTGATTTCATCTATGGAATCAATGACAGACAATTAAAATTTTAATATTTCTAATACGTCCGTATTATGGAAGATGAGTAAATAACCACTTTATCGATGCAAAAAACAGACTTTAACATTAAATGCTACTGTATTAACTTATGTCTTCAGTTATACTGTAGGCTTATACCGACTTATTTGACATGCATCATTATATATTTTTTTCGGTAATTTATTACAATGCACACTGTTATTTTTTTATCAAGAAGTTAACGCCGTTAGCATGAGTCTTTAGGTATTAAAATATTTATCTTTAAAAGATAAGTAACTTCCGATTTCGTATTTTAATGTATATGTACATAGTAAAACGGTTAACATTAAAAAATCATCATATGCAGTGTAGCGAAACATAATAAATTTAAATAAGGCTTGTATTCTTCTGGTCAGAATTTAAAAAACACTGGTCAGAATTTTTATTAAATGGTCATAATTTAAATGAAATTTAAAAAAGCCTAACCTAACCTAACTTATTAAGCAAAGTTGTTTTATATATTCTGACCGTTTAATATTTTTATTCTGACCAAAAATTGATTTAAATTCTGACCATTTAATTTGTTTCCATTAAATAATATTGAAAATTCATTTATTATTCACATTGTAAAGATTTTTTTAAACTCCTGTTTCTCGGCTAGCTTCGTTGCAAATTATGATACGTGCGAGAAATACACGATGTAAATATTGTAAAATATGTATGTAATACTCGTTGTTTGTAATGTTCGTGTATTAAAAAAACACTATTTTATGAAAATTTAAGTCTTAAATTGGTTTTTATCATATACATAATAGGCAATAAAATATTGTGTATAAAAAGTGTTTTATGTAAATAGTATTTTGCTGTGATTATTTTACATAAAAACCAGTAACAATGCATTTTTACTGCGCGTTAATTGTTCTTTTGAATATAACGTTTATCTATTTTAAAGGTATTTTGCTCAAAGATTAAAGCTTTCTAAATTATATCACCATCAATTTTTGATGGTGACATAATTTATAATTTATATAGAATATGCTTTTTAAATATATCGACTGTAGAAAGGAAAAAGGACGTAACTCACAGTTTTCTTAAAACAGGTTTTTTTTGATAATTACAATGTATCAAACCTGATACACGTTATATTAAAAAGATGCAAGCTGCAAATGCCAAATTAGTATCTAAATTTAGCTTTTAAGTTTGAAAAAGGTGACCTTGTAAAAAATTAAAACCAAGAAAAAAGACTGATATAAAGGTTTTTTCTATAAAATTTATTTAATTAATATTAGATTATGTCAATTAAACACAAGTTTAGAAGTCTCCGTGCACTTCAAGGTTGTGTATAAATCATAATTTGCATATGGCCCAAAATCATCAAAACACGTTTTTTGCGCCTCCTGTAAAATTTGATATGTGTGGGTTACGTCCTTTTTACTTTGAGAAAAATGCTGATTCTTAATTAGAATGATTGTAAATCTTATTGACTGATTGAAATCTAGAGTCTCTATACTATCAATTATTATTAATCTTTTTCGATACACAGCAAAGGTTATATTCGATTTCCGGAATTGTCTCAAAGAAACCAAGATAACAATATTGCCATATCATTGGAAAAATAATTTATATTGGAGAAATTTGATGAATACATTTAATAAAATTTGTTAATCAGTCAATTCTAAAAAACGTTAATGAAAACAATTACTGCGTAGTTTCTAGTCTTTAAAATATCAAATCATAAAAGAAAGTCCCGAAATAATCAATTGAGTTGTATCATAAATCCCAGGAATTTGCGGAGTTTCCAAAATGAAACTACGTGAGACCTTTTTTTAGCTCTTCCAAGAATTTCAAATCCAAAATCACAGGAATTTACGGAATTCCCAAAATGAAAAAAATTTAAACCTTTTTTTTAGTCCTCGCGCAACTTTCTCAGTTCCAAAATCACAGGATTAGTACTATCACAATCCCGGGATTTTGGAATCACAAAGTTTGACTATACCCTGGCATTGGATGCCTTAGTTGAAAGGCTTTACAATCGCATGCAAAATAATGGGAAAACATGCAATAAGAATAAAAGTTAATATAAAATTATTTGATAACTTTGTTATTCAAATTTATCTTCTTGTTCTTTAAAATGTATTCAAATTTAATTTTATGTTGAAAACGAACTTCCACATAATTACTTCCAAATCCATTAATGAAAGAATAAAAATTGTCGATTAAAATACAATAATAAACATAACAGTTTGACTAAATATTTAAAATTGTAATCATTATTTGTAGTAAACTTTCCGTTTCATTAACAATTGAAATTCTGTAGAATTTGTTAAGAAATATTCTGATTTATTGAAGCCCCGAACCTCATGTCATTATAATTTCCAATCCGAATCTGTCAGGCAGCTGGAAGGGGAAAGCTATTATAAACCTGAACGCACATGGCTGATATCAACAGTTACAGTCGCACCGGCTAAACCGAGCACGAATGAACGATTTTATAAACTGACTAGAAATATTGTCGGAAAATATTTTACATGTACGGAATATATTTTTCAGCCGGTAAACTAAAGACGCTCATTTAAAAATGGCAGGCGCTTAAACGTCCGGAAGTGAAATGTCAGTCGAGTTCCCTCCAATTTTTCAAAATAGAATGGATCACTATTCAAAAATCAATGTCGGTTGATCATCGCAAGATACGAATATCTCAAGTGAAGAGATTGACAATATTGTTTGGTATTCTAATTCGTCATTACGAAATTGGCTAGGATAAAATATGACTTTTTTATTTTGAAAAATCTGCCAATTTTATTACACGAGTTCATTATACAAGCGAGTTTGGTTGCGCTTTATAACTGTGATAGTTTTTGATTTCTAAATATATTACTTACTGCATTTATATTAAAATTGTTTTATCTGTGATATTATACATATATTCTCTAAAAGAGACTGCATTTAACAATGGCCGGGTAAGTTTTCTTCTTATATACAATTTAAGAATAAATGATTTTCTTATTTTGCCAAATGCATATTACATACATTTCACTCAATGTGAATATATTTTCTCAATCATAAGTTTTGCTAACTAAATACATATTTTATGTTTTAAGACAAATTGTTAATCCAAGAGGATGTAAATTATTGACTATGGTACTTGTTATTTTGTCCGTCCTGCATGAATTGGGATCTATATTAGAAATACATCGTTACATAAAGTGTACACTTTATGTAACGATTTCAATCGCTAAAAAGTCTAATTATGTATAATTGGCATGCTGGAAAAATTGGTGTAATATATTGGGAATATAATATTATACGAATGTTATTCATTTTCATATTATCTAAATCTACAACTATCCGAAATGGAACAGATTTTTTTCATAGCGATACATGGATTAAAATTTTGAGAACATTCTTGCGAATAAGTGATACTTTGCAATTTGCATAGAAAACTTTGCGAATACATTGGGCTAATTATTTGTATGTATCTGAAATAATATCAACACTATTGACATTGTTCAACATTCATGATATATTTTACTTTTCTAGTAAAATACTTAATATAAAACAGTTAATTCGGAATTTCATTGTTGGTGTATTCAAAAAAAAAAAGTTGTATTATATGAGCCCTCGAGTAGTAAAATGGTAAAGCTCATCTAACGGACTTGTATTTTTTAAGTAAAATCACGTCTTTATTTGGCGTTTTGGAGGATTGTATACTTTTATTTTCGGGAGATAACAATAATTCGGCGTGTGTTTACTGTTTACTGTGCTCACTTCACTTTTACGATACTTTAAGACACGCAGAATATTATAACGCATCGATCTTTTTTTTCTTAAAATACAGCTTGGCTTACTTCGCATCTAAGTGGCCATATTATATACTTTGTCAAATAAAAAATTGAAATATATTTACTTTAAGCATTCTAATAAATTGTCACAGATTTTTTATATTGGATTTTTAAGCTACACCTCCCACCCCCTTAAAATTGTCTTTAGTACAATTTTAACTAACAATGTGTAAAACAATAAGGAAGTGCATAGAAATAAATCCTGAAAAATATCGTGATATTAACCTTTATACGCCCAGCGGTCCCGTAGGGGACCGATGATTATGGTTCATTTCACTATCGCATTACACTGATTTATGATAATATTATTCAAGATATGAATATTAGGTAACATAAATAATGTCTCTGAGATACTGATCCATAATTTTGTTTTCGGTTTTAATAAATATTTTTGTCATACGAGTAATATAAACATCTGTGTTACAAGGTCCGACTCTTAAGAAATAATATGTCCGTTTTGTAATTTTAGGCAGACCGTAATAAATCAGTTCGGAGTCAAATAAAGCGTTTTTAAATAAAAAACAATCTTTTATTTTGATAATGCTTTTTTTTTACTCAACCAGGATGACTAGTTTTAGAGATATATTTTTTTAACGGATGCGTTTGTCGCGAATATTTCGCGAAAAAATGCTCGGGCAGTGTGCTACTCCTTTTGCGCACAGCGTGCGAGCGGATAAAGGTTAATAATAAAATATTTTGGCTATTATTTTAAGCCACAGTGTAGTTGTCAAACGATAGATATTTAACAATTGAACATTTTGGTATAAATAACAGAAATCATTTTAAACTATTTGACGTTGCACTGAATTATTTCATTCTTGAGGTTTAATGCAATTTTGTCAAGGTGATTTCAGACATCTTGTCATTTTTTGTTTATTTTAGATAAGTTTAAAAAACCGTGTCATTGCCCGAGCGCTTAATCGTTACATGACGACTACATTCATCATTTTGACGAAAATTGCATTTTATGACACTGTCATCGAATGTGATGCGAACAAATCAAATGGATTTACGGCACAAGAGGTCATTTGGGTAATTGAAACGCATATATATCAAACATATTACACATCAAAATATATTTTATTTTATTAAATTGACTGTGACCACAATCGCTTTGTTCAATACGCTTAAAATAATTATTTTCATAACAATAAAATAAAATTAGTCTAGCTAATCGTGAAGACAAAACAAAGGCGAAAATATTGGGCATGTGTTTTATTATTTCCCTAGCAACGGTTGCATCACAATGACTGTCGATATCAAATCAAGTGATGATCTCCATAAATAATTGCTTATTTTTAAAACCACTTAAAAAAATATTTTTGTAAGTATTTTTTGTTGAAAATGAGATATCAGCGTTTGAAAAATATTCAAACTGTTGTAGTTTGACTATAAATATTTATTGCTTTTTTCTGTTTCATTCCTTTTATTTACAATAGTTGTTTTATTGTTCATTTTTCTGTATTAAATTTATAGCTGATTAAGTATAATTAAGTAATTTTACAACAAATTTAACATAAAGTGATTTGTTCACACTCTATATCATTTTTTGATGTTGTCAATTGAGTAAGCACTTTTACCCACACGTAGAGTAGATCGTATGCGATACAATGAAGTCAATATCTTCCTTATTATTAACCCTAACATTACCTTAAAGTCACAGAATTTTTATGCCACTAAATCTTGCGTGCAAGTTTAGTTTCCGTTTCGTTTAGTTGATCTTATTCCAACGCTAGTTGTGCACTTTGGTCGTTTCATTTGACATCTTGCGTTAGATTTCAACTCAAGCGGAAAATTTATGACAATAATGTCCCATAGACTAGACACCAAAAATTAATTAGTTAAATCAAAAATAAAATGATATTTTTTATTATAAGGCTATATCTAAATCTAACTCAAATATCAAACATAGGTATGTAATTATTGTAAAGGTAGTATTCATTTGTGAATAAAAAATAACATTAGTTTGAATTTCGATAACATCATATCACTTTGTGTTTTTCAATGTCAATGTCAAGGTCAAGACAAATACTTTTCACATTTCTAACATGATAAAATAATCGTTTATAATAAATAATTAACTGACTTTTTTTAATGAAACATTTTTTTTTCTTAAAAAATGGTTGTTAATTTACCATTGATCCAAAAATATAATTTCGAATACTCGTGTAAGCGATCCAGCTGATCACATTAAAGCTGTTTCTATATTCTTTGACCGTATTTTAATTTTTCAAAATTAATTACTCCCTTGCAATCTCACCTAACCTAAGGGATAGCTAATGTTACCTGGCCTTTTGACATCCATTTTCTATTGCGTCCCTCGTTTGAATAAAGCACACATATAAAAAATTTCACTCTCAGTCCCCATATGTTGTAGAAATGATGATTTCGATTGCATTCCAAAATCTCCTTACAAACATTTACCCGTTCAGCTAAGTATTCTTGATTCAGTTCGTGCGGTATCCATTTGCCCTGTCACCACACCCGTCCAATCGATTTAATATGTCTTTGCTTACTTGACAAAGAATATATGAGAGTGGTTGCTCTTCTTTTCATTGAATAAGTTGGATTTGCTTTCATTTAGCTAGTCAAAATGTCATAATTCACTTTCATTTTTCTTCCACTTACTACTGGATAATTTCCGGGTGGAAATTTTTTAAGCTATCTCGGATACTACCAAAACCAAAAACATCACCAAAAAAGATACAAATGTTTATGTATAACGTTTCTAATAAAATCTTTACTCGGAAAAAAACATTTCCCATTTCTAATTGGGCTGTCATATTGTATTTGAAAAAAAAAGAAATTTCCTGTTGACATATCATGTAAATAAAATAAGACAGTAATGTATATACATATATATTGTAAAATATATATGTATATATTGATACATATCGACTGTGGAAAGGAAAAAGGACGTAACCCACAGTTTATCACAATAGCTTTTTTCGATAATCACGATGTATCAAATTTGATACACGTTCTATCAAAAGGATGTAAGCTAAAAATGCCGAATTAGTATTTAAATGTAGCTTTAAAGTTTGAAAAAAGATGAGCTTGTGAAAATTGAAACCAAGAAAAAATACTGAAAAAGAGGTTTTTCCTAGACAATTTGTTTAATTAGTATTAGATTATATCAATTCAAAACTTATTTCATAATTTGCATATGGCCCAAAATTAGCAAAACACGTTTTTCGTACCTCCTGTAAAATTTGCTATGTGTGAGTTACGTCCTTTTTTCTTTCCACATATATATTTTATAATGAAATTTAAGTAGATAATGCCAAATTGGTCATTGAAAATATTGAATGAAAAACGTCATTCCTTTTCCTATTATAAAAATACATAATGTTGTTTACGATCATCTAAGCATGTAAAATATATTTTGTTGGTAATTCATTTTTGTTCCGAATATCCTCATGACCAGAAAAATAATAATTCTCCAAAAAAATCGTTTTCCATTACAAAAGCTTAATATTATAATTGTCTTGTCAATCGTCCGCATCCAGTCCGCGTATGCTTCTAAGTCAATAACATTAATTTAACATTCTTAAAACTTACGCAAAAAATAACCTTTATGACTTTATTTTTTCATTATTATATCTCGTATTGTTGGGAAATAACAATTTCAGAAGTCTAAAGATTACGGGTAATAACGCACTTATTTTTTATTCGATTCGCAAAAAGTTTTGTTTACCAAAGAATGCAAATATTTGTTATTCACAAGATTATATTGGTTTATGCAGATTTAATAAATTTGAATTGATCGGTAATCACGTCAGAATGTATAAAAAAATATAACTTAGCCTTACCACCTTACAATTCAATAATATGGAAAGATTTTTTAATGAACTCTACTGAAAAAATAACTATTCAGATTTATTTTTGTATTTTCATGTACATAAGTTGTGCGTAAAAAACTTTTAAGTCACTGTACATTCAAGGACATTTCTTAAAAGGACTGTAGGAAACGTTACTTAATTTTACTGTCCACTTGTAGATTATTATTTATTAGTTTGTTTTGTTGATTTTCAGATGAACGAAAGCTTTACGCAACTTTATAATATATTATATATTTGAAGTTATTAAATTAGAAAACTAGAAGCTGAACAATTATTGTAAAAATAATCACCGGGGGGCTTAGGCAAGACAAATATAACCGAGCTTTGTCCAGCTTAGCGAGTGTGTACTGATTATTTTGAAAACACATACAACATTCATCTTATCACAAATTAACATGTGCATGATTAAAAAACCATTTTTCTCTTGACTGATAAAGGCATCTATCAAATATGAAATCCGATAAAAGGTTATTATCATATTTTATCTTAATTATTCGGATGTACAACACGATAATGAATAACATATTTTCTTCTATGATTTTTTTTATAATGAAAAAACGTCTAACATTTACATGTGTATTTAATTAATGAATTAATATTACATTATTAAAAAAACTTTATGTAGATTTTTTTTAAATCGACGTCAAATTGATTTGCACATAATTTTTCTCTCTTGTATATTTTTTTAATTCATTGCAAACAATTTTATATCAAAATTTACACGAGCTTTGTTTTTTGTCGTTTTTTTCATCCATGTCCGCTCCCAATGTGAAGCATATGGCCTCCTAATGACGGTGTCTCAATAGAATTTTTCTACGAGAACTGTTTGTTTTTCATTCGCTCAACCTCTCTTTTCCAAAGAGAGTAGTAGGGAAAGAAGGATAAAGCTAGGGCAGGACTAGTGGTTAACTAATGGCTCTCACTAAGCAAAGCTATTTAAGAATCGGAAGGGTAAGAGGGGATTTTTAAACATTACAAATACCCATACCCTTCGAGCAGAAATCGATGAACCGATTGAAAAAATACTGTTCGTACTGGGACTCGAACGCGTGAGATTTGGCACGGAAGCCAACAACGCTAACCGCTTTTGTTAAAAACTCTATTTTAATTGTTCAAACGTGTAGATGTAAAAAAAATATTTTTGTAAAAAAAAAAATACCACCACATGCGTAATTGCCAACTCTACACGATAACGTTTCTAAATAATTTTCGACAAAACATGGAGACTGTCGACTTGGTTTCCAGAACCCTAATATTATATTTTTGAATTCTCAAAGTAAATCTCCAACAAAATATCAAGCCTACAAGATCAAGTTATACATGTTTGCCAGGAAAAGAAAAATAGCGTGGTAGCCTCGGTATTATGAAAATGAACCGATTGTCACATAGTGAATTATTTATTGATAAACAAATAAATCATAAATCAATAATACGCGGTCAACGCAAATTGTTATTTGTTTTTGATCGACCGATGTGTCTAAACTGCGTGTAAGTCTTCAATAAAGAAAAACACTCGGTGGGGACTTTTGATTGCTTGGCATTGAATCAAGGGCATGAACCTTTTCGTTTTGTTTTCCCAAAAAACCGGCAATTTCCGCATGGTCGAATAACACCGAACGTTTTTTGTGACCAACAAAAATTATGACATAATTATTGCGGGCTTAGAATTGGAATGCATATTAAGCGTTTTTTATCATCAAGGTCAGTAAAAATTTGCATAAATAGGATATGTAATATTTTATTAGTGAAAAAGTCCAATAATCCTATAATTATTATCGACTCTAGGAATTTTTCTATCAAAACATAATACGGAAGATAATTTACATAATTATATGTTATGTACATGCATACAAAAAGGCATATTATTAAAATACACATTAATAATTGTCACTGGTACATACGACAACATTTTAGCAAGAAAATAAATATAAATCGTATAAAAACACGTTTTATCGATATAAACCAATAAATATCTTGCATAATATAACTATACATACTTATAACACACGTACGTCAGTTTTGATGTGTTTACTGTATATTTATGGTCAAAAGACAAAATTGATAATTCTCGTGGTGAGCGAAACCGATCGTTTTCTTAATTAAAATCTTTAAATTACTGTACAATGTGTTTTATTGCTTAACATATTAACATTTTTTTAAATGAATGAAAGCGAATTAAAAGAAAACGGAAAAATAATTTTAGACTCGACTACAAATTTGATATTAACAATTAAAATACGATATTGTACTTATTTCACATTTTTTTTAAAACAACTTTTGAATGTGACTAAATACAAATAATTAAAATATTTTTTATTTTTTTATATTTTATTGCTTACGTATGTTCCAAAAAACATTTACGTTTATTTCACACTGCCACGTTACACAAACAGTTTTTTTCTGTCATACATATTTTCCTCCATGCGTCGAGGTAGAATAAATAAGCTCTCGAAATAATTACCCTCAAATATTAACTGATCAAGTTAAAAAAAATTGTGCCTGAGTTTATAAAAATATATCAGAATAATGAACTTGAATTGACATGTTTTTAACTAAGAGATTTGGAACGGTTGAATTACTCCTTAATTGTTTTTAAAACTTAAATAATTAATCCAATATCTCCATATATGTCGTCGGGCTTAAATGTAATCATTCACATTCACACTCATATCGCGATCAAAATGTGGATAATTCCAGCAATACAAACATGAGTATTCAAGGAAAGTTTTTTTTTTTTTTATACTGAGAAGACACTTTTAAGAATGTGTTTTTATAAATCTGTTTCGAGGAAATATTTTTTTTTTATATTATATTATAATAATCTTTATAAGACAGTGCGTAGGCATGTTATTAATAAGGATTTTTTATTGAGTCATGAAAAAAAAAATCGTCATTTATATTTCATCATGTTGTATGAATGCAATTCTATTGTTTGTTTTTACATTTGAAAAAACGAAATAAAATATGATTCAACTATGCGTATGCCTTCCTTTTAGATTTAAAAAACCTTTTCCTTCATTGAGATGCATATATCGAATATTCAAATAATAAAATGCATTTCTAAGCAGTATGGTATTAAACTTACAATGATGTTTCGTTATTATTTCACAAAGATAACGAGTATACCGACACAAGCCAAATTATTAGCGCTCTCCAAATCTTTGTCGGGAAATATTTTTTCTCAAGACATGTTTATGTGACGCTTCAGATCATGAGTGTTGCATCTATTTTTATCCTAAATTTCTCAGCAGTTGCTATTTTGGCCAGCTATATGCAATGTGTAGGACCACTGACTGACTACTTAAAACGCCAATGTCATAAATTAAAATATCAAATAAAACATCGAAGCGAGTAATAGTAATCACACATTACAAAAATCACAGTCGTATTGAAACGTTTATGTTAAGCAATATCGGATAATTAGTTTTAAGTAACAGTTTTTCTTCCTATAACTAGGGGTGGGCTGGAGAGGGCTCAGAGGTTTCGCGCGAGCCCTTTGTTAAATATTACTAAGGCCGGCGATCCTTTTGTTAATTTAAGAAAAAACAATATTATCAGATCAAATGAGTATATATATAACTGTAATTTCTGACTTATATATTATCTACGTCATCTTCAGTATACACAGTAGTACATTTTTAGCTATTTAGATTGATAAGTTTACGGTAAATTTCATGTTGTTGCATATTATAAGTGTATTAAGTAACAATCGATCGCTTATTATTAGTATTGCATAGGAGGGATAAAATAAATCACGCCTTCCCCAGAACACCGAGAATTGCTTTGAGATTAAGCGACCCCCTTGTTAACGTATTGGCAGCCCACCGCTGCAGTAATAACGGCCAGAATAGCTTACAAAACTTTTTCATTTTTAGACTTTCTTAAAATTTGAAGGAAATGATTAATGATAATCATGGCACCTGACGAAGACTCAGAAAAACCGTATACTGAGCTTCGAGAACAGATGCTTGCGTCGGATAATGGGGGTTAGGTGGTTTGATTTTGTGAGGAATTCAGAGATAAGGGAGCGTACAAGACAGCGTCCTGTCACGTCAGTGGTTATGGAGAGACGTTGGAACTGGCTGGGTCACGTGCTGCGGATGCCTCCGGAAAGCCTCAATCCTGCCTGCCTTTTCTTTCGACCGGTGGGATTCCGGCGTCCCGGACGTCCGTCGGGTACTATCCATAGGATGTACTCGGTGGAACTGAGGGATGCTGGCATGTCATGGGAGGAAGCAAAGCAATTGGCAGGAGACAGGGAAACATGGAGGTGCCGCGTGGCGGCCATATGCTCCACATAGGGAGTGAACATGGCCAAAGAAGATTATAACAGTCACTTATAGTCTTGAATTGTTTTTAAATATACGATATAAAAATAATCTTGCCCAAATGTTTTAATTAAATAATATACATATATGGAAAATATAAATAGAAGAATAAGGATCAAAAATAAATACATATTAGAAATGCGTCCTTATTAAAAATGGGAACAAATTAAATGATCAGTATTTAAATCAATTTTTGGTCAGAATAAAAATAGTATACGGTCAGAATATTTATAACCAGTTTGGTTAGGTTAGGTTAGATTTTTTTTTAAAATTTCATTTAAATTATGACTATTTACACTGACCGATATATTATGACCATTTAATATAAATTCTGACCGGAAAAATACGAGCCATTAAAAATGATACATATTCTTGAATTCTCGACTAGAAATATACTCAAGTTATAGTTACGCTTCATTCTTTGCCTCGGCTAAAATCATAAAACGAAATACCTACATAAAATAATAATAGGCCCTGAGACTCGCGATAAGTTGCGCTAAAAAGATTGCTTTAAAAAGTAATATTGTAAATCGATATAAAGTCTTCGACGTTCAAAGATATCGCTAAAATAAACCAACAATATTTATTTTTTTCAAAATTACTTTAAGCTTCATACATCTGGAAATTCGTATTTTAATAATAAAAAAACATTATTTGTGATGAAAAATAATGGATAAGTTAGCTCGTCACATCTTATATAGTATGCATATAATAAATATATAATACTATTTTTATATTACTTTGCTTTTAATGAAATTCTTTTACAAAACTCTTACGCATGAAAAACACAAAATTAATTTTATATTTGAATTAAACATTTTAAATCAAACATGAACGGTCAGAAAACAGTTAATTTATACATGATTTTTCTTCTAAGAATTGTTATATTTTCAAGATCAACAACAAAATAAACGGCAAAGATCTAATTTATAAATTTAACCTCGGAATACATAATTTATTATATACTAGTTACTTAGTGCAGTCCTCCGCAAGCGGTGTGCCGTGAGCCGGATACAGGTGTGCCGCGGTCAAATACATAATAAAAAAATATTTTGACCAAGAACTTCGGGTTGTGTTGTCGAATATCGAGCCGAATATAAAACCTTTGTGTTCATTGAAACAAGCGCAGGTATCATATTAATTAGTTACTATTTTATAATAATTCTTAAGATTGCATAAAAGTAAATATATTATAGTGTTATGTGTGTATACTTAACATAGTTATCGATATCATATCATAAGATGTCGCAAAATCCTATTCTTAGAGTGAGATCCAAGCGATTTTTGGCAAACAATTTAATACAATCCTACTCAGTGCATATGTTCGGCTATACTTGGTGTAAAATGTTTTCCCAAATCGTTTAAATATTTTCAATATTATAATAATCATCATAGTTAATCAATTAATAACTTACCATTCGCTGCATTTCCTTGCACTGAGTATTTTCGATATTTAAGTTTGGTAGGGGCAATGTTTGAATAAATGTCCCCTTTGAAGGCGTTTTTATATTTGTAAAATTTCATGGAGGGCACCTATTTTGTATGAAAATTATAGTGATATAATTACTTAAATAAATAAACTAGTAATAAATAAATAATGTGTGTGTTTGTTTTTCTCATTTTAACTTGTAAGGGAAAGGGGTATTTTAAACGGTGAAGATGCACTGGCCTAAGGTGTACACGCGTACGCCACGTGGTCCGAATCAAACCAATTGAACTGTTATTATAGTGCGTTGAAGTTTGTTGACAGTAATACAAATGTAAATGTTGAATTATAACACTTATCAGCCAAATACATCCAACGATTGAAACAAATTCAACATCATGAACTCATAATAATGAACGAATCAGTCAGTGTACATATATTATTCATTTAACCATGCTAGGGATTGCAATAACAGTATTATCGAAACCGGGATCCCGGTTTTCATACTGTTTTCCAACGCCGAAATACCGGATTTAAAAATGCAAAGTAACGCTATTTCGGTATGAGCTGAAATAGATTTTTTTAAATTTAGTTCGAAAAAAAATCCTTAAATGCGGTTAGTAAATAGTAATATATGGTCATCTCTGATCCTAATATCAAAATAAAATTGTCACTTTGACTACAAATTGACTACTTTCAGTTCGCTAGATCAGCGTTTTTCAACCGGAATCCATGTGGAACAAGCGATAACAAGTCAAAACACTAAAATGCACAAACCGTAAAAAAAAGATTAGGCAAATGAGATAACGCATAAGACGCCTTATGCGATATTGAACAGTTATTGGCTCAAAACGCAATTGACCAAATTGTGTCACTTAAGTTCTTCTGCAGATTATGGGTCGAAATTATTCGCGATGAATTGAACTTTTTAAAATCCGTTAGAGTTGTACTAGTATGCATAAATATTGATAGATGACAAATCTAAAAAAATAGACCAAATTTGTAATATTATTTTTAGGAACCGTAAGTTTTTATTGAAAATCACCTGTTTATGATTATAATATATTTTTATGACGGTATTTTTAATAAAATATGGAAAAACCGATTTCTTTATTTTCAATATTTTTTTTACTTCATTGAAATTTGTTTCACAATGATTGATTTTTTAAATACCGGTATTTAATAGGAAATATCGAACTACCGGTATTGATTTATTCATCCGGTATTGCAATCCTTAGGTCGCTCTGCTCATCTTATTTTGACCACTAATTAATAACCAGACGCACTGGCGTCGGAAAAATACAACGAATGCATTAATCTGTACAATTATCCCTAGCTAGTATCTGATACCGTTATAGTATATGTTTATTTATGAACTAATTTTGAATTATCGAATCGACAGGTTTTTGACAACAGAAATACACGTTGTCTTAAAAATTGTAACGACACATTTTTTCTATCAGTAAAATATTTTTTTAGAACATTGCTACATTAAAGGTTTTTTATAAAGAGACTTTTAGCGTAATTTAATAGTCAGCAGGGGTTCAATCAGTATTCAAAACAATTTAAGACTTTTTATTGATTGCTTTTAAAAATATTGTACATATTTACTATATATGGTCGTTGCCATTATCCTATATTTATTATTGTAATACCTATATAATTAACAGATACAACCACATATATCATATAAAACAAAGATTTTTTGATTAATTAATATGTTAATTTCTTGGTGAAAAAATCTTGACTTTTTTTAGCAACATGTTATTTAAATATATGTTTTTTCATAACTATACAATAAGACACGTTTATATGTCTTTTGCCGGGTCTTTTGGCGCAGCGGTTAGTATTGTTGTCTTCCGTGCGGATCTCATGGGTTTAAGTCCCAGTACGAACAGCATTTTTTATTTATCGATTTCTGTTCGTAGGTATGGTTGTTTTGAATATTCTCTCCCACGCTACCGATTCTTCAACAACTGGGCGTAGCGAGAACGATTAGTCAACCACTAGTCTTATCCTTCTGTCCCTACTACTCTCTTTGGAAAAAGAGAGGTAACGAACAGTTATCATAGAAAAAAAAACTTCTGTTAATATAACTCCATTTGGAGGTCATATGCTCCACAGTGGGAACGGACATGGATTTAAAAAATATGTCTTATTTATTTATCAGATTACATTGCTAGATAAAATCATAAATAGATTTTTGAATATAACTTGGTAACGAATGTTGAAAACTTCCATAAAGCTATCGCCGAATCCATCGAAAAAAATAGAAATATCTTAAACTTACAGAAAGGAGATTTCAACGAATATTAACATATGAAACATATTAAAGAAAAATAAACTTTCATATTCTTATAACTTATACTTAAACAAAAGTTGAACACATAACATACACTTTAAAAACAGTTGTCAAGCGTGACATAAAATTTACATCGAGTGCATATTTATGAGCTATAATTTTTTCCTTCAGTAATGAACTAGATTATAACTTAGTTTGTTGCTGAATTGCACCCACTGTTAATAACATTAAGTGATAAGAATGTTGTACAATGAAAAAATGTGTGTAAATATTAATAGATAAATATTTCCAGTGGCACAACTAGGTAGTGCACATGACGTGGTGATTCTTAAGGACCTTAAAATGTTTAAGTACGTGATTAATTTTATATCTACTTCTTAACATTTGCTCGGGATATTATTAATATTAATATTTTTTTAACAGTTGGTAATTTTTTTAAAGTATATATGCAAGGAGGATTTAATAACATATTTGTAATGCACACTTGTATATATTATTTTTTTCCATGTCCGCTCCCAATATGGAGCATATGGACTCCTAATGGAGTTTATCTCAATAGAAATGTTTCTACGAGAACTGCTTGTTACTCAGTTGCTCAACCTCTCTTTTTCCAAAGAGAGTAGGAATAGAAGGAAAGGTCAAGAACAGGACTAGTGGTTAGCTAATCGCTCTCCATACGTCCCGTTCATAGGATATTACTTAAATAAATTTTATTTTATATTTCTAATTTCATTTATACTATTTCGTTTGTAGTCAAAGATATATAAATAGTTCAGTGCTATTAAAATATATCAAGAGTTAAAGTTTATTTTAGTAAAAACTTATTCAAATCAGTGGTGAAGCTAAACATTTGGGGCCCTGATGCAAACGTCCGTCCCCCCTTCCCACGCAATTAGTTATGTAGAACTTTGGGCCTCTCTTTTCGCTGGGCCCTCATGCATTGCTTGACTCTGCTGTAAGGTGGCTACGCCTCTGATTCAAAATAAAGCTTTTTTAATACCATCGCATATTTATTCATTAAAGAATTGAATCCTAAGCTTTTTAAATAGCATAACTGTAAGTTCGGGTCAAAGTACCGTGAGAAAAATCTAAAAAATAATAATTTATTTTCATTTTCAGCAAAGTTTACTCGTGTTAGATCAGTGGTGGGCTGCCAATATCTTAACAAGGGGCTCGGTAAATGTTATTCATTTTTTTATCCATGTCCGCTCCCTATGTCGAGTATATGGCCTCAACAGTATATAATAAGTATCTCTACGAAAACTGCTTGTTACTTAGTCGCTCTCTTAGAAATTGCAGTTATGTGATGATTTGATATAAGACGAATGATTTTCTAATCTTAAGAAGGGGCTCGCGCGATCCCCCCCGAGCCCCCTCCAGCCCATCCCTGTGTTAGATTATGTTTCTTATTTTCCTGAATCGTATTCATATATTTTACAGAAGTATTTGTGTTTTTATTAATATATATAATCATACTATATAATATATTAGCTTTCCTAACACTCATGTCATCATTATATGTTTCGTAAATGTCCATTTTCATAAGATGTGTGGGTTTCTTACACTATTTATTTGACAGCATGGTGTCTTTAAACGATATTGATTTTGCCTTGACTTTTAAAGAAACACCAATAATGTCTTTTCTAAAAACGGTGGCCAAAGTGACGGGAAGTAACGTAATTGGCTATCAATTAATTAATAAAAACACATTAAAAGATAGCTGTTTTTAAAAAATATATTGGTTAGCTTCTGCAGCTTGCTTTCGTTGTAACAACAACAAAAATTATATATGGAAATGGTTAGCGAAGAAAAACATAAAAAATATACCGTCAACACTTTTTTTACAAGGTCACATTCCACAAAAAAAGGTAAAAAATTAACATAATTCATAAAAAATTGATATTGATAACTTTAAAAAACAATAAAATTATTATGTATATGTAAATAGGTAATAGTGAAGACCAAGTAAGAATATGTCAATTACACAAAATAGTATTAAAAATATGTTTTTTGTCCTGTAAGCTAGCAATTTTCTAAAAACTAATAAAGGATAACTTAACATTCATTTTGTGAGTCCTTAAGAGATGTCGGACCCTTTTTCAATGATGCAAACTCTAAAAAATATTTATTGACGTCGTAATAATGACAACACACCGGTGGGTAGCGTGTGTGGCTAGTAGGTATGCGACACACCGGTGGGTCGTTAGCTTTAGAGTGGTTAATAACTGTCTTATCTTGTTGAATTTCTTATTATTAAGACATCCATTATCCGCTTGTTCGTTTTTTGTGTCTGGGAGTCGTGCTAGATCTAATAATTTGTGTAAAAATATATTATTTGTTCTTTTTAGTGGACCGTGTTATTTACGTATCGTGTAAAAATAAAGTTTTAAAAAAAGAGTTGAGTACATATAGAACTAACCAAAGCCTATGGTTTGAATGCTATTCAATTTAAAAGAAACTTGTTATTGTAATAATTGCATTGCATTGTTCTCGATTGATTAAAAAACGGAAGAACTTTATCAGTGGTATTTTATTTCTATTATTATTAATCATTACAAATACGTTTGTCTTTTTCGGATCAGAAAAGGGAAAAGTCAAATAATATATTCATTATCAAATTGAATCATGACCACCACGCATTCAAGACCGTATCAAGGGTGTTATTCGCCGAACGATAATTCGAATTTGCCGCCATTGTTTAAAAAATGTGTCAATATTGGTTAAGCGGTTATCTAATTTCATGAAAGATCAGGAAACCTATTTATATGTTTTACATTTAAAAAAAAGAAATTGTTATTAATCGCGTTTTTCTAATATTGAACATTATTTTATCAACCAATATGACTAAAATTAGAAAGCTTTACCTGATGTGTAAAAAATACCAGGCATTATCAGGTTCGTAATATTTTCTTTACGATTTGTGGTTTATGAAACGCACAATGTGTATCTGTTTTACATCTCCCATTTTCTACATTACATTCGAGCGCAAATAGTATAGTTATATACAGTGGAACCTCTCACAACGAGTTTAATTCGTTCCAGAATCTTACTCTTTATGTGAAACACTCGTTAAGCGAAACAATTTTTCCCATATAAAACAATGTAAAATACAATAATGCGTTACATACAATGCTTACAAAAATCGACTAGTTTATTGTTTACGACAAATAATTAATTATTTTTTACTAGCAGACATTTGTTTGTGTGACAGCATTATCATTGAATAAATTTGTAAAACGCATAACCACCTCCTTATTAGGGTGATGCTTCTTAATGTACGATGCAACAATTTCACATGCTTTCAACTTTTCTCTTATTACGCCAGAAGATTGTTACTCTGCTACTTCCTCCTCCTCCACTAATAAACTTACCTCCATAACTTCTTGCTGTGAAAAAAAATGCAACTCCATAAGCTTTTCGGTGGTCAGCTCTTGACTATACTCTTTCACAAGCTCATCAATATTGTTGTTGTCCACCTCTTGTCCCATGGTATTGGCCAAAGATACAATTTCGTTGACTGTAGACTCCATAGGTACTGTTTCAAAGCCCTCAAAATCACATTCGACAACGCTCCTTGACAAAGCTTCTTCGAAGCTGAAGTGAGGGTTCTCTTGATAACCTCTTCTCACGCCTTGTCAATCATCTTGAGGCTAGAACGATGTGAAAGTGAACTTTTAAAACTCTGCGTCACTCGTTATGCGAAAAGTCGCTCGTTAAGGGAGCATTTATTTACTCGTTATGTGAATTACTCGTTATGAGAGGTTCCACTGTATTTTATTTGTCATTGGGAAATTTTGCTACTAGCGTATATTATATCTGGACGCACACAAACATTTATTGTGTTCTAGAGTGGTCCATTCTAATTTATTTCCAAGATTTTGAAAGACCTTGAAAAATTCTACCGGGCACCTAAAATGAATGTGATAGCTTTATTACAAATTTTGATACACAGTTTCGTTTTTTTAAGAAACATCATCAGACAGTAAGTTATTTCATAAATCTTGCGGTATAATTTAGGAGAGGCGAAGCACGTATTAAAAATTTGTAACACAACAAGTGAAATAACAAATAAAAATGAACTTTCATAAAGTTAATGTGGAATCCATCTAAAATAATAATAGTTTCAATTTTATGAATTTGAAATATATTGAATTGTAATTAATTATTTCCGTTACTTATATTAGAATTTAAAGCATGTGGAATTATCGCGAATTGTTTAAATTATGCCTGCGTAGCACATGTCATATTTGTGGGTAGACTTGAGTTGAGCGCGCATCGAACACGTGCTGAATTTATATTATATGTAAAGTAAAAAGCACAAAGCATGGTGATTTGTTTCGCACTTGTCGCCAAATTAAAAATGACGTGTACATTCAACAATATTTCATTCATACAACATGTCTTTATTTCTTCCCGCGAAGACTATAGTCGATGGTAGGGATTCCAATACCGGGTTTTCAGTATTTCATATTAAATACCGGTATTGCAAATATCAATACCGGCATTCTAAAAAAATAATACGGCCAACTGGTATAACACTACCAGACGGGTAGTAAATCAAAATCATTATAAACGGGTGATTTTCATAAATATATTACAGTTTTTTTTTAAATAATAATTGCATACATAATTAAAAGACAAATTAATTCTGGAACCTGTCAACACTGACATTTTTTTTGCAGATTTAAGATGCTTAAATTCATTACGAACAATTTTATTAAATTTCTATTTTGATTAATTTTCAGTACCAAAATACCGTTTTTTTTTAATTTTTAAGTCTGGTATTTAGAAAAACCATGAATACCGGGATCCCGGTTTTGGTAATATTGGTGTTGCAATCCCTGGTCGATAGTGACATACTTTGTATTCAAAATCACACCGCGAATAGGATTTCTCGCAGATGGACGAAACTTTAATTTCAGTTAAGTTCTTATATTTGACAATGATTTCATGAATACTAAAAAATTTAGAGTGACTCATTTCATCAAATTGTATTCGATTTTTTTGGTATAGGATTATTTTACTAGATCATTTTGTATGTATTGTATCTATACACTAAGGCTATCAATCCCAGGATTCCGATTAATTTGGTGATTCCGTAATCCCGGCATACGTAGATATTAAAACGATTACGGGATATTGATTTAATTTTGGTATTGACTTAATATATAATATAATATCAATAAAACTTTTCAATCAATCAAAATATGTACTCATTTTTCTGATTATATAAAATGTTTACCTGTATGTGAATGGATTATAAATTATTAAAGGATTATTTGTTTTTTAAAGTAGTTTATTTGGATAACTAATCATTCAAAATAAACGAAAAAATTGGGCCAATATTCTAAGCCTTCTTGCATCGAATAACCTCCATTTTTCAACAACGAAAGTAAATCATTCATTGAAAAAACTGCCCCACATATTTAATCGAGGTAAAATGATAAGGTGACTATAAATATTCAATTATTTTTTAATTGATTTAGAATGGCTAATATTATGATAATTAAAATATTCTACCAACTACTGTTGATCAGGATAATAGATAATACATAAATTATGTATGATATAAAATATGTATTATCCGGGATTTTTTCTCGATAGTGAATAATTTTCTGTAGTGCAATTATTAAAATCCATTGCATTCTTTAATGTTAAAAGTTTTCTTTGTTACCATTTTCAATCTATATGTCTGTAAAATCTCAGGTGAGAGTAATAATGCTTTTAAGACAATCAATAAAGTTGTATTTTACATTTATCTATGGAATTAAGATTCATTGAAATGTGTTTGCAAAGACTGTTTGCCTCACTAAGCATTCGGGAAATCTTGACATATTTTATGATACATTTTGATGTACCTACAACAAAACTTACAATAAAACGGACTAATGAGAAAATCAGTTCTATAAAAAAATGATTTTTATTGAAGAATAAATAAAACGACACAACATATTTAAAGCTAAGGTCAATCAAGTCATAAATCGGTCAAAATTTTTGAATAAACAATGTGAGTTAGGCGTGTTTTAGCAAACGTCAAATCATCGGTCGGCAAGCGCTGAAGCTGTCGCAGGTTAATTTATAACACGTAATTTATAGTCAGTTACTCTTAAATTTTACCATAAATTACTCAGTTATATCGAGGTATAATCGATCCACTACTTTGTAATGTACGGGTGTTATATTATACATACATGTACTTTACAAAAAAAAACTCTTTTCACTAGATATTTATAGTCACCTTATCATTTTACCTTCGTCAATCATTATGACAGTCTTTTGGTATATTTTTTAACTAAAAAAAACATTATATTTGGTTTTTTAGTTACACAATCGTAAGCGATCTACGTGTCATTATTATTTATCACTAATTCTTATTCGTATATGAAATATATGCTCTCGTGCTTTTAATATGATTCACCAACCACATACCTGACACACCTCTCAGATTGCAAAATTTATACGAATAAAAATTCCTAGCAAAATGATAATTATCATAAACCAAAAAGAACAAGTTAAATTGCTTTAATTTAGTGACGGGCGGTACTTCAACAGAATCACCAGGTATAAGTAGTCCGTTGAGAGATATACGGTCAATGCCACGTAAAAAATACTATGACAATCGTAGTATTGTATTAATTGCATTGCTATTTTATAATATGACCGCCTGACCAGTGATAGCTGTCGAGCTCTATCGCGATGCGGAAAATATTGTATACGCAGCACTAAAAATATCGCCCACCGAATATAATTATGATTGCAAATTATTTTTTAAATGAATAAAATTTACAATTTAATGCCTTTTTGCTAATTTAATTAAAATACATTATTTCAACACCTACGCTGTTAATATTGCAATCACATGATCGGCCGCAAAGTATCAATTGTGGTTACACAATATTAAATAAAACAAAAATACATTTATTTTCATTCATGTTTTTGTGTATTGATTTTGACGATTAAATCTTTAAAACGACGCTTTTAGCTAAACGTAGTTAAACAGTATTTTATTTGCTGTATGAATAAAACAAACTGAATGATTTGACTTGTTACAAAAAGAAAATATAGTTTTATTATTAAAAATGTTTTAATACTGATAAATTATATTTATACATTTAAATATCTAAAAGAGCATATGAATGACCGACTTAGCTTAGCTAGTGAAATATAGATTACTGCTCATGTTTTAATCCATGTGCGCTCCCAATGTGGAGCAATTGGCCTCCTTATGGAGGTATCTCAACAGAAGTTTTTATACGAGAACTAGTTTTTACTCGTCGCTCAATCTCTCTTTTTTTAAGGAGATTAGTAGATATGGAAGGATAAGACTAGGACAGGAATAGTGATTAAATAATCTATCTCGCTACACCCAGTTATTTAAAGATATTAAAAACCAAATGCGATATGTTGGGCCTTTAAATATGGTAAGAGACATATTATGAAAGACTGGCTCAGCTCAGTTAGTGAGGAATAATTACCAATAACCAAACCCAACACTGTGTTTTTAAGTAAAACAGTGCGATGTTTTTAACTAAAGTTGTGGTTTTATAAATTCTAAATTAAGAGTAAAGTGTCTACTTTCATAATATACGCTTATTTAAAGTAACACAACTATTGTTGGAAATCCACCTTGCATGTTTTAGGAAATTAATTCTCCTACAGTGGAAAACTAAGCAAATTTCATTTTCTTGATAATTTCTCGTAAGCGTATTAAACAATTGAGGCATTTAACCTATTTTGTCACGGCATCATTAAGACAATTTAAATTTTGTAGTTCGACTTTATTGGTTGAAACTTTTTTACAGTCTACTAGTATTTCAAATGTTCGAGTTATTGGCTTTGTCAGTAATTTTCCACTGGTGTCGATAATGTCTCCCACAAATCACCACAATCATGAGGCACTTAATTTACTTAAGCGACTCACAAGAGAAGAGCCACTTTACAACTGTTCCGTCACTTAATCTTATTATTGTATTCAAGTACTTAGCAACAATTAAGTCAACTAGAATAATATGTAGAAAGTTATAACAATTAATAAATGTTTTATAGCTTTGCATTAAATGCATTTCTTACAGAAATATACTAAACAACTACCTATTTGACGTTAACTCTTCCCCTGCGGTGCTAAAAAAATACTTCCGATACTGCCCTTAAAGAACCAAGTGAAAAAAACATGTTTTAACACTTAGCGCCCTTTGATGAACGGTAAAAACCAAAGACATGACATTTTTAAAAAAACATGTTTTTCGCTTGGTTCTTTAAGAGTCTCCAAAATATCGGAATTATTATTTAGCACCGCAGGGGAAGTGTTAAAGTGTTTTGGAAAATTTTGATACAAACGTAGGTTAGTAAATGTCAAAATACTAAAAAACAATGTAAATGCAAAATGTGGGAGTTTTAAATTGATTAAGAACGTTCCAAACATCACTTTAAGCATTTTAATATTTAACACTTGGTGACCCAGTGTGATGACACTATATATCATGGGATTTTTTTAAAGCCAATTGTTTCCGCGGTATTATCAAAGGTATTCAAATCTTTTAAAATCAAACATGCGCATAAGAGACATAATTCAGTGATACTAACCCTTTTTTCGTCTGGGCCGCATGCCGGTTTTTGCTACATTATGTGGGCCGCAGCATATTAATAGAAGTACGTAAACATACCACTTATACATAATATAGTGACATAACATAAATGTAATTACACAAAAATACAAATGCATCAAAATACTTTTGTTTACTTACATTCTGGTGACAATGATTGTTTTGAGCCTCACATAAGATCTGAATGAGCTACAGGTTGAGTATCACTGCCAGGGTTGATAACGCACAGCGACAGGTGAAATTAATATTCTTTCAATAAAATTTGTCGTTTGTTTTTCCATTTTTGGATTGCTTTTTGACGATTTTACTCATTTCAATTAACTGTTTTACGTAATTTTTTAATAGTTCACATTCAATACTTAAATGTAGGTACCTGCTTAAAAGTTATTTGTTGCATGGGGATCATTATTAATTTATATTTCTATGTATTGCATACATAAATAAATCGTTTACTATCGTAAAACAATGATTATTGTTTTAAAATAACATCAATGATTATTCATACAAACATTAAAAAAGAAGAAAATGTATAAATTATGTGAAATATAATATTTTTTATGCATTCCATTATTATGAAATGCATGGTATGGTTTACTTAAAATAATAAACTATTTTTTTAAATATGGGTTTATTTCAATGTTAAAAAACAAATAATATTTTCCCAATTTATTTTAGAATAAACATATCATATTTGTGGTTTGTGCTTTCAGTTTATAAATAAAATAATTATTCAGATTAATATATTTATTTTTAATTATTTTCAACCATTTAGAAAAATTACTATAAATGGTCTCCTGTTTCGCTCACTTGTCTTATATTATCATAACATCGCTAGTGCGTTGGACCCATTGTTAGACGATATTTTCAATCGAACAATTGATTCGGTACTGAAACTTAATTCGTTCAAAATTTTGAAAAACGGTATGTTTATTATGTTTTATAAATATATAAGAAAACGTTACTGAATAGTTGCTTAACAATTTAATTTAAATGGGTATAAAATATACATTACTACGCTTTCCTATACACATGTCTTGTACAATGGGCTTGAAATAATAAGCTTTCGTGTTTATAAATGTCCGGGCAATATAATTGGCATGACATATCAAAGGGTGTCTGTGCATTTTAAAATAAGTTTTAAGAACTTTAAAAAATAATATTGATACATGTACAGGGACGAATCCAGTGACACTGCAGGCCCATCTACGGAGCGGACGCCACTCATCGTAAAATATTCGTCGTGAGTACATAAATCATCAAAATAGATTAACAGCTTACAAAAAAAAAAAATACACTTTAAATTCTCCCACATGACTGGTGAATCCAAAGCCAGAAACTGTTCTTGTTGACAATATCATATTTACAATAGAAACTGATTGTTACAATGAGACATTTAGTCGGTAAGTATTTTTAATATAACAAATCAATCATTTTTTATTGATCGAATAAATCATAAAAATGAACTTAATATTAAATGATTTCTAAGTGGAAATATATAAGAAACTTGAGTTCAATTCTAAGTTTTAAATCTCAGGCTAACGCAAATTAAATCCAAATTTAAAATCAATAAAATCATATGCTCTACTTTACTATATGTATATACATATATAACGGGTATATTATAACCGCAGATCTGATATATATATCTAAGAACTATTGACAATAACTAATTGATTTAGCTATTAAAATATACTTTAAAGAAAGTAGTCCACCTTGACTTCCAAGGTGACTAATACAAGAGAATCGCACGATCAATTTGGGATTGTTTTTACGAAGTATTACAGAAAGTAGTCTCAAAACTTAGAGAAATTATTTTTATAAGATGTGAAATTATACCCAGTAAACATTCCGAATATTCATAAAAATTAAACACTCATATGCCAATGTATTGGAATATTATTTTGGTAGACAGGACGTGATTTAAATTCCAATATCTAAAAACACGAGATGATGATTGGTTAATGCTCCAACGGTTTTAGTTGATTCACGACTATCATTTTTTATTATAGTAGTAACGAGTGCAAAAATGATTGCCAAAACTAAAGAGAAAGAAATCTTGAAAGTAGGGATGCCAAACGTCCTAACACTTCTAAGTGATTGTAACTGGTTATAGCTGCCTATCAGCTTTCGAAATCAATATCGGTTTTTCCGAGTAACACATTAGTTTTTAGAATGCGTACCTTATTATGCGAATCTTAAAACAATTGAAATGCCCGGCTTATTTAAAACAATTTTTATTTCGTAGAATTAATTTAATGATCATTATATTTCGAGACAATTTCATTCTCGTGATAAATAGCAACCCTAATCCAAACACGTTGTACAATACAATGGTATGAGAAAACAACTATTTAATATAATTAATTACCTTGATTTGTCAGTTATGTTAATGTATTTTTTATTAGCACATACATTAAGATTAATATAATTTTTAAAACAGTGTAATCAATATTTTTTGCGTGAATGTTAAATTTCAAACAGCTTATTAGCTCGATTTTATTATTTTTACATACGAATCAAAAGTACTAACTAATGAAATCCATAATAATACTGTTGGTTTTATCAAAATTTAATTATTCTTAAATGTTACACTATATTATTTCATTAAGTCATAAGACAGTATCTCAGTTAATAAAATACTCAATCGCTTGCTCGTTTTTAGCACTGCAGACTTATAATGCAATTCCACAAAAAAACTATATTTTGATAAATAATCTCGAATAGAAATCGATCTGCCTCCTTATCGGATAGTTATTTTGTCTGGTGAAATTATACTAGCTAGTAAACATAGCATACATAAAAATATGTGTGTGAATTTTATAAGCAAATTGGTAGAAGTTAATGTTTAATTGTTTTGACATTATCAAATCGAACTTTATCTAGAAGCCATGTGCTTGATCTTTGACCATAAACAATAATAATATGGAGACATTCATTATTAACCGCACTCGTGATTAGATTGCATTGCAAATCGAATCATTGATTTGCGTTGCTATAGATGATTTATTCTCATATATACAATCTAAATAAGAAAAATAACGGTGTGTTGACGTAAAACAATTGTCTTTATCAGCTCATGAAATCCTCCGATGCCAAAATTGATTAGGTGAATAAAATGACAGCCAGTTTAACTGTATTAGAACGCGATAAGGGGACGAACTTTGACATTATCTACATTCTACGGACTATTCTCAAATGTGTAAGAATCGAACCACTAATTTAGTGAGGTCTCTAATACTCAACATGATCTTTTGATTTGGTTTTTAATGTTGGTGTAACAAAAACGTAATATTTCAGATTTAAAAAAAAAGAGTTTACAATGACTAATAAAACCAACAAAATTGAATAGCTGTTGTAAACAGAAGATGTAAATTGTTGCTATGATGACAGTTATTTTACGAAAAGAAAATATTAAATAAATTATTACATCTTCCATATGTTTGTTTAATATTTATTCTCATCTTCTATATCTTTAGCTGTTCGTTATAAGGGAATCTTTCTAACATATAATTTATTAAGCTTCTTCTCAAAAACTTTATTTGTGAAAGTAAACACAACAGAGGTGAGCAATCTCTTTAAATCAACAAGAATTACTAATCTTATCACCTAATCACCACGGTCTTCAAGCATCATTCAGATTGCATTCCATTAATACAACTACTTTATGTTATATCATTCATATAATAATGGAAGTATATAAAATGCATTTTCTGTATATTTAAATTGAAACATACCGATATTAAATAGTTTAGAGCATAGTTTCTCAACCTTTTTGGGGCCGTGGCCTCTTTTGAATCTCATACTTTTTCGTGGCCCCCATACCCGTTTTTTGTATAAGCATATATGTAAGTTTTTTGAGACTTGGGGGCACAATTATTTCGGGATTGATGACTGGGAAAAAAGTGAGGAATGGAGTGGGAATTTCTCGTTATCATCATTCATAATACTAAATATCAGTTGAGCCCTCAAGAAGTGAAGTAAGAACTTAAACCCCCTCAACCATCTTATTCCATTGCATCGAGGTTTCTCTATACCCACTCACCAAAATTGTATTTAAGCTCATGACATGTGTTCTTGTAGGCAGCGGTGGGCTGGTAATATGTTAACAAGAGGCTCGGTAAATCTCAGCCAAAATGTCTTCATACCATAGATGATGCAGATGACGTGGCTCGCTGGCTTTTTGCGGCTAGTTGGTTGTCTTAGCAACAAAGTATTCTGTTTCGTATCACAATTTAAAAGAAATTGCGGTTAGGTGCTGATTTGATCTTAAACGAATGATTTTCTTAACTTAACAAGGGGCTCGCCGGCCACGCCGAATTTTAACAAGGGACTCGGGCGTGCCCCCCGAGGCCCCTTCCAGCCCACCCCTGCTTGTAGGTCACATATTGTGATCATAATATTCATTAGCCTCAAAGCTTCGTGACATAAAAAGACTTTTTTTAAATACTCATAATTGATCAAATAAGTCTTGATCCAAAGCTCAATTAAGCAAGGACGTCTTATAAACAGAAAGATTGTTAATGTTTGAATAAAAACAACAAAGGCATAAAATCACGCAATCTTCCCATGACCACATTATCTGTATCGAAAATTTAGTTTACACCATTTAAATGAACTCAGAGTCAATTAAAATAATTTATTGTACGACAGTCTGTTTTCAATGACGGTTTCTCATTTCCAATGTAGACAGCATGAGACTACAAAATAATCGAATGTACTGAGAATAATATTCAAATAATGTTTTGTCACTAGAATTCTTCCAAGTTTTTCTGATCATTATTTGAATAATATTTTCACTTAACACTTTCGTTTGGATGTTAATTTCTTTTTATGTACAACCGTGAAATCATTTCAATCTGTGCATTTTGTTTTACAAGAGATACAAAAATATATCCAGCCAAATGTTAAACTTTCTTGGGTGTCCGTTCCATTCACTGATTCGTTTCAATGATAAAGAGAGCGATTTGTGAGCAACTAAGAATCATACTATTTGTCTTATCATGCAATTATAAGGGGTTTATTGGCCTATTTAAAACGTATATATAAAAGAAATATCAACTGTTTTTAGTTTATAATTATAATCGGACTGTAATTCACAAATCATAACTTCCTTTACTTTTATCTATTATAAACTTCGGATTTATCTTCCTGGCGTTCTGGTTCAGATGCACACACAATAATTATGTAAACATATCTAGTCAATCTCTCAGATTATCGTCATAAAAATTCAATAATGAAAAACACTTTTGAGTCATCTAGTGTCCGATCGCGATGTAAATAATGTGTTGAAATTATTATCTATGCGTTTATATTATATTATTTAAACTTGCTCAAGAATTTGACTTCATTTCTTGCAAGTGCTTAGATAGGCAACAACAGTTAGGAGCTTGATTCGTGATCTCTAATTTCAGAGTGTCTTAATTTAAATATGTATATCACAATTCATATTATTATAAAAAATTCTAATAGAAAAATGTTATTCCATTACGATTGATTAATAATATGTCTTAATCTAACAATTGATGAAATGTTTTTTTATTACTTCGGTATATAAATATTGTATGTGTTTTATTTTGTGGTAATATTCCTACTTACAACAAATACAATTTAGCAAACGTAGGTTTGTGAAATTTTCCGGTTTTGATATATGTATAAACAAATATTTAACATATTCGCTGCCAATATATTAATATTTATAATGATTTTCATACCATATACTTAAAATGAGAGTGTTTGTTCCCCAATCAATAAAGAAGAGTAAACGATATTAATATTATCAGTAAGAGTAAACGTTTATCACATATGAGTTATTTAATTAATTGCATATTGATGAACTATATTCCCAGTTATACGGCTTTAGTAATAATAAAACGATTTGATAAGTTAAATATACACAAATTAGAGCAAGTGATTATCATCCGAAGGCTAAGGATCACAAGGGCGAGCTTGCAAAAACACAAAGCTTCAAGGTTATTTTGAAAATACATGTTTTGCAAATAAATTTATTAATATTGTGAAAAGATTCGAAATTGCCAGAATGTAACATCTTGAAACTATGTTTTTATTTCATATTAAATAAATAATGAATACACGTACATAGGTGAGCATTGCTAGTTTTCGTAAAAATTATACATCAATTAAAAACGATAATTTTGAAAAGGTCAACCGATTTTTAAAAAAGTTCATTGATTCAATTTCGTAATATCAAAACAAATTGAGTGTGTATTCATATTTTTTTTTCTTAAAACATGATTCATGTAGCTTAATATAATAATCTCAACTTCAGCGAAATAGATTTGAAATACAATAATTCTGTAGAAATTTTTATTTCATGAGATAATTTTTGGATTGATTGCAATCGATAGTATTTACCCGAATACCAAGTATTCACGTCATTACTTGACATTTTCTTGCGGTACTGAAATAAACATCAATAGTTTTGCAAACAGTTGGTAATCATATTAACTTACTAAGACGTTTTGAAGTACATATTCTCAAGCATATGAAAGTTGTAAAATGTTTTTTTGTAATATTATTGCCACCTGCAGATTTCATTCAGTTCACAGACTGTGATTCTTTCCTTATAGAATTATAGCTGACTGAGTTGATCACTGTTTTTGTTTAAAACATGTATGTAGGGCTTCCAATTAACCGGACATTTAAACTGACCGGTTTTCGGTTTTTTTCAAATAAATAAACCGGGTAACCGGTTTAAACCGGATTTATTTTCAAAAAACCAATTTTAGTACCACACTAACCAATGTTTCAAAAAAAAGTATTTTGATTACTTAAAAAACAGTCAATAAGTGCATAAAATTAGAAAGTAGATAAAAATATCGCTGTTTTTGTTTGAGAAGGTCACGGGTTCAAATCCCGGCAGAAACAATTTTATATATATTTTTAAATGTATCAATCGATTTATGATTTTCTGTTTGAGGCCAGGATGTTTGTGAAGTTTGTGATGTTTTGAATTCTTGCACGAAGCGTAACGAGAGCGATAAGCTAGTCACTTGTCCTAATCTAGCCTTACCCTTCGATTTTTACTATCTTTAGAAAAAAGAGATGTTGAGCAGCTGAGTAACAAACAGTTATCGTGAAAACACCTGAGATAAACTCCACCAGGAGTCCATATGATCCACATTGGGAGTGGGCATGGTTAAAAAATATATTTGTATTTAAAGATATTTATTTAAAAAAAATGTTATTTAAGTGTCATCAAATAATGATTTTTCTGGTGTTTAGCTTTTTTTAAATAATAAAACGCTCCTTTATACCAATTTCACATTTATCATTTTAGAAATCAGTTGAGAATACTCGTCATGAGTGAAATATAAAAACATTTATAAATATACTAAAATAAAAAAACATTTTTTATGGAATAACTATGTAGTACATATTGTATATTAATATACCTTATTAATAATACAGGCTTAGAATTAAATGAACTTTCGGTTAGATCATTTTTACTTATATGTATGTAGTGTAGCTTCCCATAGAACTTAGTTTGGCTGCAATATTTTATTTTTGAACTAAAGTAAAATATAATATGCACAGATGGTTGTGATAGCATATTTGAAATATATTAAATATGTATTTTGTGATATTTTCAACAAAATCAAAAATCAAGTTCACTTTGTACCAGTGAAAACCATCCAATCCACAAGCGCAATTATTTTACAACCCTATAATATATAAATATTAATAATTTTGTCAGTAACTACTAATTTTCACTATACGCAAACATGCATTCGTGTCCTTACGATTGTATGCCTAACATTAGCATTACAAATGTTGGGCTTTGTCATCCGTACCACCAGAGTCTTTTCGGGAGTTAAAGTTCTAATATTAATGTACAACGCTTTGGTTCGAAGCAGACTTGAGAGTGGGTCAATTGTTTGGGCCCCAAGATGCTCGAAATATACCCTTATGGTGGAGAAGATTCAGAAGAAATTTTTGAGACTTCTCTATATGAGGGTGTATGGATATTACCCATGGCTTTATCCAACTGACTTTCTCTTAGGCATGCTTAACTTCAATAGTTTGAATGTTCGAAGAGAAATGTATCTGGCCATATATTTCTTTCGACTTATACGTGGCCAAAATGAGAATTCCACCATTCTTGAGAATGTGAATCTAAATGTTCCTGATTATTTTTTGAGAAATCGTGGACATGAATTGTTTGTTCTCCCAAGGTGTAGAACCAGCCTGCCAATGGGGATGCCACTGGGGAGAGCTTTAACGGTGTTCAACAATATTACTTCGGATGTCGACATATTCCACGTAGACGTGGGTGAGTTCCGACGAATACTATTTTGTATGTATTAAAGTAGAGTTCGTCGGAGCTTACTCAGTTGACTTCTTTGCCATTTTTTTTTCTACTGATTTTAATATTAAATTGTACTATTTTTTTTCTCCATTGTAAAAGTTTTAAATTTATAATTTGTCAACCTTTTGCAATGTTAATTAAATAAATAAATAAATAAATAAATAAACATTGTCACATTTTTAAACAATTGTTTAAAAGAAATGTAACGCATATTCATCTAGTGTTCAACTGTATAACACTTCAAAAACCTTTTTGCTCGTCTTTATTATTATTATTGTTTGCACATGTGCATATTGGAAAGACACCGACCCCTTAAAGTAGCCGATGATTTATGGCACCGATTGTTAGAAAATAAAAATAAAACGTTTTAAAATTGAATTGTTTTATAACTTGAAAGATATATTAAAACATGGGCTTAGTCACTTAACCTTTTTATGTATGAATGCTGCAAAAAAAGTGGATACAAATTGCCATCTTTTTAAGTTCAGGTACCTACTACTTTCTTGGAATGATAGCAATCGTATATATTATACAATATTCAAGTTCCATATCCAATATTATATTGTTAATAATTATAAATAATCCGACTAATAAAGATCAAATGAATACGTGAAAAAAATGTACATTATAAATTTTTGTTTACTAATATTTAAATTGCTTTGTAACACTACAAGTTTCGGCTCGGATATTTTTTCATTTAAAAGATATAAAGATTAACGTATTTTTGGTTCAATAAGGTTCACTTGTTTTATTATCATTGATATTTTAAGAATCCTTTCGTATTACAGATGTTTAATTGAAAGCAGTATAGTTGTCCATGATTTCGACTACATACTTGTTATTAATATGTCAAAGAAATTAGACAATTGAACAGTAAAATACTTTATTATATTGTACTACTTATAATACTATTATTATATACAACATTTTTATATATTTATACTCTACATATGAATAGTTAAATAAAAGCTCGTGGTGTTCAAAGCAGGAAAAGATTTTTTAATTAACCCGGTTAACCGCCCAAAATAAACCGGTTTTCGGTTTATTTAAAAACACCCGAAAAACCGGTTAACCGGTTTCGGTTTAAACCGGTTTGGAAGCCCTACTTGTATGTATAGCACTTTTTGTAACGTAATCATCGTCATTATGACAATTTAACAATTGAGTGGCTCCAGAGACGTCCCGAAAGCATGAGCAAGTAGGCAGTTGCCTAGGGGCGGCTATCGATCACAGATTTTTTTATCTAAGGTAGATGACTAAATATTTTTGACACGAATTTGGCTTAGAATAAATATGATGCCTAAATGTCTTTGATAAACAAAATACCAAATCAGGAATCGATACTTATATAATGTTCGCAGCATTTGAAATTTGCTCTATTTTTTATGATGTGTAGTAAAGGTAATAGTTATTTTTTCATAATAATTGAACAAATAATATGGGCTTTTGGATCATATTTATTCGTGAGGATCTTTGTCAATAAGGGACACATATGTATATAATGAATCATCTGAAAGCAAAACGGAATAAGTCACAAAACATTTGTGTGACGAACGTAGGCGAGTAGAGAATTTTAACTACATACTGTATTTAAATATTTATTCCTAATGTAACGGGAATAGAGATTCCAACTATTCGTCATTTTCAACTATCCGGATATCGAATAGTAAAACTGAAATTATCCGGATATATCCGGATATCCGGATAGTTTCAGTAAGTTTGAAACATTACTACATATATAAATTTATGTACTAAAATAATACATTAAAAACGAGTTAAATTGTAACATGTCATTTATTCAGATTTTAACAATTCATATTTTAAAAATAAGAGAGAATTAAATGTATCATATTTTAAATTTGATCTTAATTTAGTTTTAATTTGTCCCGCCGTTGAAAATACTCGTTCCGTTGCTGTTGATGTTGGTTTTATTGTTATAAGTGTTTTAAACAACACGTCCAACTTTTCCGTCCTTTTTTTAAATTAATCTTTTTTCAGATTATTTTTATTTTCATTTGAATTTTCGTCAGTTTCTGCGAGAGATAAGATAGAATTACGCATTTCATGTTGCAATTGGCAAGTCGAAAAAGAGATAGGTGTTATTTCTACATCAGAGTCCTGGGAGATTTCATCATTACTAGATAACAAATTTGCGTGAATTCTTTTTAAAATACTTTGTGCTAAAGAAATGGCCTCATATTTATTTGAGTATCGAAAATATTCATAAGAACTGGGAACATTTCCACTTTGTAGATATATCACGATTATTATTCTATGTCGGCGTTCGTTCATGTTCTTTTTAATCGCATGTAAAAATTCTTCACTTAATGAACTTCCAAATTTTGAAACTTTTTTTCAAACAAAATTTGATCAACTGATCCTGACTTAATCCTTTCCTACTTCTGTAATACCTTAGATAGAGACAATACACATTTAAATACTATTCCATTATATTAAAATATTGAAAATGTGCAGCTGCATTAGATTACTGCAGCGGCATTTCTTCAATGAATGAAATTTCGGCATTAAAGGTTTTTTTGCCTCGAGTCCGAGCCGATTCGTCGAACTTTTAAGTAGGTATTAAGATAACAAGATAAGATAGTTATATTACCCGAGTTTGGGGAAGGTAATAAAAAACACTACTCTTAAGTAATGGTTTCTTCCAGGTTGTAAATACCCCAGTATTCATATCATCTTTCGTCGATTTTGTAAAATATTTCTTTAAAAATTATAACGAATACTTTCCGGATATTTCTCCAAATATCCGGATATCGAATAGTTAAAAAATGCCGGATATATCCGGATATCGGATATCCGGATATCCGAGTTGGAATCCCTAAACGGGAAATAAGTGAAAAATAAGTGGGCGCTATTTTAGAGCTCGGCTTAGGGGCGGAACATAGTCTAAGGACGTCACTGCGTGGCTCTATTATTCTTAATAACCAAACACCTATGATTTACGAGTCTACTTTAACATAGGTATAATTCTGCGTATGCTTTAGCTACACGTAACATATTTTGAATTCCTTAAAAAAGTTATCACCACATAGATCAATCAGTTCACAAATAATTATTTTTTTGGTAATTCCGTTAATTCATGAGTTTTTGAAATAAGCCACTGAAAAAATATTTTTTAACTCTTTCCGGAAGGTCTGGCGTCTTTTCATTTTAGGAAATCCAAAATAATTGTGTCCCCGAGTCTCGAAAACTGATATGGACCACGGAAAAACAGAAGTCTCAAAAGGGTCCACGGGCGCAAAAAGATTGAGAAACTATGCTCTAAACATTGTAATACAGCCATTGTCTACACTTTTCTCAATGATAATCTTCAGTATATATACTCTGGTATATGAATTATAATGAATAAAATATTGAAAACACCTTGTATAATTTTTCTGTTTAACAGTCAATATATCACAAAAAAATAAACAGAAGTATTCGGAGAAAGTTATTATTTCCCTGATTTTATTTAACACAATGTGACAATGCATCATATGCTAGATTAGATTATTCACTTTTTAAATATGATTCATTTAAGAGATAAAAAAAGGCGTTATGTGTGTACACACAATTTGACAAGGAAATTAATTGATAACTCGTTTTCTTTTGTCCTTTTTGTCAGAAAACATCCACACGTTTTACGATTTATTAATTTCATTTAATTATCTATCACTCCGTCACACATACATACTTTCTATGACTATTCTTTTTTTATTATTATACATACTGTAAATATTTATAAATATATACTTACCGTGCAAAGTTATAATTAAGTAAAATATTATTCAAACAGTAAAACTGTACAACATGATTACTAGCTGTATAATCTTATAGTTATTTATTATAAATTTATTTATTTCTGGATCGTATTTATAATATTAGTTGGATAATTAATTAAACTGTTTCATACGGATTAATAGTGGGATATGATAGTAATCCATCAAAAATAATTACAGATGTAATAACTATAAATAAAATAGAAAATATAATCATTTCTAAAAAGTAGTACTCATCGTTGAAAACTTGTACAGTGTATATTGATATAAATTACGACAATAATCGAAGCAAAGTAAAATCAAATGTTTTTTTCCGAAAGTCATCAATGAACATATATTAAATATAAAAAAAATGTATATTTACATCGATATTATGTCAGAATTAAATCAAAGTAACTGCTCAATATTTATTTATTAATGTTACAATACTTATATCCGGTTATTGAATTTCATTTTATATTTCGGTATCCACTGATCCAGGATCAACAACCACACAAATCAGAAAATAAGATTTTTCACAGAGATTTTTCACATAAGAGTTTTCTGTGTAACGTATTGCTTAAAAAAATCATTACTCTTGAATTCAAACGGTTCCTAACAACATAATTCATAGTCTTACTTATGTATATTTTCATCTCGTAAATAAATAATTTATGATTATCTTAATTCGTAATGGAACACTGAGTAAACAGTATTTGATGTATGTACTTATATATAAATGTATTGAATCAAGCAACTAAAATAATCAGTAAACAAACGAATTTGTGAATTACTTGATTTGAAAGAACCACTTCAATATGTTCGACTGTGTTTAATAAATCTTTCAGAGTGAAAGTAAACAAACAATATATTGGATAATAGAAGATGGCATTTACATGATTGAGTAACGTTTACATACATATATTTCTACCAACTTACCCTATTCTGATAACGAAATTAGTCAGTGATAAGCTAATACAATTAGAGCTCATTTAAAAATAAAATAAAACGATATTATGTTTATAAATTACCAATATTTTCCAACCAAACAATTCGTGCAATGCGGACAAATAACTTGATTATTAAATATAAAATAAGATGATCAAATAAAAAAAAAAACATTTCAATAACTGTTATTTACTTTACAGCAAAGATTCTCTGTCATTAATGGAATTGGATGGGACGACGCCATTGAGTCAGCAAGCGTCAATCGAGGTAACAACCACTGCGCCCGTCAAAGAAGCAAGAGGAAAAGCTCTACGCCAGGTGGTGGCAGCTTTCGTCGCCAATCTCGGCACGATAAATACGGGGCTGGTCTTTGGCTTTTCCGCCGTGGTTGTCCCTCAGCTCAAGGAACCGGACTCTATCATTAAAATCGATGAATTCCAAGCCAGTTGGATTGGTGAGTATTTTGCTTTATTTAACCCACCGAGCTTAAAATGAAATTGTCTTTAATCAAACAAACAGTTTTGTTGTTAAATAAAAGTCTCCGCGTGTATAATATATTTATCGATGGTATTTGTATAAGTAACCAAAATGATTGCCAAAGAACAAACAACTCATGTTTCTACTAAATCTGCTTCTCCTTCCCTGAGTTATTTTCAATGAAGTTAATAATCCTTTTACAATAAAAATAACAAAAGTCATGTGCACACCATGTGCAACAGAAGCATGTCGATGCCCTGGTGCGCAGGGTAAACGAGTATTTTTGCGCTAAATGAAAAGTAACTGATGCATTATAGAAACAATGACATAATATAAGTTCGTACTAGCGACAAGACAGAATATCCATTTTTTTCTGATATACTGTTTTATAACTAAAAATACGAGCGCATGTAAATATATAGATTGATGAACATAGAATATGTTGTAAAAAATGAGTTTTGGATCATCGTTACAAATTTGGAAATAATTTTGTTTATTTAAGTATTTATTTTTTACGAATGAATTGCTTGACATCTCTTTGAAAAGAGAAGTTGTTTGAATTGAAATTGAGCAAATTGTTCTACAAAATCCATTACACGTATTACACATTAAACAATAAAGATTAGAAACGTTTTTACGTTCCTAAATTTTTAGAATTTTCCATTCTTTCTCGGCATAAATGTGTAAATGTAATTTAAAGTACGCAGCAAAATATGCTATGCTAATTTTAATTGAACAATTATACGGTTTACTTTTGACCATACCGTAATTGTCGGGTCCTATGACGCAGCAGTTAGCGTTGTTGACTTCCGTGCCGGATCTCACGGGTTCGAGTCCCAGTGTGAACAGCATTTTTTCGGTTGATTTATCGATTTCTGCTCGAAGACATGGGTGTTTGTGATGTCTACAATGTCTTCCCCTCCCACCCTTCCGATCCTATAATAACTGAGCGTAGCGAGATCGATTAATTAACCACTAGTCCAGTCCTAGCCTTATCCTTCTTTCTCTACTACTCTCTTTGAAAAAAAGAGAGGTTGAGCGACCGAGTAAGAAACAGTTCTCGTAGTAAAACTTTCGTTGAGATACCTCCATTAGGAGGCCATATGCTCCACACTGGGAGCGAACATGGATTTAAAAACAACCGTAATTGAACTCCATTTTTAGAGTTACTTATAACATGATATTTTAAGCGGAAAGACTCACCTGACAACAGATTTTTCCAGATGTTCTTATAATCCAAGCCATTTTTGGCAGATGTGAGACTACGATGTAAATGTAACATATAAAACCAATTTGGGACAAAATATTATTTAAAAAAATCATTTTTCTAAATACTGCTATACAAATACGCTTGAATAATTTATTGGATTGTTTTAATCCGAAAAAAGTGCCGGGGTGCCGCCCTGGCCCCACTACAACACGATGATGTTACTGAAATCAAATAAAAAAATAACCACAATTGTCGATTACACTGCTGAATGAGAGGATATTAACTCTGTTTAATAATGTGCAGTGAATAAACTTGTGTATTAGTTATTAACATGGCCGGCGCCGTCGTACAGGCCAAATAGGCAACCGCCTAGAGCGCAAACCATTAGAGGGCGCATAAATGGAGTATCAAAATTATTTTTTTACACTCTAATAATAATAAATCATAAAAAAAAATATATTGATTTTTGTATTTTTTCGTTGTAATTATGTATCGTATTATAGAATAAGATACATATGTAAAATAGACATATGATCCGAAAATAGAGGTTGAGCGACTGAGTAACAAACAGTTCACGTATAAAAGCTTCTGTTGAGATCAGTAGCGTAGCAAGGTGGGTGCAGCAGGGATGGACCGCCCCGGGCGGCAAATTTTACGGAGGCGGCATTTTCAAAAAAAAAAAAACAATATTTTTCGAGAAATTATACACATATACATAAAAAATTTAGCCACCTGTAGTAAAAACTCCTAGGTCATAGATACAAAATAGTAGAAGTGATTTAAAAACAAAATTAGAGAGCATATTAGGGGCGGCAATTTCAAGGACCACCTTGGGCGGCAGGATCCCTTCCTACACCACTGGTTAAGATACCTGCATTAGAAGGCCATATGCTGCACATTGGGAGAGGACATGGATGTATAAAAAAACCTTATGATCCTGAATAGTTTTTTTTTCATTATTTCGAAACAAATGAGACGATTTGATAAAAGGGGGCGCACCAATAACCATTGCGTAGGGCGCCAAGTAACCTCGCGCCGGCACTGGTTATTAGAACAAAGTCTCGCCAATAATTAAACGGACGCTCATATGATGCGGCGTGTACGGTCGCATATTGTATTATACATTGCGTGCACTTCTATTCTTGGGTTGACTTTGTGGCAGACGATTCTCTTAGGCCAATGCCAATGTCACATGGCTGAGCGGACATGAAAACTGATTCCAAGTTCCAAGCGCTCAGAGCTCGAAAAAAGCTTTTTAGTATTCATAAACTCACTTTTATCGGTGATTGACGACACGTATTATGTTAAATGTCAACATTCCTACCTTGGTCTTGAATCGTATTATCGAAATAAAAATACCAGCTAAATGACAATAGTGAATAATTATTTCGTCACTTTTGTTGCGTATCATAATTATATGCTGTAATTAAATGTGAAAATTATAATCGTTAATCAAAAAAATGGTAAAAAATTAATACGTGTAAGTGAATTTACCTTATTAAGTTTATATGCATAAATTTAATCATTTTCAAAATAAAACATTAACTCATTCGAATTCAACTCGAGTAGAAAACTCATGCCCACTCATAAAATCATTTATGTTAAAATGAAAAATCAATATTTTACAATGACGTTCCAGAACCGAAATCTGGAAGTGTGATGTATCATATTGTACAAACTATTTTAGCAGAATACTCAGATACTTAATATGCAACCACAATTAATGGTTCACTTGTAGGGTTTTCACTGTCAATACTTGGCGGAAAGGCATTATATTAACAAAAACACAATATCTTTTTGTACTTTATACTACTTTATTTTTTAAAAAGGTCAGGACCGCTTTCGTTCATTGCGAGCATTTTGAACTGATAAGAAATATAATTTAGCCTTTTAGCTGCCGTAGATAATTAATAGTAATTACCTAGCACGCCGGCTATAATTTGCTACTATTAATTTAATTAGTTATCGACGAGATATCTCGTCTGTGGCAGCCATCGAGTTAACAATGCTACTTAATTATGTTTGTAATTACCATCAGTCACCACTTGAAATTTATTAATCTTTGATGATTTTTTAATTATATGTTAGAGGTGTTAAACATTTTAATTTTGTGTAATTATAGAATCGCTTATACTGTAGTTTGTAAATTCTTTTCAATTTCAATTGTAGTTTACACCTTTTCGTTTCAAGTTATTTTTGTATAAATAGCACTGTTAAATTATATTTCTTATCAGTTGACAATACTCGCAATGAGCGAAACCGGCCCTGATTTTTTTTTAAATAAAGTGGAATAACGTAGAAAGGAATATTGTGTTTTTATTAATAAAATTAATAGTTTTGCAATTTGATATAATACTGATCGTTGCAAACGTTTTCTGCTTTCTTATGCATATATATATATCCAGTTTAAAAGTTTGTTCAAATGCACTGATTAATATTATGTTTGATTTCGGACTGTCTTGCATGTTTTTTAAATACCTAAAACGAATCTTATAAAGATTGACTCACACTAGCTGGGGAGGGGGGTTTAAAATATATGCAGTATAATAGAATAAATTTGTAATTATCTAAGAGAGCAATTTGTTAAATATTTAAGGTGGTCTTTCTCTAATGATCTCAATTTATTTCGATTAAGCGCTAAAATTTACATGAAGGTTATTTTGGTTTATTTTCAAGCGACGCATTGGGATGCGTTCCGCGGCCGGAAATCGTAGCAACTTGACTTTTCCGACCCGAGCGTCGAGACGCCGGCGTCGCTAAGGTCGCTTTGTAAAGAGCGTAGCATAAAATAAAATCACCTAATTTATCCGTTTTGATAGAGACTTAAACTATTAATCCATCATTGTTGTACACTTGTATCGGTAACAGTGATTGAAACGTAGTATAAATTTTGTTTTACTCCCCCAGACACTTATTTTGGTACCCAGTGGTTGTGACTCAATACCATAATAATTGAACATAAAACTATCATATTTTATTTACCCAAAGCACACATGGTCGCTACGAATTTGACAGCAAGCGTCTATAAATTGCATTATCACGGTTAATATAAAAAGAATCAATCATCACTAAACTAAAATGGTGAACAGTATGTTTGCAAAACTTGTCAACTTTATAATTAAATAATTATTAGGTTAGTAAAATATATTAATAACTGGAATCGATGAACTATACATATTTGACTATTATAAGTTATGATTTTCTCTGGAATATAAATAATATCCAATAAATGGAGAAGGAAACTTATCTCCCATAATTTTGATAGAAAAGGGGATATCATAATTTCAAACATAATTTAATATTGTAAACAAGCAGTTTTTATATTTCACTTTTATGTCAATTGAGGTTTTTATCTCTAAATTTATTATATTATATCAGGGTTTTTTTATATAGTTATGCATGCTTAATGAAATAAAATAGTTCATTATTCGGTATTTTTCTTGTTTCGTGATAACTTTGAAATTCTTTCTTGTACATCGATAGAAACTAATGTACATATATTTAAATATCAGTAAGTTGTCCGGACAACGTATTTTTATTGCTTATTATGTACCTTTTTAAAAACGTGATCAGTAGAAAGGTTGTTACATCACAAAAGACCTAGTTAAGATGGGCACAATGAACTTTTTACTTTTATATATAAAACAATAAACTAAAAGCAGTAGTTCACGAATCGTTCTGATCTGTATCGAAGATGTATCGTTAGCATTTAAATAGCATGATTTTCTTTGACTCATTCGCTGTTTTTCATTGATAATTATGGTTATGATATTTCAATACAATAAACGTAATATTTTTGCATATTCCTTGTTTATATGCCATAGGTATTCAATGAAAGAAAATATTTTTATAGTATAATAATATGTATATCGAATCGACAAAATAACATTTATGGTCAATTTAAAATGGTGACATATAATATTATTATGCTACTTCGTTAACAATATTTTGTCGCGTTTTTGTGTCAAAATTAAAACTAAAGTAATAATGTGAAAACCGCTAGCTGAGAATAAAATTTAAGCTATATTTATTTCACAAAAGACGCTTTATTTTGTGCATTGGTCAAAGAATTATATCTTAATAAATTCTTCAAAGTTATAACGTTATAATAGTTATCATTTAATAATTAAGATTAATAATACAGAAAAATTGAAAATAAATATTCAATGTTATATAAAATAGAATAAATGCATTCATAAACAGAAAACAACAAATTGCATATTCTGAACATATTTTATTTTACATTTTTTATTGATTGATTCGGTTATCATCAATTTTCGAAATATTAAAAACATTTAAGCATCCTTTATTTTTTTTACTCAGAATTGAGGCTAAATTAGCCCTTAATCAACTAATTTCGTGTTTAAGGCACCGAGGGATGGGGGGCAACAGATTTTTTTTATTAATAAATTTTCAATGAGTCATATATGTACTGCAAAATGTGCTACCAAAAGTGTAGAAAAGTACTTATGACGAATTGATAAAATATTGTTTATTAAAGATTCGTTTCTTTAATTTCAGTTTTGTTCAATATTTGCCCCGCGCCCCGCACCCCACCCACTAATTAATATTGCTTATATCCACGGAACGCCACTTTACGAGAAAATGATAAATGGGACACTTAATAAATTAATATTCGTTTTTTAAACATAATACATTTATAGTAAGAATTTCGAAGATGGGGGATCAAAAAATTGATTGAAAAGTATTCTCGACGCATTGAAAAAAAATCATTACAAAACACGAATGATATCATATCAAATGTTTGTGCCCAGATATAAAAACTAAATTAACTTTAAGGACACCAACATATTTTAAGTAAATGCTTAACCTCTAAAGCTTGGGTTCCCAACCTATGGGTCGCCAACTTTTTTCGATTTTGGATTTGAGCAACAAAACTAAAACTAGTCAACTAAAATTACCTTATTGTAAAAAAATGCACTTTTTAATTGTATCGGGGCCGCGGGTCACATGGCTTTTATAAAAAGGGGTCGCCACCCGAAAAAGGTTGAGAACATACGCTCTAAAGGTTTATAATTCAGCCCTGCTCACAACTACTTTAACATAATTTGTCGGCAGTAGAAGGAGACTTAAAATTAGAAAGGAGACTTAAAATAGACGAAAAATATGTAATTATTATATGGGTCTGGAAGTCTTATATATGTCCCATTAAACGTTATTATTTACTATTCAACTATGAAATTCTATTCCTAATTCATCAGAATAGAATGTCTAATAAAAGCAACAAAAAAATACTTTGAATTAGAATGCTCTGTTTGCCGACTGTTACTAACCGGTTGCTTTATGTCCGTCATATGGCATTTTTTCTTACCTTATATCTCAATAGATGCCAAGTTCAATAACGAAAATGACTATAGTCAATAATAAGAAGTGCAGTATGTAACTGTGTTGATAGATGAATTACATATTGCATACCTTGGTATCAAAAAAATATTTCTCTATAGCTGTGACCCAGCTAGAGCTTCCAATCCCGGGACCACTGAACCCCTAAATTGTCTAAATATCATGAAATGTAAAATAAACATTTTTTTTATGAAAATACCTTCCGAATAACGATCAAAATTTCCAATTAAAAACGTTTCGGCTAGTGTTCTTTTTATAATACCAACATTATAAATATATGTACATTGTAGACTCACCCCAGTGGCGTAGCAAGTTAGGCGCGGCAGGGGCGGCATTTTTAAAAACAAATACAATATTTTTCAAGAAATTAAATTAAGCCACCTATAGTTAAAGCACCCAGATAATAGATAAAAATAGAAGTAATTTAAAAACAAAATTAGAGGAAATTTTGGGGTCGGCAAATTCAAGGACCGCCCCGGGCGGCAGGACCCCTTTCCAAATCATTGTAGTTATGTACATACATTAGTAATTCAAAGCTGGTTTTAAATATAGTTTAGAATAAATATTTTTTTATTATTTACTTAAAAAAAACTTAATATTTTAGTTTGAAACATCCCATGGTTACAAATAAAATAAAATGAAATATGTGTTATTTTATTAATGCATTAACATATTGAACTATTTACAATATTTTCGCTGTGAATTTTAACTTGGACGTATAAATCCAATTAAGGTATAAATAATATTTTAAAGTATAATGTCATAGCTTGCCTATATTATTGACATTATATCTACTTTTTCAATCAAATTGTCAATAAAAATGCCCTCATTTAAATGTGTCTCGATTGTTTATCAGAATTATTTGTATGTCACGTCTATAAAAAAGTTTAAAAACATGTTAGGTATGTCAAGAATGAGAAAGGTTTATGCTATTCGTAGTAAATAACACTTTCACAGAGGTCAACATGAACAACATCATAAGTCACAATATAAACATTGCACCCAATGACATTAAATTCTGATAATTTAGCCCAACCAAAAGCAAGCTTTATATATTATATATTGTTTTCCCATGTCCGTTCCCAATGTGTAGCATATGAACTTCTAGTGAAGTTTATTTCAACAGAAGAGTTTCCACGAGAACTGCAAGTTACTCTGTTGCTCATCCTCTCATAGAGTAGGAATAGAAGGATATGGCTAGGACAGTACTAGTGGTTATTTAATTGCTTTTGCAAAATCCTGTTTATTTTTAGGATAGGATTGGTGGGATGGGGAATTCAAGAGATCAGATACATCCATGACTTCGAACAGAAATCTATAAATTGGTTGAAAAACCATTTATAAAAACTGTCTGTACTGAGATTCGAACCTGTTCTAAGCCAACAACGTTGTCACTCGCCCACGCAGATGGCAAATGTATTAGAACTTTCTAACAATAGTTTCAAGCTGACAAACAATTGTCATTTACTATTCTTATTTTACTTTAGTTTTTTTTTTTACTTAACAATAATAACCTATGCTATTATACGATAGATTTACTTGTTCTATTTCAGTGGCACACTAAGGGTCCAGTACTTTGAATTAGCTGTTTTGTGGCACGCCATTGCATTTGGGTTGTCAACCACTGATATATGACAGCGGATAATTTATCCATCACTTCATATTGGCTACTGACTAATATAACAAAATATTATCTCAGTTTAAAATTACAAATCATTTGAAATATTTAAAACTAAGGACATTTTGCAATAAATAGTTAAATTTAAGTATCATGTTTAAAACATAAAATTGATAGCTCAGTTTTTTTTTAGTTACACATCCGGTGGATTAACAAAGAAAATTGGCCAATCAAAATAAATTTTCACAAAGTAGTCGCTGATCTATTGCAAATCATAATTTTTAATTGTATCATTTGTTTTACATAATTTGTTAATTGACTTAATTGATATATTTGTCAAAAGTAAATGGCACACAAATATAAATATATATTTTTAAACACATATTTGTTTATGTGTGCATCATAACAACCAAAACTCGATCATGTGTGGAACCGCATTAAAAATAATTATATTTTAATCATTCAAATGACTGATTTTATTACTAAAGAAACATTCTATATATTAATAGTCGATAATGTCCGTCCGTCCGTCCATCCGTCCGTCCACCCGTCCGTCTGTAAATTGTCCCCGATTTTCCCTCCCCCTCCTCCGCCCCAACCCCGCTGTCAACCATTTTTTTATTCATACTAAATACATACTTTTTTCGTTTGTATATGATCGCGATTTCGCCTTTTCGATGACGTCAAGAAATACGGTCATCCTCCCCCCCCCACCCCATCCTGCCCCACTGTCGCCATTAATTAATACACTGTTATTTGACGAAACGAATCAATGCCTGAAAAATTGAATTCTCATACAAAAAAGCGCCGCGGCCGTGGTTCGAACCATCGCTTCTGGATTATGAGTTGAAATCGTTACCGCTCGGGCAAACGAACAACTGTCAGCATCGATCTGATTTAATTATATATATTAAGCACACATTTAAATTATTCTAAAAATTCCAAAATACGCATACTTCACATGCATACATAAACAGTTGAATTATCAAATGGCTGAAAATTTGGATTCTCATACAAAAAAGCTCCGCGACCGTCGATCGATCCCATAATTATGAATTATCAGCCGAGCTCTTTGTCAACTGAGCTAACGTCACAATTATCAGAAACGATGAAAATATATAATATATATTAAATTTCGTTTGAAAATGGAACCTTTCGTTTTTTATTTAAAAAACAGCATGCATATTATATGTTTTATTTTTCGAGCCTTTCTCAATTCTACTGTACCCTAGAGGTAAGCCGCTCGACTGGTAATCTGTAGGAACTTGGTTCGAATCTAGCCTAGAGCGCTTCTTTTTGGGTTTATAACATTTTTTTTTTTGAAAATTTTCTTTTTAAATCACAGTACATCTTGATCGTATGAAAATAAATGCTACCAAAATAACAAAATCCGATTGACTAGCGAAATATGTTTTTCAAAAAATAAATATAAGACGCAATTATTTCAAGATTTGTTTTTAATCTAGGTACATACGTGGTATAGTTAGTTGTTGGCGAAAGCATAATTTCAGTATGTATAATAAAATAACTTCAGTAAAAATCATTATATATATATTTTAAAAAACAAGTTCTGTTTGGAGAATCAGTCAACATTTTGATAATTTTGTTTTGATAAAATGTGCAATTAATTTATACCATTTTGCATGTGAAAAATGATTATTAGCAAACTTAAACATTATTTCAAAAATTAAGTAATTTACAATTTAAAACTGCAGGGCTGTCGATATATGCGCCGAGGTCGATTTATGCTACTATGAAAAATGATTGTTAGCAAACTTGAACATTATTCCAAAGATTTAGTATTTTACGAAATTTCTGTCACTACGAAAAAAAATGTTAGCAAACTTAAACATTATTCCAAAAATTAGGTAATTTACGAGGTATATTTCTGCTAATAGGAAAAATAATTGTTAGCAAACTCAACATTATTCCAAAAATTAAATAATTTACAATTTAAATACAACAGGGCATGCTGTCGATATATGCCCCGAGATATATTTATTTTATTTTTAGAATTTCTGGCTTATTCAATAAATAGGTTTGTAATTTTCTGGCTTCTTAACACATTGGCGACGGTGTGCACAAATTTGTGCGTTTCAGAAATGTTCTGTTGTGACGGTGTGCACAAATTTATGCGTTTGATTTCCATATATAAAAACGCATGTCAAACACCTTATTTCTTGACATATTTACTTTAATGTGTGATTGGAAAATGTCGCCAAAGGCAAAACTTCGATTATCGAGTCTTTGTTGGTTCAATAACACGATTAAATATGTAAATGAAAACGATGCTAGAATCGTCATTCTTAGGTAGCGCAGTACCTAACAATATTCTCCGCGTCAAGCTATTTTTTTGCAGTTAAACCGTTAAAAAGTTTTGCTTGTTAAACCGTGTTACATATACTAACGAGCTTTATTGTGTAATCGTATATGAAGTTTATTTTACTCTATTATACTAAATAATTTGTGAACTTTTGCCATTTGTTTTTGAGACAATAGAGATTTTTAAACCGTATTTGTGTCATATTGTAATGTGTATTTGAATTTATTTACTATTTAGATTTTTGCAAGCAAGTTTGCGATTTGTTTTTACGGTCTTTGTGATTAGTTTTTGGGACTATGAATGGTCTTGTGAACGAGTATGTGACGCGATAAAAATGCATTATTTAACTGACGATGACATCATTGAAAAGAACCGAAAATAATAAAAATTTGACACGCGTAATTAAAGTAAATGCCCATAACCATGCGAACCAATAAATTATGACACTTAATAGTTTGATTTTTACGGCATCCAGAAAATCTCAAACTGTGTAACATTTGTTTGCATTGACGTATTATGTGCTTTTTTAACGAAATCATTTTTCAAAATACATAAGATTAAAACTATATATTAACAACACTGTCACTTTTACTTATAAATTACGCAATAAATCAATTAAATTTTCATGTATGGCATGTATGACGCATTCACCCATCGTCTTGCAAGCCAAACCAATATTTAGCAAGTTACAATAAAAAACGTTTAAAATTTATTTTTGCCGATGAGTTTAACTTGGCGAACACAAAAAAAATGATTAGCATAGCAAAAATAAGTAAAAAACGACACTTTCTTTTCGATTTTTCATAGACAAAAAATATTTTTAAAGAAAAAAATGCAAAAATTGAAATATTTTTTTAAATTACCTCTTTAATCACATTACTTATACAACACAAACATTTTTTAAAAATTTTAAACTCTGAATGCAATAAAACAAGAGCAGAAAATATATCGCGATCACAGAAACGAGAATGTGTTGTCTTCGACCAACACAAATGTACTAAAATTTATTTAAATAATATTACAAAATATAAAACGAACAGCAGTATGTTTTTTAAGTCTAATAAAAGTAAAAGTCAACTCGTAAAATATTTTAATTTTAAGTATTCTTAAGCAAAACATATCTTATTTCAAAAGTCATTTTCAATCATAAATAATAAAGTAAATCGACACAAAAAAATACACATACGCAACAAACCCTCTTGAGTAGCATAAAAAAAACAAAAACTCGAAATAAATTAGTTTTGCCTTAACGGATACTGATTACTAGCCCACGTGTGTAAACCCGCGCTAGCGTGGGGCCGGGATTTAACGGATAACGACCATTTCCGCGTTAGTGCGGGGCCGGGGTCTTGAGTGTTAAGAATAGGCTGCCATTGTTCAGATGGTTCTACTAATCACTTCACTTTCTTAAACTAATCTCGTAGATGTTGTGGCTTGAAGCCCGATCTCAGAGTGCACCATGCTCAGAATGGGACACCTGCTAGGATTTTTTAAAATGTTCAAAAATATATTCTCCAAATATTAATTGTATCAAAAAAAATGGTTATGGGTCACCAAGTCTAAGATGTTTATAATAAAAAGTTTTACTGTATATTATGAAAATAGTTAAATCACATCGTCTAAATATATTTTTTCCATTATATATTATTTTATTTATTTAAAAAAAAGTTCGTTTTGTTGATACGCACCTCACAGTTTGAAGTTTACTGACGTAATTGAGGTCGATTGCTTAGTGCGGAGCTCTTCTCTAAACTCCCTTTGTCTCGATTATTTATCACCCGCCGCAAGTCAGTTTTTTTTTAAAAATATAGCCGTAAGCAATGTGTTAAAAATGCAACAAAAATCCCCCCGTTGAGGTCAACGGGCTTACAGCTAGTATACCTAATTGAATATAAATATTGTTTATAATGTGAAAATAGCAAAGTTGTGAGTTTCATAAGATATATCAGTATCATGCCTTCGCCAGAGCAACTGTTGTATCAACTACCTACATTTGTACCTTACTTTAATGGAGCTCTTCCAAGTAAATACCAACTTATTAAAAAAATATTATTCTTAATTAAAAAGTTATTCTTTTTCATTTCAGCCAGCTTAAGTTCTGCCAGTACACCTCTGGGATGCATTCTTGGAGGATACTTGATGGATTCTATTGGGAGGAAACTGACGCTCATCCTGACAGAGATTCCTCTTATTCTGGGGTGGATCCTTATTGCGAGTGCTCAAAATATTGAAATGATATATGCAGGTACAAATGATATATGCAGGTGCAAATACATTTAAAATATTTTAAATTATCGGCTCATGATTTTCTTTGTCGAGTGTTATTGACAGCAAACATTTTTGTTGGAAACCCTTTACTGCAATGAGATAGAAAATAAACAATAAAAAATGTACCACAAAGTCCATTTCAAGAATGCTGCATGACTTTTTAATAATACTAAAAGTCAAACAAGTATTTTTTGCATTGCGTACCAATCCACAAAAAACAGCTTTAACATTTTAAAGGTTTATAGTATAAACAACAGTGTCTTAATATGTTTTTGCATAGGATTTCGCCATTGAAATGATTTGAATATCATGTGATACGGCATACACAGAAATCAGTACAAAGTCTTGGAGTAATCTAATAAAATAATAAAAATAGTCACCTAATTATAGTGTGTAGACATAATATTTATTACATTGCATAAATTATTCCAAAGTATATAATTATATAAACTTAAAAATATCTTGTACCTCACTCTGGAGAAATTAATGTCACGCAGTTATCTTAATCGTTCCGGCCATGATGTCTGCCCCAAATGAAACAAAGAAAAAAATGCAATCTGTTTTGTTATTAATATGATGTGCCTATTAAAAATAAAAGTTTCCTTGATTCATTATTATATTATCTGCAGCCTCTGCTGTGATAACAAAGTAAATAAAATAATTCTCTAAATTCTGCTCTCAATGTAGAGCATATGACATCCTAATAAAAGTATCTCAATGGAAGTTTTTCTACGAGAACTGTTTTATACTCATTCACTCAAACTCTCTCTTCCAAAGATAGTAGTAAGGATAGAAGGATAAGACTAGGACAGAACTAGTTAACTAAGCGCTCTCACTACGCCCAGTTATTGAAGGATTCGAAGGATGAGAGATAATTTTTGGACATCACAAACACCCATGTCTTTGAACAGTAATCAATCGAAAAAATGGTGTTCGTACTGGGACTCGAAACCGCGAGATCCGGCATGGAAGCCAACAACGCTAATTGCTACACCATAAGACCTGACAAAAATTGGTATCAAAAAATCATTAATGTAATGCAATTTCTGTCAGGTCCATGGCAAAGTGGTAAATACCGTTAGCTACCATGCCGGACCTAACAGGCTCGAATCCCAGTACGAACAGCTTTTTTTTTTAATCGATTTATTGATTTCTGTTCGAAGGTATGGATGTTTGTAATATCTAAAAATTTCTCCCCCACCATTCCAATCCTAAAATAACGGGGTGTAGAGAGAGAGATTAGCCAACCACTAGTCCTGTCATAGCTTTACTCTTTCAATCCCTTACTCACTTCGAAAAAAGAGAGGTTGTGCAGCTAAATAACTACCTGTTCTCGTAGAAAAACTTCTGTTGAAATACCTCCATTGGAAGGCCATATGCTCCAGATTTGGAGTGGATATGGAATAAAAAAAATATTAAAAGTATTTTATTATCAATGTGATGAAAAATACTGTACATGTCATAAAAGGTCATCTTTTTCAAACTTAAAAGCTAAATTTAGATACTAATTCGGCATTTGCAGCGTGCATCCTTTTGATAGAATGTGTATCAAGTTGTATACATTGTAATTATCAAAAAAAGCTGTTTTGGAAAAACTGAGGGTTACGTCCTTTTTCCTTTCCACAGTCGATATGATATGTATAATATACCATTTGTTTTTTCAGCCATCATTCAGTTCATCAGTATTATTTGATTATCGTTTCCATAATTCATACAAATAAATATTCTTACCTGGGAGTCGAATCAAAACATTTCAACATACATCCCTGATGAGTTAAAACGACCTTAACAATAATATTACCATTCTAATTTATTAAAATTTTAATAGGAAGGCTGCTGGTAGGATTGGGTTCTGGAATGGTTGGAGCTCCTGCAAGAGTTTACACTTGTGAAGTCACTCAACCTCATCTACGAGGGATGTTGGGAGCGTTAGCGTCTGTGTGCATATCTCTTGGAGTTCTAGTTCAGGTAAAAGATTATTGACATTATAATTAACCAGATATATGAAAATAAAACTTTCATTGTTGTTTTCGTAAAAAACTATAAAATTGATACATTCACTTTCAAAATTTGAATCGTTCAAATTATGTACATTCACACAAGTTTTGTCACTAACGACCCGGGTTTATCATGTTTAAATAAGAAATAAATGTATCTCTAGATTTAAAGCCATTGCTGGCGAAAAGGATTAACCCATGGGAATGCCTCAAATTTTAATGGTGGATAATTTTAAGAATTATATTTACTCAGATATAGGGTATATTCAAATAATTTTTCATCCAGTAAAAATCAACACAACAAAATTGAACAACACCATTTAAAAATGCTGCTTTACAGTTGCTATGACAAAAATATTTGTGACCAAATTGCTAATAGAAATTTTACCAAGAATGCATCAAACAAACTTAATGTGTGATTATTTTTATTTTCACAGTACATCATGGGAAGTTATTTGTCATGGCAAATCCTATCGAGTATAAGTGCTCTCGTACCAGTGATTTCCTTAATAAGTATGATTGTAATGCCAGAGACTCCAAACTACTTAATTTCAAGAAATCGGACAGAAAAAGCTCGTCACAGTTTAGCAAAATTGAGAGGTTCACAGTTCAATGTTAATAAGGAAATCGATCAAATGCTTCACTTCAAGGAGACCAACAATTCTAAAAGGTATTGTAATTAAAGCTAAAATACATTAGTTTTCATATTTTGTTCAATAATTTCCATAAATTAAAGTGTGACAAAAGTGACAAATTGGTTACTTTATTTTAAAAGTAGTGATTTCCAGTGCTGCTGCTATAAGAAAAACACACCTAACTACCTGGCGTGCCTTACCTTACTCTAACCTTACCTGTTATCAAAATAAGAAATAGATTAAGATGAAGTATGTGGTACATATTTTCCGACAAACACGTATCTCAACTTTTGTCAGTTTTAAGTTTTTTGATGAAATGACTTCAGAATTTTAATTCACGCATATTCCTTTAACTCGTATCTCTAAAAAAATATTTCATGCTTTATTTTACCCAACGTAAAAACTTTGGTCAAAAAAATAATTTGGCAAATAAATGGTAAAGTGCTATGTTTAGAAAGAAGGAGAGAGTGACATGGATCGAAACATCTATCCTTCCTTTTTAACTTTATCAAAGATATTAAAGACAAAACCATTCCAGTGGTGTTTTATAGAGATAGAGCTGAAGAATAAAGTACATGTGTCTCCTGATAACTTGTACTTTTTTAGATGAAATTGTAGAAAATAACGGACAATGTATGTTAGTTGTAAGGAATCATATGAAAATCTATCAAATTTTAAATAAACTTGTAAATCATGATAATTGCTTCATAAGTGACTGTTTGATCCTGCTTATGATTTCTTAACATGTGTAGAAAAAAAACTTTTTATTTTATTACACATACAAGTATAATTTTAATTATGTTAAGGAAAAAAAAAATTATGTCAAGCATATTGGTCTGCTCAGCCTTTGAATTTTCCACGCAGCTAACATCTCTTTTTAGGGGGACATTGTTAACAACATATTCCTAGCAAACAAAAAGTGGTTTCAGCCATAGTAAGATTGATTACCTAATTTTGTTCACCTAATTTTGATTAACAATATTGGCATAAATGGAAGAAAATGACTACTGCTGATTTCACTGTGTATGTCTTTTTTTACTTACTACTCTTGGCTCTTCACTCATGAAAGACACCATTGCACAAACAATCGTATGATTACTATATTACAAATTCAATAAAAAAGTAGCAAATTAAATGAAAGCAATATAGAACGTTTCAATATCAATTTGAATCATAAAAAAATTTCCAGGCTCACTGGTGTCAAAGAAATCATCAAAGCCCTCCTCAGTCCGCCAGTCCTGAAGCCATTTGGAATCCTGTTTCTATATTTCATGATGTACCAGTTTAGTGGAGTCAATACAATTACATTTTATGCAGTGGACATATTTACAGTATGTATAACACTTATATTATTAATCTTAATACAGAAAGATCATTAATATTATTTATAACAACGATAGACAGAGTTAGTTCTATTCAAAATGTGTTTCATTTGTTTTTATTTAAAAATGACAGACAAAAGAATTGATAAAAATTAAGTTCAATTTTATTTTTATATTATTCTTTTTCAGGACTGCGGTACTGATTTGGATAAACATGTGGCAACTATTATTTTGGGTGTTGTCCGCTTAGTATTTACTATACTGGCCTGTATAGCACTAAGGAAATGTGGAAGAAGACCATTAACATTTATATCAGGTAATTAATCACAAATTTCACTTGTACGCTGGTTTCTGCATTTGTAAAATAAAGCTGATTTCTGAGACAGATTTTTTAAATTCAGGTTGAATAAAAAACAATTCAGTCACAGATGAGTTAACCTAATAAATAGTACAGAGACCCAAAGAAATTTACTTTATAAAGAAATGTCTCTGTTTAAAGGTATTGGATGTGGAATCACGATGCTTGGACTGGGCACGTACTTATATTATAAAGAATGGTGGGATGCAAATGACATGCCTCTTCAACATAAATGGATACCAGTTACTTGCATCTTTTTGTACACAATAGCCTGCACTATGGGATTTCTGGTAGTACCTTGGGTTATGATTGGTGAAGTTTATCCAACACAGGTTAGTATTATATATTTTCGGTTAAGTGACAGAAGGCGTTATGTTCGAAAACCATGGTTTTCGATAATCACTCAATTTTAAATCTCTATTTATAAACTTCAATGGCTATTTATTAAACTGACTACTTCACTAAATTCGTTCATGAATTAAGAAATCGATCCAAGTACAGAACAGTGTATATAGTTTTTGCCATGAAGAACTTTGAACGAAATTGACTTGATGCATATTATTTTTTTCAAATGAGGTAAAATATACATGGAATATGGCAGAGGTCATTTTTTTAGAAGATGTTGATTTACCATAGATACATGAACATTTAATATATTCAATAATGTTTAAAAATGTTTGAATTACATTGTTATTTACAGGTCCGTGGTATTATTGGAGGAATGACAACTTGTGCAGCTCATTCTTTTGTTTTCATTGTTGTCAAAACTTATCCGTTCCTTGTACATCTGCTTCATAGATATGGTACATTTTGGGTGTATGGATGTATATCATTATGTGGTGAGTTTTTTTAGTTAATCATAGGAAATTTCTCAATTAATACTCAAGACTATATAGAGGGGGGAGGTAGAAGGTGAAACTTCCGTGGGCCTTATTTTGTATAGTAGGTATAAACAAATATAATATAATATTTTGGTGAAATATTTCACCTCATGCCTCCAAGAGGTTATGAAATTATTATTTGTAAATAAAATTGTATTTTTGTTAGTAGCTTAGCCCATAATTTCTCAACCTTTTTGGGCCTGTGGCCCCCATACCCGTTTTTTATAAAAGCATATAAGTTTTTTGAGACAAAGTGACGAGTTGAAAGATTCAAAAATAATTTTCTCCGTAATAAGCGGTTGCTAGCCCATCCTATAAAATTAATATGCTTATTACTAAAAATCGTTTCAGGAACAATATTCTTCTACTACTGCTTGCCAGAAACAAAAGGAAAAACACTTCAAGAGATCGAAGATTACTTCTGCGGCCGCACCCAAACGCTCTCATCAAAAAAACCAAAACGTAATGATACTACAAAGCCAACAGTTTTAACAGTTGAGAAGGGAAAGTTGCTGCCATAGTAGTTTGATGTGATATAAATGAAATTATTAGTACCTACTGACAACTAACTTAAAACAATATTACTAATTTAAGCAACTGTAAATATAATAGTTATTTATGAAGTTCAGATTACTACATGAAACATCGAGTGTTTCAAGATAAAATATCATGATCAGTACCTATATCTGCGGATTGCGGCGCACATTTTTAACATACAAGTAAAAAATCATAATAGAGTGCAGTAAATTGGAATATATACACAAATGAACAAAATGTTAAAAATAAAGAAAATATTTTATCCATGAACAAATCTAACCAATATCTCATCGTTTTCTCAATAGTGTTCTGTTGATTATACAATGTAAAATAAAGGTTTCTAGAAAATGTAAGTGATTTAATCATTAAACAATTTTTTTCTCTTCCGTTACATTTTTTCTATACCAAACCAAACGTATTCATTAGATTCCATTTTTTTGTATGGTATACAAAGTGGTCTGCAGCTCAATTTGATTGAGAAATGCTGTAATGTCTTAAAACATTTTATATTCACAAAAGCTATTAATAAATTAATTAATATAGTGCCTGTAGTACTTACATCGTGTAATATCCAACCCACACGTGGTTTCCAAATGTAAATAGTGTTATTGAAGCTAAAATGAAGAAGTAAAAAATCCAGGGCTGTTCTTTCTGCAACTATATTACATAGATTAATTTTTTAATGACAGAAGGCTTATTTTAGCGTAGTCTTGTGTACACAGCATTCTATTATTCTGCATGCAAAATATCGTAATGACAAAGTGAGTAATCGTAATTAACTTTGCTGGTATCACACTAAATGAAGCAAGCTTGTTGATAATATTTCTAATGATTAATTTTATCATAAATATAATTTCTTGGATAAAAGTAACTACATGGTACCTAGTAGTGAAAAAAAATATTATACACATTTCACAATGTTCTTAGTGATCGTGACCAGTCTTGCTTAGCTAGTAAACATTTGCAATGAATGTTTCAAAATCAGTTAAAAGTGGTTAATTGCTAAGCAAATATTTAAATCAATCCTGAAAAATTTGTCATGACCACTGTGCAACAAAACAACTTTCTACGAAAGATGAAGGGAAATAAATTACATATGTTTATTAAAATTTCACAATTTCTTTTTGTAATAGATATATACGAAACAGTGTTGACATTATTGACTATATATTATTTTTTAAGTAAATTAAAAATGATGCTACATTGATAACAATATTGCTGTATTAGAAATAGGATTTCATCTCATTGAATTATTTATTATTTTCATTCTCATTCTCTTTGTATTGTTGTTTTCTCATTATAAACATTTATTTGAACTGTAATTATTGTAAGAGTTGAGTAGATCTGCACTTATTCCAGTGGTAAATTAAATATTTAGCTTGAAATATGTCCCTTTTGTGTTCTGGCTAATTTTCTTTTCTAGGCCAGGAAATAGGGACAAATTATAAAATTTTAATAGATAATTACCATTTTATTACTTTTAATTGTGCTAAAAGTTGAAATTTCATTTTAGTAATGTAATTTATATCTAAAACTTTTAAAGCCACTTTTATACTAAACGAAGAGGGTGCACTGTTGATTGGAATCAATATTTTTATACCTAATTAGTTGTTATCAATTTTCAAGTTATTGCAGAAGAAGGTATAGAATCTTAATAGTGTCGTTTTGTAACCACTCTTTCATATTAAATTGAAAAACTATTTCGACATGACAGTAGTTTTAAAAACTAAAATAAAAAATGCCTTTATAAAACTCTTTTAAACTCATTTATGTTGATCAGAATATTTGGGCATTTCAGTTACGGTCTTGTTAAAAGGGCAGCAACGATATAGTACATATATTTTATATATGTTACATAAGAGATGTTTTTGTTTAAAAAAAATATTTATATTATAAATTGATACTATGTAAGCTGGTAAGTAATATCATGACATGTCATTATAACAAAAGATGAAATAGAAACCAAATTCAATGTCTGTTGCATGCCTTCCAAAAACAATATCTCCTTGCACCGTAATCGTTCAACGCTTTAGTTTAATAATTCAATCCTCAAAAAGATTAATAAAACTTTATGATTTGAATTTTAAGTAAAATTTTTGATAGTGGAGGTAGTATATTCTCAAATCTAATCTAATGTATTGTTAAATATGCTAAATTATCTCATTTTTCCAAAGTTTCTTAGAACTGGTTTTATTTACGAATCACTGAACTCTCTGTAAAATATTTTTGTTTATCATAAAATATACTATACCATATATATAGCGCATTCATACTGAAGGCAAATACTTCTGCATAATCTGAGACTAGTAGATAGTGTAAAACAATGGCAGGTATTTAGCGATGTGATAAAATAAAGATTAAAAGTTGTTTTATAGGATAATATAACAGTTAATGTATATTAACTTTGGTGCTTTTCAATACCAATTATGACTATTAGTTAAAAACTATTTATTCTATTTTGTATCAACATCCTCCATTCCCAGAATGAGGTCATTCCTAATACGTATAAATGATAATGATTAACAATCAAATGTATTTGTTACTAGAATTATGGTAATGTTAAATTAGGTTTGAATAGATTCGTAGAATATATTATTTAATATTTGTAAGGAATTACTGATGAATTACCTCATCTTATAAACAAAATAAGAGTAGATTGTATTTTTGTAAAGTGATTATTATTATAAAAATCAGAAATAAATCAAAATACACAAATATAAAAAATATAAAAGTAGTTTCTTTAATTTCATAACCTCAAAACAAATTTCTTCTTCTCTAGAAAATGTTTTACAAATCTGTGTAGCTATGTGTATTAATTAAGTATGTAAAATAACTATCAAAAAGTCTAACGAAACCACCAGACAAGCTGATTAATTGAGTCATTTGGTATCAAAAGCAGAACTGTTCCATACAACATGTATGGAACAGTTCTGCTTTTGATACCAGATGGCTCAATTGTAGTTTTTCCAAAAGTATGGCATAATTGACCCTGTCAAATGCGAGAAATCATTGTAAGAACAGTCAACTTGCAGTCCTTTATCTAATGTCGTTGATACGTAATCCGTAAACACCATCAAGTTTTTATTGGTTGATCTTCCGACTCTAAATCCATGCTGTTCATTGATTATAAATGGTTCAATTCTTTTGAAAATCATATAATGCATAATCATCTAAAGAACCTTAGTTGGCGCTGAGAGAACAGCCACCGGTCTATAATTTTCCACTGATGATTCTGCGCCATTCTTAAAAATTGGCGTAATCTTAGATATTTTCCATATTTCAGGAAAATGCCTGATTTCATAACGAGATTAAATATATAGCACAATGGACCTTCGGTGAGGTTAATACATCCTTTTAAAAACACGTAGGGACCCTGTCGGGACCTAGTGAGCGAGTGTTTTTAAGTTTTTTATTAAAAAAAATAGATCCGATCCATCGATTTGCATGGCATCAATGCATTGGGACCATTTGTACGACTTATTAAATTGATTTAATATTAAGGTGTTGCTTATCATTTGAGTATACAGATCTGAAATGACCAGCAAATACTTCTACCACCCCAAGTCCTGCCATTTCATGACCCTTCCAATTCATTGACTCCAATCCACCAATGTTTCTGATATACTTTGTATGAATATTTTGGTAGTCAGTATAGAAGGGATCGAGACTCCGGGACAGGCCACAGGCAAGGTGGGGGTTGTCTTTTGGGTGTTAGAAATATGGAAGGGTTGCAGGCTTTCATGTTTTAGAGACATCAAATGAGGATCTTTTGGTAAAACTAACGTCTGCTGGAGACACTACTTATATTGGTGTTTTATATTTTCCTCCATCGAGGCATGTAAATTATTTTTTGATGTAGGTAATATTGTCTAATTTTAGCTTACTTTAGCAGAAGAATCATTGTGATGGGGGATTTTAATTGTTTTGGTGGAGTTTTAACTTGTTTCTGCATGCAGTGGTTACAATGTTAGTAATGACCAGAATTTCTGTTTTAGTTTTTGGACTATCTCAGCACAATGATGTATTCAATTGCAACAGTGGACTATTAGACAAGATTTTTAGTAACAGTAGTTTGTTGATTTCACAGTGTATGTCCACCCTTGTGCAAAAGGATATATATCACTCTTCTTTAGTTTTTTTATTTGATGTTCATAAAGCTCACACCTCTCGTACCAAATCAGATGATATTAATTTGTGGATGGGGTGGAATTTTTGAGAATGGAGACCAGTGGCAGTTCTAGGTACTGGGCTAGGTGGGCTAAGCCCGACCTGCATTTTCACCCAAAACTTTAGATGGCTGAATAAAAATGAACAGCAATTCGGCCGCTGAACAAAATAAATACATTTATAAGCGTAACTAACCTTTCCCAAATGAATATAATATCTTTGTTTTAATTCTCCCATGTAAATATAAGACAATGTTACGTCTACCTACAATCATATTCTCGATTGTGTTTTGTATTACAATTTTAAGCTGAGCCGGCATAAAAAAAACAATAACCCTATAAATACTTCACAGGGAACAGGCAACGTCACGTCAGTCTGGCAACACCACTCAGGGGCTAAAGACGTTTAGCCCGTAACCACAGACAATATTTCTTTACACTGGGGCGCAATCAAGCACGATTAGATTTTTTTGTATTTGTATGTACGGAAACGTCATCAAACACAAACGATTGTGTTTCAATCTGTCAAGCTTCTGTTGATCGTTGCGGTCTAAACTAAATCTGCCCATTACGCATACTTATGCATTGAAACACAAAACCAATATCCCTGTATTGTATGAAAGTGACAGGTATTGACTTTCATTGTGACAGTTCTGTATTGCTTTTAATAGGTACTTGTTATTTCACTTTGAAAGAGACGAATTTAAGGGTTCCGTATTCTATTATTTCTTAGTTACATTAGCATTGATTTTATTATATAATAATTTATGCATTGCAGTAGTGTCGTAGTATTTGTTAATTTGCTTGTAGATTAATGTATAAGGTGAAGTGGAAATATGCTTTTCTCTAGCCCACCCAAGATTTTAGGTCAGGAACCGCCACTGATGGAGACTTTGGAAAAGCTTTTCTCTTTAATGAGTGAAGTGGACTGGAGTGAGATTTGTGAATATTGTAATGTGAATGAGGCGGTTAATCATTTTTACCTGTCTTTTTATAATATTTTCGATGTGTGTTTCACAAGGAAGTCACCATGTTGTGATGGAAGGTTACGTCCGAGGTGGTTTTCTGGAGAAATTATTGTGGACATAAAAATAAAACACTTATATCATAAAGCCTGGAAGACTTCCAAGAGTCCTCGAGACTATCAAATTTTTTGTAAATGTCGATTCAAACTGAAACAAAATATTCGATTAGCCTACCGAACATATTTGAAAAGGATAAAAGATAGCATACGCAAAAATCTAAAATTTTGGAAACCCTGTTTTATGTAATACAGTGATGCATAACCTTTACCTTCTATCGGGCGGCATAAAACAAATTATCGTGGGTTCGGGCCGCAAAGAAAAAAATGATTTAAAGTACGATCAATCTTTTTTTTATACAGAACATATTATGTAAAACATGTCAAACGCGGGCCGCGGTTTGTGCATCACTGGTGTAATACGACGTAGCTACTTATCAAAATATTGCAATTATTGTCATTTTTTTGATGTTGCTAAAGAAAAAAGCTGTATGCTTGCATTTATAAGCCAGTTTTTGCTTAAAAAAACAAATGTAATGCAAATGCTTAGTCGCAAACAAATAGAACAGATACATTTTTTAAAACATCGTCATTGTACTTTCACAATCCCTATTGAAAAAAATCGACACATGGTATACAAAAGGTTGGTCACTAGTGCTTTATTTTATCTATTGGATGTAAGTTTCCATAACGATTTGTTTGAAATTGTTTTTGTATTTGATTACGTTTTTGTATGTACTTTTAGAAACATAGCAACACAAAATTGATTTCAGTTTCAACCATTATTAAATTCATATCAAATTAGCTTAATATAATTATTTATCGAGTTGTTATATTATCTTTTTTGAAAAAGAATGTTTTCCAATTATTAAATAATGATATTAATGAATAAAAATATAATAAAAGCAGTTGACTAATGAAATAAATAAATAGTCCTCGTGCTTAATCGTTAAAACCTTTTATTTAAAGTGAGTTAGTCATTGCAAAACAATTAAGTCGTAAAAAAAAATAGTAAATTAAGTTGGTAATTTTTAGTCTATGATTAAAAGTTATTACCATAGACTGGTATACTATCATACATATCAATATTGTCTATGACTTTATAAATCTTGTCTATGGACTTTACGTATGTTTTGATTGACCGTATGGTTGTGTTTTTGAACAATTCGCATTAGTTTTAAATGTAAACTCGTTGCCTTGCATAAGTTATTTTGCAATTATTTTTTATATACTAATTGGATTTATTGTTTAGCAAAATGTCCTATAAATCAAATTCACCACCGGATAGCGATTTATCCATGTTTACTGCTAACAGTGATACGCTGACGGCTGCCGATTCATCTTTTGATATGAGTGGGAATATAACAGATATTACAGCAGGTTATTAAAATCTATTGCAAAATATTAGAACATATGATAGTCCGAGTATTAAAATTACAGACTTAGAGTTGACCGCTCTACCTAACTCATCGCTATCACACCACCGGTGCATCTGTCAAAGTGTCAAAATGTCCCTGCCCGTTGTACATTTTTGCACTCTACTGTCCTGTTGCACACCATATGCAGCAGAATTAAGACCTTTTCAAATTTCTTACGTTGTTAACTTTGCATTTTTAAATAAAATTCGAAGTAAAATTTAACCTTGTTCTCTTGACTACACATATGACGAAATAATGTGAAAAAAAATATACAATTTAGGTTTTTTCATACTTATATTGTATTTGATTTTTAGCAAGGAAGTAATGTACCGTGTAAAGCAAACGCCTTACGGTGCTAGAGTGCTGCATCACACCGATATCGTAGCACTGATCAAGTAGAAAGATTTCAACCTTAACTACAATACTCAGATTATTGATATTGAGTGTGACTACTGTTAATCATTCTCTTTGTATTATTCATAAATAGATGAACGAAAAAAACTGTTAATATGTCAATTAATTTGGGACACGTTTTTAGTCCAACTAGTGATGAGATACATTTATCAATTCTTGTTGAAAGAAATATTTGTTATGCATAATAAATAATCCTAGCCAGTATCTCAATTTTTTTTTTTTATCTTTTGGTGAAATTTGTTACAAATTGCACAATTTTCCAGATAAATCTTTTCTAATAGATTTCACAGCTCAAGAAAGTGGAGGCAAACCTGTCGCAGGCCGGAAAAATTTGTCAGATATTCGAACTAGAGAAGAAAAACTATTTGGTCATATTGATGGCAAGTCCAAAAGCACTCCTTCTAAAAAACAAAATGACGCTGTCATTGATATTGCTGATTCAACAAATTTAATTACCAGAGAAAGAGAAGGAGAACCCAAGAAAATTTCTCCAAAGCAGAGTGATCCATCAGAGAAGGGAAAATTATCTGATAGCGATGATTCTGTTATGCTTGTTATAACTGGTAAGCATTTTATCTAGTCTAATACTAAACTTTCTCTACAAATAGCACTTAATATTCACCTTTTCATATATTTTAATAGACAAATACTTTGAATTTTGAACATTGACAGTTTTATTACTGAAATATGAATGTGATTACCAACATGACCCAATGAGATAAGAATTTTGTAGCCATAATCTACTTAGCTTGTAGATTTTTTAAACATTAACAATGTGTGGTAATTTACCAAAGATAATGCATATCTGAGCCATTAAACTTATGCAGGTAAACATCACAAAGTTGAGAAACCGAGAATTTAGAATAAATATGACTTGTATTAATTAGCTATACCAGGGGTGGCGAGCCTTTCCTTCTCTAAAAGCCCCATTCATTTTTCTGATTTGAAATAAGGCCGCAGTAAACATTGACTAGGGAATCTTTGGTCGGAACCAGGGATTGATGATCAGAATATGTCAGGAATTTACAGAATTGGCCAGAAGGCCGCACTAGAGTAGCCAAAAAGCCGCATGCGGCCTTAAGGCTGCAGGTTCCCCACGCCTGAGCTATACCATTGGTTTTAATATTTAATAAATTATTTGACTTACGTTTCTACCAGCAGCTAACTAATCAATGCCTTTCATTTGTACATTTTTTCTAGTCCAATAAATTCATTGGAATTTTAATCTGCATTTTTATGGCTTCCCCATTCCCCGTATAATATGGCAAATGTATCTGAATACTTTGTGTAACAACTGGGTGTTCAACATTATCATAAAACCATACATATATATTTATACTTGGTACATATACGTTTATACTTGGTAATTTATTAAATGATCGCTTATATCATCTTTTTTACGACTTCATTCATGGAATTGTGAATAAGATATCATATATAAATAAAGTAATTTAAAAAATTAATTGACCACTGGTAAAAATTGTTTTTTTTTTTAGAAAAATTAGTGTTAACATAAATTATGCCGTGTTAACTTTATTACAAATTAAAAAATTGGGTTGACTTGATAAATTTATGTGTTATTAACACAAAAACGTATTTACAAGGAATGCCTTTTTTAGTTAAGTATGTGAAATTATTCACTATATTTTGTTTTATCAATTACATAAAATAAATAACTTAAAGCGTACTTCATGGTTGAAACACGTTTCAGTCGCAACTTTGTATCAGCTGATTAATTTTTATCTTTAAGGTATGCATCTCAACAGACAAAAATCAATCACACATGTATAGATTTGAATTCATTATTTCTGTTTTAGATTTGTCTTATTCTAGATAGCCTAATTAATTTGTGAAAAAAACTTGCTAACCTTTTTTCTGAAACGTTACCTATTTGCAACTAAGTTTTTTTATATTTTTTTAAATCCATGTCCTCCCAGTATAGAGCATATAATCTCCTAATGGAAATATCTCAATAGAACTTTTTTCTACAAGAGCTGTTTGTTAGTCAGTTGGTCAACCTCTCCCTTTCAAAGAGAGTAGTAGGCAAAGAAGATTAGGGGTAAGACAGAACTAGTAGTTAACTAATCGCTCTCGCTACGTTCCGTTATTTAAGGATTAGATGGGTGGTAGGGAATATTTAAGAAATCAAAAACACCTACGCCTTTGAACAAAAATCGATAAATTTACAAATGAAAAAAACACTTAGTTTAGCTGTGGCGTAGAGATCTACATCTCTGGCTTCCTGTTCGGTGACAGTTCTAATGGGCTTAAGTCCCATTTTTTTGGCCTCCACTATGATATTGAGAGTGCATGCTATGTTGTTATGTATGGAGTTACTTGTAATCATCTATCTTAGCTCTCAGCACTTCTCGTCATAATAGTAGAAGTGATGGTTACCTTAATGTTGCCTTATTGCACCAAATCTCAAAAAACTTCACATAAATGCTCTGATTGCAATATTGAAATGTAAGTTTGACATGAAGTGGTCAAAATAAATTATTTAAAAATTCGTGTAATGCTAAATAAAAGTGTAACATAAAACAAATACGCCTGAAAAATATTTTGCAACACCCAGTGGAATAACAATTCTTTCTTGAAATATTGACTTTTCTGTTAGATAGTAATCTTTATTGCTGGCAGTGTATTGCAAGAAAACTGTAGTGTTCAAAATGTTGTTAAAAATTCGTCAACCTCGAAATTTTTTCAGCAATAGTGAGTTCATATTAATAAGTATACGATACTTACAAAACAAAACTATGATACTGAAAATTAAAATTAATATTAGTCACCTTAATTCTGTTAAACAAAATATCAATACACCTTTTTTAAAATATAGAGTACCTAAAAAAAACATGTAAAATTGATGAAGTGCACATAGATAAATGAATGATAAATGGTTTTCATTAGACAGTGGAATTTGGTGTATCCACAGATTTTATAAAATTATTTTTTCGTTTGCAGAAGATTCTTTGAATTCAGGAGGCCAAAGTGATGCAGACACCTCAATAGAAGATCCAAGTGATTCTCTAAAAGAAAAAAGTACATTTACTTGACCTCCTAAGCTATAGTATTCTATAATTTTATACTGTGAAACCTTGACCCTATGTTTTCCAAGGGACCGTAATAAAACAACGAATAATACGGGAAATCTTCAAATAATATCAAAAAGTGTTAATACATACTAAGCAGGGGCGTATATTCAGGGTGTGCTAGGTGACATCCTGAACATACTCCCGCAAAATTTAGAACATAAAGTAATATATTTAATTAAATTTGTTGCGCGGTAGTATACCGTATTTGAAAAGGCGAGTGTTGTCCCAAGCGCATAACCTGCCTTCCCATACAACTGCATACGGTTGCCCAGTCTAGGTACGCGTAGCGTGGAGTGAATATTTTTGTACGCAACTTTAAGGTCGAAAGTCGTTCTCTTTATCGAGAGCTCTCACGTCATGTATGAGGTTTCTTTGGCGTTCTTTCGAAAATTTCACGTCTCTACTTTTGTATTAGATTATTCTAACAGGTCATCTTTCATTGATATTTTGGCTTGATATAATTTATTACTAATTTTTATACTTCTTTATTTTATTTTACCCTTATATGTAATTACAAATAGTTTTCAAAACATTTTGACATATATTTTTTCAATTCATGTCCGCTCCTAGTGTGCAGTTATTTTGATACAAGTTTTTCGACGAGAACTGCTTGTGACTCAGTTGGTCAATCTTTTTTTCATATGCCTAATTGTTTTGTTTGTTTTACCATACGCAGCACACCCAAAGCTAACACTGACCATACGCCACTGATACTAAGTTGCTTATTTGTAGTTTGGCACTTAAATTTTGACAGACACCCTTCAAACTCAGATGCGATATCTGGTTGCGCGAGTGATCTATTAATGAGAGAAAAAAAAATATTCAGCAAAAACGGCCAATCAGGATAATAATTGGGACGGGACGATAATATTTAGATGATTGATCGAAGAATCGGTAAATCGGAGAATGGTTAATGTGGAATTATTAAATATTGTTATTACGGGGTTTTGGTCGAGTTAAAAATAAATGATACATGCAAAAAAAAAAGGGAAACGAGATGCGAGGCAAGACTATTTACGAGAAATATTCAATGAAAACGGTCAATTGGGATAATATTTGTGACGGGACCAAAATATTTAAACAATAGATCGAGGAAAATGGTAAATCGAGGAACGATTAACGAAGGATTATTTTACATTGTTTTTATGGGTGCTTGGTCAGAACTATGGAAAAATAAACGATACATGCGGGAAAACAAACAATGCGAGAACGGTAGATCGGGGTTCCACTGTCTATACATTATTATTGTGATAAGCACACACCACAATAGTCTTACAATACAGAGTGGTACCAGTGTTCTTTCACTCCACAGTAACCGGTCAGCCTGGTAAATGGTCTGAATTCTTCCAGTGAAATTGTGCATATTATAGGATTCCACAAAATGTTATATACAAAAGTATAGCTGTCTGATGTTTTCACCCCCCCCCCAATCCCTTGAAATTAACCTAAATAACAGGGCGTAGAAAAAGCTATCATTTAACTACAAGTGCGTTCCCCACCACATACTTTTGTTAGGATGCTACGTTAAGCATCTATCTACTCCACAATGGATGCAGAAATGGTTTTAAAAATATGTATATTTATGTATGACATATAAAATAGCTTCCAGGTGTTAAAAAAAATATTCTTTTAAACCTCGTTTGGTCTCGGCTGTGCAATTTCAAATCCTAGTAAGTGTCATAACATTAAATCTTCAGGATCATCAGAAAACATGTTCATGCACGTCCTACGTTCCACCAACACAAATTTGACAATGTGAAGTTCACTGTTATTTGCACTGATTTCACACACAATTTGTAATAGCGCCAGTGTATATTTTTTGGATCGTTTAAATTTTGCACATTCACAAAAACTTTAAATATGAATGATCTAAATTCAATATTGAAATTCCACCAAACACCTTCAGTCGAAATCTTAAATTATACCAGTGCATATGCATTGACCAATTGCAGTAGAATAATAACAATTGAATAATTGCAAATAAATGTAATTTATAAAACTAGCGGTTACTAATTTAGCGATTTAAACTGCCAGTCTCTTGAGACACTCCCTCATTATAGTTTTATGTACACACTAGTTACTCCACTGTATTGGTGCTGACTATTGAAATTCTTGATAATTGGTATTCCAGATTTCCCAGCTAGAAGTAAGTATTGTTTATTATGAGCTTTATTTTACTTTCAGAGTCTACCCCTCCGCCTAACCCCCCCAGCCTGAGTATGAAAATAGCAAACATAGATGATAACCTTCCACCTACAGTCACATTGTTAAAGACACCGGATGGTTCCAAAGTTTACATTGTCGGAACAGCACATTTCAGTGAAGAATCCCAAAATGATGTCTCAAAAGTATGCCATGCTTTTTCATTGTAATATATTTTAATAACTGTTATTTTACCCTCCCTCTTGTACAAGCACATGTATAGTATTATAAATAAAATTTGATGAATTGTCTTATTCAGACTCTTATTACACTTTGTAATCGAGTGTCTATAACAGGGGTTACTAACCTCGTGCCCGCCAACTATTTTGAGATTTTCAAATTCCTCGGTGAGCTAAAAAAAAAAAACGGAGATTTCGGAGATATTTTGGGCAAGTCGATTAGTGATTGTCACAAAAATATATGTTTATCTTTACCATTCTTAGTCTTCCTTCCCTCTGATATTTCACTACAATTCTAAACTCAATATAAAAATCAGTTATCAATTCAGTGAACGACACTCCACAATTATCAATCTGAAATATTTAATACATTATATTATTAATATATCCATAATCATCTTATACAGCATAATTCTATTTTATATGCTTCCATAGATTATTCAGTCAGTACATCCGCACATAGTAATGGTTGAGCTGTGCTCCCAGAGAGTGAACATTTTGCAATTGGACGAGGAAACTATTTTAGAAGAGGCTAAAAATATAGACTTCCAAAAGATAAGGTAGGCCGACCATTGTTTTTTTTATAGCAAAGATATTGTGTCATCTGGTATCAAAAGCAGAACTTTTCCATACATGCTGTATGGAACAGTTCTGCTTTTGATACATAACGACTCAGATATTGTAATACTGGTCCTATTGATCTAAAAAAATAAATCTGGCATTTCTTATATTTCTCTAGTGAATGAATGTTCTGCAGAGTAACAAGAAATAGTCTATAATCAAGATGTAATCACTCATCACTACAATCAATAATGAAAATTTTCAGAACTTTTAGGGAGACAGAAAAATTAAAAATAATAACAAAGTTATGAAACACAAGTCTAAAAATTAAAATAAATACTAGTTGAAAGGGTGTGATGAAAGTTTTTCTTTTTAAATATTTCTAACTATTTCTCACACGTGATTAAGACATACAATTAAAATTAATTGCATTAAGGTATACTTAATCATGTGAATATTTGTTTTTACAGAGCTACCATTCAACAAAATGGTTTTTTCAATGGTCTCATATATATACTTTTGCTTAACATGTCTGCCCACATCACAAAAGAACTTGGTATGGCTCCGGGAGGAGAATTTCGGAGGGCACTGCATGAGGTATTTGATTTTTTTGTTAATTCAAAATAATGATTTTGCAAATTTAGCTAACTTGATGAATTTGATTAAATGGTATAATACTTCTCTGTTTTAGTCGAAAAATATTCCCCACTGCATTGTACATTTGGGTGATCGTCCAATACAAGTAACGATGCACCGAGCTTTAGCAGCACTCTCTTGGTGGCAAACTGTCCGCCTGGTCTGGCGACTGATCAACACTAAAGATCCAATAACGTAGGTGAAAATTGACTGGATATTAAATTGGCAAAATAAATGACTGAAAACAATTTGATCCTATCAATATATATAATGTGTTTAATTTTTAGTAAGGAAGAAGTGGAACGGTGTAAACAGCGAGATCTTTTAAAAGAAATGATTGCTGAAATGGCTGGGGAATTTCCTGCTTTAGAGAGAGTATTCGTTAGAGAAAGGGATGTTTATCTCACTTATTCCTTACAACTTGCAGCAGTTTCAAAAAGTAATTACAACTTAGTTTAATCAAAGTTACGCATTTCTTAACGCTGCGTAAGATATATAATATTATTTTTGGATTTTAGCAGTGAATGAACCAACGAGAGTCGTCGGAGTAGTGGGTATTGGACATGTTCAAGGAATCCTCGATCATTGGGGAAAGGTGACATCAAGACAGATCCCCCCGATTATGAAGTAAGATCTCATCCACTGTTTCTTTGTATAATGTTATTATTCCATAATACAGAATGTGTTATACATTTTATTGAAGAATTGTTGATTATTAACATAGTTGTTTTTATTGCCTATTCAATTTGATAAATTTGACAAATCAATGCAGTACACAATACAATCTAATGCGGCATATTTAAAATATTTTTCTTTCCGTTACCAATCTTATTACTGTCTAGAAATAATATGGTCGGCTTAATTGTAATGATGATATTTCATTGATACAGTTATGTCTTTCATTTGCTCATTCAATTCATACATAATGCCTGTTTTGAACTGTGCATTTCATAATGTACTACAAATTCATAGACTTGCACCTAGTTTGTTACCTTATCATTACTTAAGTTTATTGTGACAAACTTATCCAACTAGTAATTTTTTTTTGTCTTATATAAAGCTTGTCTTGTGTCAAATATATTAAAATGGATTTAGATTGTTCAAATATAACTAAAATCATTTCAAATTTGTAATATACATCTATTCATTTTTTTTCAGAATTCCTCCGCCTTCTTTGTCCAGCCGTGTTATAAAAGTGTCTATAAAAGTTGCTTTTGTTGGATTAATAGTGTTTGCGGGATACAAAGTCATTCCAAAAAAGTGGTTGCCTTAACTGATACATATTTTTTTAGGTAGATCGTTTGCATTAACCGTTTATAAAATTTTGACCTGCATGAAATACTGTCAATTTGTCCAATCGTCTCGGAATTCAATTAAAAATATATTTATATATATATATATATTTCACTTAATTTAATACATCAACTTTATTAAAATGACGGATATAACCTATTCACTGATTTGAAGTTAATATTTTATGGATTAAAAAATGGTATATGGGGTAAAATAGGTATCTTAATAAAGTTTATTTTCCCGTAAGATAATCAATCACGTTTGTTTTTTGTAGTATTTAATTACAAATAAAACAATGGCTATGTACCATAATTATATAGCTGCATTTATTTTTTCAATAAATATTTTACATGAAATTATTCACCATAATTTCCCAAATATATATATTATATTATACAAATGCTTACAGCGTATTTTGCAAAATCATAAAAATACAAAATTTACAATAATATGACCGAAAAATAAATATTTTTATTTACGACGCTGCTAGTTGATCTTTCTCTATGTAATTTAAAAAAACATACTGAAAATCATACAATTATAATTTTTTATCATTATTAATAAAAAATCTTTTGACCATCTAATTTCTTTCAATTGCAAAAATGGTGACACCCCACCCCTATGCTTGCCATTCCTTTTTATATACACAGATTATAAATGGTATGAATACACATCGGAAACATAAAAGCTGTGGCGGTTTGATTTTATGAAAAATATTCCATGAATGAATTACTATCAAAATATATCTTTTTTGACTTCATTCAAATAGAGTATTTGAATTTCTGATTGAGTATTTAAAATCAAACCGAGTGCCAAATTATAAAATGAAATATTAGTATTTATAATTTTGTAGTATAAGTCATATTTCTTTGTAATAATTGATTTTAAATAAAATATTTTTATGAAAATAACTACTGTCTTGATCAAATTAAATATATTTTTAGGAATTACCTTTTTTAGTAAAAATGAAGGCCTATATCCGTGTATGGCGTGTTTATATCGAAAACTCGACGTAATAAATATTTGCAAAACCGTGGCGTGCATTTATTATTCACCCTACAAATAATTGAACATAAAATATGAATCATTTTTCCAGCATTTTTTATGTGAAAATTTGAACAATTCTGGAATTCGTATTAAATAATGAATAAATTAGATGAATTTAGAATTATCAATATATTAACGCCATGCACGAAAAAAGGTGAACTAGAAAAGTATATTTTTGTATTGAAAATGATAACCAAGTCATTTATTAATGAATAAGTACATTAGTCAATCTGCAATGTTAAATTCTTTTTGAGAAAATAAATGAAAAAAAAAACATTAATTCATTTAAAGGTAGTGTTAATTTATTATATGATTCATTATCAACAGCTGCATCATTTTTATGCTTTAAAAAATATTTTAAATGTATATAAAATTGTTGAATAATTACATTTGAAGGTAAAAATAAAATTATTTTGACTGTGAGGCATCAGATATATTGGAACAAGTAATAAGTACATTATTATATTCATTCAGTCTCAATAAGTTAAGTATTCTTCTTAATGTTATTTGATATTAAGTGAAAACAAACTATTAAAAGATGTTAAATATTTTAAACCTTAAGCTCATAGATAAATCAGCTCGCATAGACTTGTGGTTGAGGCCATATTCTTCTCTTCAAATTTTATGAACCGCATACTATTTTAATGACTACGCATCTTTGTTGTTGTCCTATTTATCATATTATACATCACAGTATTGGCATACCTGCTTGTAAACTATCAACTTAAGATTCAATCACAAGTTAGGCAAGATACCTCTTTAATTGGATGGGAAAATATTTTTATGAAAAAGGTAAAATTATACACAGTACTTCACAGTACAAATCGGATACTGGATCAGCGTCAGTTTTCTAGACACTTGTTAGTTTGGCTTAAAAAAATATATTACTTAAATTAGCATCAAAGGTATTTTTTACCAGTCAAAAGTTGAGGAATAACTGTATAAAGATTTTTAAAATAAGTAATAAGTTAAGACTTTATGTAAAAAAATAGTTTTGGTATTCGTTAAGATCTTATCTTAAATATTGTATCACTATAAATAATAGGAACAATAAATGTAACATTGCAGTAGATTGCTTTAAATCGCTATTGGCCTTTTAAACAGTGTAGCTCAAGTGAACTATTCAGTAAAATAATTGATTCATAACAATTCAAAAAACAAATTGCGGCTATCACAATTGTTTTTGTGTTACCAATTCAAGCATCAACGGCACATCTGAATCCAAGATTACCAGCAGAGCTGTCAGCGGTATTTTGTGAACGAGCAGCACACCTGTAGCGATAGCAATATGATTCGTGGCATAAATATGATCCTCCCTTTTTCACTCTCTCAGTATTCTAAAAACATACAGATAAACAATACAAAAACATGTGTCATATTTATAGTAGTCACATACCTAACAGTGTACTTTTTTTTACTGGTAATGGTAGGAATGATTTACCGTTTACCGGTAATTCAAATTTGATGGTAAACTGCAACACCTACTGCTAACTTAAATAACAAGCTCTCTCCAACCATCAACCATACAACCAAGAAAAATGAAAGCTGTTGAGTGTTTCGTCTAAACATGGCCAGCTCTTAGCGTGTACGACTTACACAGGCGCCGAACTAAGATTTTAGAACTGTTTTAAAATTTGAATTATTTTGATTCTGTATTCTTCCATAAGTTTTGTCAATAATGCCCCGGGTTTCGCCTTTCGACATCTTTAGGTTTTATCAAGAGCACGAATGCCCTTGAACTGACATGCAGCAAACGGTTTGCATCGTTTCATTCGTTGAATTCATTAAAACTAATTAATGTCATAAATTCTCGCAGTCATATCAATTAGGTTAACAATAATTATACTGTGCGATTCACTTTTATGTTGGTATTTAAACGATACAAACCGTTTGCTGCAAGTCAGTTCAAGAGCATTCGTGCACTTGATAAAACCCGAAGATGCCGAAAGGCGAAACCCAGGTTGTTATCGACAAAACTTATGGAAGAGTACAGAATCAAAATAATTCAAATTTTATATTGAAGTTCCATCAAGCACCATCAGTCGAAGTTCTAAACTATTTAAAAATATTTTATAAATTGGCGTAGTAATCCATTTTTTTTTTAAATTTCATATAAAGAGATATTCTCAATTTGTGGAGATAAAAAAACTTATGAAAGACAATTTACCCTATCATCAACCCAATGATCACTAGTCCATTCCCAAACATTTCCAGCCATGTTGTGTAATCCATAATTGTTTTCAGGAAATTCTGTAACTGGACAAGTACCTACGAAGCCGTCGCTACCCAAGTTTTCATCTGGGAATTTACCCTGCCAGATATTTGTCCTGAAATTATAAATGAAATGTGTTTAAAATATTAACAAGGAAGAAAATATGATGCGACATCTGAAAAATTCTTATTGTTACCGATGCTTTCCATTGGGCATCAGTTTATCACCCCACGGGTAAAGCTTATTCTTTCTTCCGCCCCGACAGGCAGTTTCCCATTCAGCTTCTGTTGGTAGACGTCCTCGATTGACTTTCCATTTGCAGAATGCCACAGCATCATTCCATGACACATGTATCACAGGGTGAGACTTACGATCTTAAAAGATAATGAAACAACATGTTACTTAATATCAGGTCTGTGGAGACAGACTTTTGGTGTTTTGGGTGGAGATGTAAAAAACGGGTGACGGCCAAATTTGTTGTTGAAAATGTCACACCAAAAAATGTACCGCCCGGGGCAGTTCGCCCCTGCCGCACCTCCTTGCTACGCCACTGACTGTACTGTTATTGTGTCTTGATTATTTCAGAATTATTTTTTTATTAATCTTCGTTTTTATTGAACATACAAAATGTTTACAAGTGGACATTCAAATATGTAAAAAATATTTACCAGCAATTGATGATCCATGACCTTCTGGATGTTTCCAGTGTGCTCCAGGAGCTTTAAACCACCATGGAGCATGTGCTGCTCTAAAATCTTTAAGTTTTTCTTGCATTTCAGCATTAATGAAAGATCCAAAAACAAAACTATCACCGAAAGATTCTGCTTCAGTTATATATTCCGTCTGATCAACAAATTCTTCAAAATTTTCGTTGGAGACTTCATATTTATCGATGTAAAATGATTTTAAATTCACCTTACGAGTTGGACCCTCACGATCTGCATCTATTACAGGTTTATCAGTACCGATGACATATTCACCGTTCGGAATCAAAACCATATTTGCAGTAGATCCCTTGACTTTACGAACATCCACCTTAGCACCAGCTACATTGGAACCAGAATGATCTTCTGGTTTCGAACACTGCTCATTCTGATCATTTGTATCAGTCTCTCCTGTGCATGTATTGAGTTCACTTGAACGATCAATAGAGCAACCACATGATGATTCCTCTGTACTTACGTTAAGGATAGAGAGAATTAAAACAATTACACTTATGTTCACCATTTTTTCTATATTTTGGATTATTGGGAAAATTTATGATTAAATTAACAACAGTAAGTACATTATCACATACAAATATTGATCGATCAAATCAAACAATACATAACAGTATATTTACAAAATTCAGTATTGTTTTCTGGCAAAGTTGTTACCGTCACTTTCTTGACGTGTATACTTATTTGACATTCACTAACACTAACTCCACTAACTTCAAAGTAACCATAAACGAAAATGTCAAAAATCTCGAGAAATAAACAAAAAATTGTCTATGGTTCGCTGGCACAGGAGTGGCAGCCGGCAAGCCGTCATAATATTGATTTTTGCCGCATTTTGTAACGGTAGCGAGTAGTTTTAAATGTGATTTTTTTAATGATATATGACAGAAACATATAGTATTTTTATACAAATCTGCTTAATATTAGTACAGTGCTATTAAAGATGACTGAAACGACCAAAAATTGTGTGAATAAGAACAAATTTACACCAAAATTAGATGCCGAAAACGATATCAAGTCAACGCCGACGTCGCCTTTGACATCTCGATGGAAATTCCATTTAAATGGAGTAGATACGATAAAAAATTCAACATCCGAACCAAATGTATCTGTAAATAATGAAACTACTAAGACTGCCGATGAAGATACAAAGACGTCGAAAAGAAACTCAAAATCTGAAGACTGCTTATTAGAATTAGATAAGTCTAGTGGTAATCTAATAAACACAACTTGCCAAGTACAATCGTCATGCGAAGAAACAAAGGTAAGATTAATAAAATATTTGTTTTCTTGCAGTAATCTTAAAAAATGTACGTGTAACTGTGCCAATGTGTATAAATCTCTATCACCGGTGACTAAAAAAGGAATGGTCCCCTTCATACCAAACTTTAATGAACACGTTTTAGAGCTCTTAATTAATATAAAATTATATTATTAATAATAACAATATTAAGTATATAACTTCAATTTTATAAAAGGCGTGGATAAATATGTAGGTACATTCTATGTGAATACCCGCCTATCCATTTAATTAATTTAGTTAATAATATTTAAATAATTTATTTCAATAGACGACATATCGAAAATTAAAACTTGATTTCAATCGCTTATTTGAATTAAATGACGGAGCTTTTTTCTATTTATAATTCTGACGATTTAGACCAACTCAGTGTTTTTTTTTTGTGCAAACAAATCGCAAAATATTTTTTATATTCATGATGAATAAGCGACTTATGTATTCATCATAATTCAATATATTATGTTATAACAGTCAAAGCAAAAAAAAAATGTATTAGTTGATAGGTAGGTAACTAAGTCAATATTCTTTTTTTAATCTGTGAACCTACCTAAATGTAATATTTGCGTATAGCTATATTCTAGAAAAAATAACTTGATTAAAATAAACGCATAGGTATAATGTTTCGATAATTTCATCTTGTAATAATATTCATATAATTTCTAACTGATATTTTAATTTTTGACAAAATTACGATAAAAGAAAATCATGCGAAATATGAATGATTCTTATAAGAAATTTAATATATCATGAAACCGAGATGTGTATTAAAAATATAATTAAATCTTTCATCCGCTACTCGGAAGGTATCAACTTAAAATTTATTCTTTTATCAACTTTTACAAATATTAATTATGTAAGAGAGCACTAATGAATTAGCAGATAAATTTATGTTATCGTTACATAAAGGTATTGAAAAGATTCACAATCAAAAAATGTCAAAGGCACACGTATTTCACCACGATGGGCGCAGCTTATCGCAATAATAAATTGGAAACTGCGATTGGAAAAACCAATTTCTTCAAAACCAGAAACTTACCTAGTATCTTGATTCTATCGAGCTTGAAAGTCGAGACATTTTCACAATCGAACCTGCTTATTTGTCCTCTTGCTCCATTAAAAGTTAGAAGATAAAACTGTCTCCATTCTCCAGCAATTTTATTTCAATAAATATTAATTGATCTATAGAGAAATCGCCGATCCGCGATGACAATTTTTAGAGATGTACTTACTGGTTTTCCAACATAATATTGGTAAAATGTGCATTCTTTTCTCTATACTTTCCTCGCTCGGACATTTTTCATTCAAAGTTCTCAACATTTTAGTTTGTGTACCTATTTCCAATTAATATATTAATATATAATAATATTTTCGAACATCCACCGCAATTCAGTAGATGCTTAATCCTTATTTTTAGAAAACTAAAAATGTTTGATGGTTATTATTTTTTATCTTATTTTCATTATTGTATCAAAATATCCCCACATCAGGATTTTTTTTACGACCTTGTCGAATTTGTTGCAATTGTATTGCAATTACATGCAAAAAATTCAATCTCTATATTAATATTTTTTGTAAAATTAATATGTATATTATATATAAAATATTGATGTCTTATTAGTTATGATGAGTTTTAGCTATGCTAATGATACTTTTATAATTATGAGCTACGTATAATTAAAATTACAACAGTCTGTTTCGACTATAATTAACGTTAGATATGATACAATGAAAATTAATTATTATTTATAACATCTCGCAAATTTATATATGTATTATGTATATATTTATATTATAATAATATCGTATCAAATTGACACAGCACGTGGTTCTCTTTCTATCCCATTATCAACTTTCAATGTAATGTAACCACAATCCTATGCTGAAAGTATTTTTAATTGTTTATTTTACTACTCTACGTATTTCTTAGTTCCACGAAATAAATAATTTATTTCTGGACATAATGGGGGTGTTTATACGACCGTCAGTACGAAACTGCCGTCTCTAGCATCCATTGTATATCATTTGGCAATCTTCCACTTGCTGGATAAACACTTACATACTGCATATACATTATCAGCATGTCATATCATTCCTAAACGTGGTCATTGAACAGATTATACTCAATCAAAGATTTAAATCAGATGAAAAAATGAAATTGAATACAATGAAGACATCACAATACAGTTTCCTTGAAATGGTTACACGAAACGGGAGTTTTTTTGTTGAAACATCATTATATCATCATCTTTTGTTTCAAGAATCGAATTGCGTGTGAATTTAAAATCTTCTAGCAATGAGAACTTGAAATATTCACTGAGAAATGCAGCTCGTCGGAAACGTAACCGTCTTGAGGCGGGAGGGTCAAATCCTAATGGTATTCCCTCATAAGTTGACATTCATGTTTAAATAATTCGTAATAAACATGTCTCGACTCAGCTAGCAGTTAAAAATATCATCAAGCTTTGAAACCTATTTGTCTATTGGATAGATATGAAAACATCTTAAGGTCATACATAGGTGGACCATAAAAACCATGGCCACCCTCTTAAACGAATATTTTTAGTAACATGCTAAGGGTATTATTATCGTATTAGATATTTATTTATATTTAAATCTATATTCTTATCTTTTCCGTATTTTAACGGTGTAATGTGTAAAATGCTAATGTTTTCTCGTTTGTAGAATATTTCGTCATTTTCATAAACCAGCAAAGACAGCTGATAGATTCCTGAATGAACCGCCATATTTTATAATAATTCTATTTATATTTATAATAAATGACTACTCCATTCCATTGAGCATTTTTCATTTTGCTGGAGTTTTAATATGCATGATGGTTAAGGATTTGAGTTTTAATTCAATGGTCCGAATTCTAGAGTGAGTGTCATAATATTATATCGTAACTGCTTTATATTTCACTAAGCAGGTGCATACAGTGCCGGCGCGAGGTTGTTTGGCGCCCTTAGCAACGTTTATTAACGCATCCATTGCATCGAATCCCGGAATTTCGGGATTGACAATTTTTTCAATCCCGGGATTGAACATTCACCTTAAAGTCGTGTAGAATTTTGGGATTAAGAATTTTTCCGCGGTGATTTTGAAATCCTGGGATTTACGGATCGAGACCTTTTTTTAGCTCTTCCGGGATTTAAAATTTAAAAAATCGAGGAATTTGCGGAATTGCAAAAATTAAAAGACGCGAGACCTTTTTTTTAAACTCTTGCTCAATATTTTGTTGCACTATGAAAAGCAGTACATTTTGTGATGTAAAAGTTTTCGAGCTACTGCTTGAATCTCACTGTATACATATTTAATATTATTAAAGTATAAATAAATATTTTACTCCTTCTTTTATGCGCCCTCTTATGGTTTACGCCCTAGACGGTTGCCTATTTCACCTTTATTGTGGCGTCAGCCCAGGGCGCATACCAGTTTGATTCTAATTTTTTCACTAGTATCAGACTGGTATGCAATCTGTAGACAATCATTAGATGAAAAAAACAATCGGTATACAGTATACACGCTGAATTCATAACGTGTCAGTACCATTCATTATTTTAGAAGTTTAAATTGTAGTCCATAATATAACAAAAAAACAGTTTCCAGAAACGGTAGAAATAAAATTACGTGTCCACTGTTGCATTTTATGTATACAAAATGTAGACATGTTTATTATTCCTAGTTACTTTACGATCCACTGCACATGTTCATAGTGACTTGATCATGAGGTGTTATATATTTTTGTTGACGTATTTATCATACGAGCAAGTTTTACGCGTTCATAGTTTACTAGAAGAAAACTTTCTGTAAACATAATCATGCCCTGAAAATGCTTCTGCTTTCTTTGACAGATCAACAACCTATTATTACGTTAATATTTCTATGGCGCCCTACCAAAATAAAATTTCCATACTTGCTTATAGGTTTATCGTATATCTATAAAAATATCTAATAGTATTTCATACGAGTGAAATTGTTTCGCCTAATAAAATGACTTATATTGAAATAATACATATACACCTATACCTCGATTTACGCGGTAGATACGTTCCAAGAGATATCTCGTAAACCGAAAACGCGTAAATCTAGACTTCGAGTTCCTATAAAGTAGGGGATAGGTTCCAGAAAACCGCGCAAAACGAAGATTTTTTTAATAATTTCATTTTAACTTATATATATATATAAACCATCAGATCATCTTGAGTCAGGCAAGCATGAAATCTTAACACTTTTGACGATTTTGTTTAAATACACATCATTAAATATATTTTTCAAAAAAAATCGAGGCGCTCATTTTTCACGACTCCGACTCCACAGCCCTGAATTTTACTCATTAAAAATAGCGACGAACACGTCGTATCGCCACAAATTGTATGCTAAGCATAATAAAATTGATGTTTCTAATAATTTTGAACGTGAATATGTATTACAAATGGTTGTTTTGTAGTTTTTTCTAGAGATATACATATACAACGAAAAACGATGATTTTCCGCCACGAAGAACTTGGTTAAATATTATTGTAACTAAACTTAGTTAAATATTATTGTAACTAATACCTAAATTAACGGAGACATTTTCGATTACCAGAAAGTTTATTGAGTAATATTAGTGTAAATTTTAATAAAATTTTAACAACATCAACATTTGGTTTATCAAGTCTGTCACTAAAAGAGTGTTGTCCTATAATTCCCTCCAACCTTTCCAATTCTAAAATAACGGGACGCAGCGAGAGTGATTAGCTTACCAATATTTCTGTTATAACTTTATCCTTTCTATCCTTACTATATTCGACAATAAAGGGTCGAGCATATGAGTAAAGTAGTTCCCGTATAAAAAAAAACTTGTGTTGAGATACCTCCTCCATTAGGAGGTCATATGCTTCACATTGGGAGTGGACTTGGATTAATGGGCAGTTGATAATTTTTAATGCCTTTTTTTGGCACATTCGCCGTTTTCTATTCTCTCTTCTTCGATTCATTAATGAGCACAGAACCCAAGTGTCAGTACTTATACTCGGATTCAATTAAGTATAACGACATAACTGCCTGCATTTGTACTTAAAATAACATTAAGAAATAAGTAATTTGTTTCTCATGCATTCAACTCAGTTGTTCTCAAACTAACGACGTTCTCACATACTTCATTCGCTTGCGCCTCGTAGTAGTTACCAGTGTATCAGTCAGATAACCTCCCTGCCATATTTTCTCGTTGAAAAGATTTTTATGTTCTAAAGCGAATCAGAAACTAATATTTCACATATACTATAATGAAAAAGATACTTCTATTTGTCAAGCAGAAATCATTAATCATATCGAATTTTTACCCGTTATGAAGTCAGTTAATTTTAATTAAATTTTATAGAAAGTCACCTACAAGATATTATTTAATTTAATTTTAAGATTTAAAAAAAATGTACTTATTTCACATTATTTATTACAACTCAGGACCGGTTGTGTTTATCACGAGCATTATCAACTGATGCAATGATAGAGCGATAAAATATGCGTTTTTTTGATAAAGTGCATCTCCACGAAGAATTGACAGTGACAACCTTAAAAGTGATTTATTTTATAAATAAAATTAGCAAAAACTTTTAAATACATTCAATAGATTTTGTATGTGTAGGTAATTTGTCACTAAAAAACAAAACGAAAAAATTCTGCTACAATTTATAGTTTCTAAATAAAAATCGCCTATCGATAAGAGATTGCTTCAGATTTATAAGTTCCACCCAATAGATAAATTAAATATTTGTATTAAAACAATCCACTGAGTATTATTCGCGAACAACTAAAGGTGTAATCATACACGAATTTGGAAACACTGATTTACCGTCATCTTGCCTCAATAGCTATAACCATTTAATGTTCATAAAATGCTGTTCTAAATCAATGTTCATAAAATGATAATGTAATGTGATCATCGCACAGCATTCTGTCGATGTATGTATACAGGTTTCTTTGCAAGTTGCAGAACACATGAAATTCGCGTCATAAACTTTCGATTCGACACAAATAATTCACTCAGATCAAAACAATTTCAATTATGAATAAGAAAAACAAAATCATATCTATATACGTGCACAATTTCTGTGGTAAGAGCAACATCGAACCATTGATTGTCGAAATAGATTTTAAGACACTTTGATTGAATTTGATAGCCAATTTTATTTTATTGAATATGAATGTATTTAATTGTATATGTGTTTTTGGTTAAATGACATGAGACGTTTTTTAATATTGTACAACATCTACATATTGGATTAATAAATACAAACGTGTATTTATACACCTTTAATACTAAATTTAATGTTTGTCTTTTTTTAAAACAGTGTTTCGTTGTCATCTTATCACGGTATTGTTTTGTTAAATCAAATGTGAGAATTCATTTGCTATATACAATATAATATATTTTATTTGGGTTTTAGGCACATACGGTACAATTTTCATGTCGAAAACACTTTGCCAAATTGAAGATGAGCTCTTTAATTTAGAACAGAGTGAAAAATACATGAATTTTGTTGATGTTTTTTTTTTATTCACAATTCCTGATTCCTGTCGGCGGCGATATCTACATTCTGCTTCACCAAAAAATATTATACACTGAGTATATTTTTATTTGCTGTTAATGAATTCATCGCTGTTTCGTGTAAGTCAAATAAAACTTATATTCGAGCACGTTTTGATATATGTATTGTGTGTTAGTTTCAAAGAATAGGTGAAAATATAATTAACACACAAAACGTAAACAAAATACATAAATATTTTACAAAAGCGTTTTTTTACCTTGTAGCCTTTTTCTTTTCTTCATAAATTAATTTATAGCCTATTACAATACCATCACTCACTGCTTTTGACATTATCGAAAATCCTCAGCTATCTAATCCTTCGTCAGCTAATATTTAACTTTTCAAGCATCGTCATGGTTTCAAAATGCTTTGGTTATTCATTTTCTTGCTGTTCTGGAAAGAAGTCTTTTTCTACTCTGGTCCTCAAGTTCCATCAAAACTTCGTTGTTCAACAATTACTTGGCTAATAAACAAATATCTCACACATGCATTTATTTTATTTTAACACATGCGTGCAGTGGATGAAAACACAGCTAATTAAAAAAAAACCTTTTTTTATAAATCGCGTTAGCATGAATTTGCGTTACTCGAATTCGTGTAAGTCAAGAACTTTCTGTAAGTGTATTCTGATGTGCATTTTTATTTGCGCAAGTCACTTGAAATTCAGTCCAGGTGTCATTTATGTATTGCCTGAATACAAATCAGCCAATGATGCAATCTTATCAGCAGTAAAACTTGACCAATATTTTTTCATAATCCATGTGTAGATATTGTGACTAGACACTTATAATTTTGACTCGATGCCAATTATCATACGCTAAATAAATAGCAGTCTTCTATGAAATTGAGATCGCAAACTACGATTATCATGTCCATATATATGTTCGATGATATCTTTCGTTGTATTCTGTAAAATTTTATCAAAATAAACACTCCGAATATTTTCACTCTCTTATACAAATTTCTATAATGCATAAATTTTAATAAAATATAACATGATCACTTATGTTACAATATAATATGTCTTCATTTATCTGACGTATCTCATCAAACTGTGATATATGAAAATCTCTAAATAATTTTTAGTTTACATGCATCGTTTTATATTTCCGAATGTAAAATTGTGTGCCAATAAAAACTAGTATTATCCACAAGACGACAAGTAGTATCAAACATATTTAAAATTTGTATTTGTTTCTGTATAACTGCTTTAAAATATAAAAATCTTTTTATATTGTATATTTAGTCAATGTATATCCACAGTTAGGGTGTGGAAATACATTACGAAATGTAAAATTTCGAGCTTATAAAAATAGGAATTATAAACAAAATTGCCGTATCAGAGATTTTTAAAATTATCTGCCGCTTAATTTGCTTAATCGGTATTATCATAATAAATTTGAATACCTTGATATATAAGCAGGGACGGCCCACAGGCATAGGCGAGTAGGCAGTTGCCTAAGGGCGGCAAGTCCTAGAGAGCGGCAAATGATCACGGTTTTTTTTTAAATGACTGAATATTTTTGACGTACGAATTTGTTTTAGAATAAATATGATACCTCAATGTCAAAAAACATTTTAAATGTTAATAATGTTATGTCCGATAGGTAAACAGTAGATAAATTTATCGCAAAAATCTTCTTTAAATATTACATTTACCGATCTCAGCACTATGGATGGCAGATAAAATACTTTCAAAAAAAATATTTAGAAAAATAGTAAAGGCGTTATTTTAAACTTTGCCTATGGGCGGCACATAGCCCAAGAACGTCACTGTCTACAAGATATGGATATAAGTCTAAATATGATTTTGTTATAATTCCCGATGCAGTACAAGCAATATCAATAAAAAAATGACAGGTGACACTGCCACGTATTTATTTAAATTATTTTTATGGCATTTTCTAACGTTTTGGGTACTTAGTAATAGTACTCCTAATAACATGTTAGAGTGAAAAAAATATGTGTTCATCTTATCCGGTTTTAAATCTCCATAACAAGTCTTCCGAATGTAAATTTGCCCTTTGGCCATGAAAAGATGTCATTGAAAACTTTCCACGCAAGCTGAAAAGGGACTCGACGTTTTATAGCGGGAAATAAGGTTGCCAGATGTCAACTTGAATATTTCAAGTATTTTATTTTTCCTTTATCATGCTTATAAACTGTTAAGAGTTGTTCATCCATTTCGCCTTCACTTAAAAAACGCAGATGCCATGCAATGATATACATATTTCAATATTTTATTTCTTATTTTTTTTACTTCCTTGTCTACTTGTGACTGTTTATATCAGTGTTGGCGATCTCCCACTAATGTAGCTAAAACTTTTGCTCGGTTCTTAAAAGGAGTACTGTCAACTCTTTTTTACACGGTAGATACGTTCCACGAAAAATCGTGTAAAAAAGTGAGAGACTTCGTAGGGCAATTGAACATTGTTCAATGAATTGAAAACATTGTGGTATAGAAAATCATATAAAAAAGTAATAGTAGTAAATTACACAAAATATGTATTTTAATTTAAAAATAAAACAATACGATTCATCGCTTTCATCGTTAAAAATGTTAGGATCTAATGAATCTTTTGTTTGTTATTACTAGCATATCTTGTTATTAGAAAATCCGTAATGCGCTTCTGTGTTTTTGTCTGGGAGTGTTAGAACAAATAATTCGTGTAAACATATGGTATTTGTTTTTTTTGTTGACCGTGTTATTTCAAATCGTTTAAAAAGAGTTGATTGCATTCGAGAGTCCAATTTTAGACTCGAGTTAATATTTAAAAATCCATGTAGATAAATGGAATATGTAGGAATAATTCCTGGTCTTCAAATCCAATACAAAGTGATTCTTCAAATTAACATTTATGGCTAACGGCATAGGTACGTAATGTATTTTTCCTCGAGTTCATCTTGAGTTACTTTGCTTATTACTCGGTGGCTTAATCTCAAGGGAATTCAAATTTAAAAAAATATTTGACTCATTGTCTGTAACGTCAAATATTTTTAAAAAGCTAATTTTTATTGTCTCAGCATGGAATTTTGTGTCGTTTTACCTGGCTGTGTGTCATTCGATTTAAATCCTTCTATTTGTCTTATAATATATATGGGTAAAAATATAATTCTCCCAACCGCCAAATACAACATTTTCTTCTATACTATTTCATAACAACGTTCGTTTACCAGTTATCAACACCAATGTACCACGAATATTTTCGATTAAGAAAAGTGATTTTTTTGATGATATGAAGCATCTAGTTACGAAAAATATACACACATTTTGTCAAAATTGATTAAAAAATATGTGCGTGTTATACGAGCAATTTTACACTAAGTGAAAACAATATACATATGTATGTATGTTTCAAAGCTCAATATAAGCTTATGAAAAAACATATTTTTAATCTTAATTAGCTATATATCGACTGTGGAAAGGAAAAAGGACGTAACCCTCAATTTTCCAAAACAGCTTTTTTCGATAATCACAATGCATACAACTTGACACACATTCTATCAAAAGGATGGAAGCTGAAAATGCCGAATAAGTATTTAAATTTAGTTTTTAAGTTTGAAAAAGATGACCTTATAAAAAATTAAAACCAAGAAAAAACACTGAAATAAAGGTTTTTCCGAGACAATTTCTTTAATTAATATTAGGTTGTGTCAATTTAACACCAGTATAGAACTCTGTGCACTTCAAGGTTGTGTATATTTCATAATTTGCATTGGTCACAAAATCATCAAAACACGTTTTTAGCGCCTCCTGTAAAATTTTATGTGTGGGTTACGTTCTTTTTCTTTTCCACAGTCGATATGTATGTATGTATTGAAATATTTCAAATCTAGTTGAATCTGGTGTTTACAATTTTATTAAGCTTATATTGTTTAATTTTGTATGTATTATCGGCTAAAAAATAGGTATTTGGGTTTTTATTGAAAGATTTTTTTGAAAAAAAGTTTTTTTTGTTTAAACATAAAAACATTGTTTGAGGCAAATATTGAAATGTGTACGTATCGTTTTTTGTAACTAGACGCTTCACATACTGACACTGTTTTTGTTAAACGCATTTTCTTGCGTAGCGAAATCGATCAAAACATTTTAAAAAAAATCAAACAATGCAAGATCAAATGGTCCACAGCTGGGACGCAACCCTGTCTCGGATAGAGGTCGTCCGAGGTGAAGGACTTGCCCTTGAGCGCGGTCTGATGCCAGATCTCAGCTGGCCTTCACCTGGCCTCTGAAAGCGGAGAGAAAAATTTTCCGCCCTCCGTTTGTCCGCGCACGCGCAGGGGATGCTGCATTAAGTCTGTCCTACTACGCAGTAATTGTGGGACAATGCCAACTGACAGGGGAGGAAAACAATGAAACCGGTTTTCGAGTTTCGTTGTTATGGTCTTCAGATTAAATGAGATAACCGTATTACGAACATTTCAATAATACTTCAGCCCTAATACGATGTACAATCACCCCTTTAGCTTTTATTCTATAACTAATTCCACAGCAATACAATATGTACATTTATAATATTATATAAAAAAAACTCGTTATGTACGTATTGAATTGATATACATAGCTTCCTATCAATTTTAAATTTGTTTCTATGTACATCTAACAAAAACATACAATATGAAGCGCTTAAAAGCAAAAACCAATGTGTCCACTGTGTTTACAATGTTTTTGTGTTGCTTTAATTGTTAATTTTTTTATCGTTCTTTATTTCCATTTCAGAACAATATGCATGTTTTAATAGTTAGTCAACATGAATATAAGTGAAATATAATTAAACATATCCGCAATGAATGTATTTGTTTCTGCGTTATATTTACAAAGTTTAGACATATTTTTCGTAAAATTTTGTCGTTAATACATATAAGGGGAGATGCATCCGTGTATACTGATTTTTTTTTGTTGGATTTTGATAAAATGTGGACTTATCGTTTTTTGCTTTTAAAACCCTCCTAATACGAAATTATTGTATGTTAAAAATTATGTTATTGTCATATCTTTTCCACAAAAAAGTGGTGTTTTGAGTCATTCCGCATTTATTGCTCTACAACTATTATTTTGAGGTACATTGGTGGAAAAGAGGATGCAAAAACCTCTACGAAAGTACACAATGTATGATTAATAAAATAATTCATTTAAAATATATTTGCAGCATGAATTTTTATGTTATGGTACTTAATTATGTGGAAGAATTTCTTTAGCAATTTTTTTATAACATTGACTGTTCGTAGATTGTTTTCCTCAAATTAACAATCAAATCGTACTATGTTGTACGAGATTTAAACTCTATAATTCGAAATATAATATTAGCCGTGAATGTATCAAGTTTTGCACATCAAACCGCGACATAAACCTACAGCTAACTTTTGTTTACTTGGCGGTGCAACTTCCACCGCATTTTGTTGTTTTGGTCGATTTTAACGCCTTTGCCAGTCGCGCATATTTACACCAGAAATATATAACCGTACTACATTTCAAACTACGTAGTCACAAAATAACTAGGTGACTGGGTATACAAAATATTGATCGAGTACACTATATTTCTCATATTTATGATTGATTAAGAGGAATAAATGCATATTTAAAAGAACAATAACAGCAATTCAATAGCGATATCTTTTATATAATATTTAATTAAAATATGTTCTTAAGTTTGTTTGATGAACTCTATTTTTTTACATTTGTAAATCTATAGTAACCTATCGAGATTTTATTTTTGTTGAAATGAATAGTTAATGTACAAACTGGAGTAGCGGTTTTATTCATTCGATAAACCTATACTACAAGATTTTATAAGCTTCATAGTATTCAGTGAGTGGCGCACGTTTCCAATCTCTATTTTAGCCAGTTGCAAGTATTCAGTTTCAGTAACTAAAAGTCGTTGGATCGTGCGGTTGCGTTTACTCTCGTAATTGGAACATTTTTCAAAATATTGCCAGTTAAACCGTCAACACAGGTGCGTGACTTTGACAGTTCCAATTTCGAACAGTTTTGTTTTATTGTTTTGTGCAAACTTTCGGATACCATCGAGTAGAATCCAAAAAGGAGCCGAAATTCCGAGTGGAGAAGTGGTATGATGAGTTTATTTATTTAATTGATTTGTTTTCACGTGTGTTACTTTTACTTTGTAAATATTATCGATTCGTTCATAAAGAAATCTACCTTTAATATTTCAACGTCGATTCGGTTAGGTTTAATGTAAACATGTAATGCGTAGATCCTTCAACACATAAATATCTGTCTCGTAACGATCATTTTTTGGCGGTCTTTAATTTTAAATGTATTGCAAAGAGCTAAACAGTTGAAATAAACGATATGAAAAATTGACATAAAAAACATTATACGAATAACAAGTTGAGTATCGAATTAATAAATTACAAATTACGAAATTGCACATGAGACTTGCGCTCTTGCGTTTTTAATGACGTCGTATAATGAGAAGGATGCACAATTACTATATTTTTTATGTACGTATTTCTTTCTGTTGTTTATAATATAAGCTCAAATTTTATAATCATTGGATTATGTTTTTTCTTTAATTATTATCTTTATCGAATATGCTGCATGCCATTAAAAAATACGTAACAATCGTATCTTATGCGTTTTTTAGAAATATAAGTAATATAATAGGTGCACAACAAAAATCTATATTTGCACAAATTCCTATAGAGGGGTGGTATGAAATAATTTGTCGCGAATCTAACAGGGAGCTCAAGAAAATAATGATTGTTTTGATTGTTACTGCTAGTTTATTTATTATTTAAATTTCATTGCAATTTCAATGATTCTTGAAAAATTACAGGTGGTTGTCAGGGTGTAGTCACGCCACATGATCTCACCTTCGTTCCTATCTTAGATAAAGCTAATTATTTTTCGATAATTCGATTGTTTTATATTATTATCTCGTAAGGCGATGCTACCACATTTGATGCTCGGTATTGTAAATATTTTTTTTACATAACTAGGTATTGTAACACGGCAACATTTAAGTTTATGCCTATATCGGAATATTTAAATTTAGAATCCAGTAATATTGCGTGCGTGTTTTTTAAAAGAATATTGCAAAATAATGATAACAAATCGTGACATAAACAATTCAGTCAACTTGCGTTTTCACTTATGCAAAAAAAGTGCTTCACGAACCGGTTCTGCGTCGTGCAAGACAAGCTCATCTCATGAATATGTGTATTGAATATACTTATACATTATGACCACCTATCTACATAATATTATAAATTTATTTATTATAGGAGGCCTTTTTTACCTTCGCATTGCATTTTTATGCAAGACACGGTGTGACATCATTACCATAAGATTATTTAAAATAAGAAAAAAACTACTGTAACTGATATAATCATGTTGTTTATATAAGATGATTATTTACTCTCCATATTTTTTTTAGATTGATAAAAAAGTGCACGTTTTATTACATCTTGTTTTGTTTTTTTTTATTTAGAGTATAAGAAAATTAATTGTTACAATTTCAATTCATAAAAATATATTCGCTTAACCTGTGCATGTACGTTTATTTACACAGTAGTATTATGCTCGTGTGGTCGAGTGGTCAACGTCGTTGGCTTCGGCTACGGAGGTCACGGGTTCGAATCCCAGTACGTACAGTTTTATAAATTGATTTTTAAATCAATTTATGAATTTCTGTTCGAAGTCATGGATGTATGAGATGTGTTGAATACCCCCCTCCCACCCATCCTATCCTATGAACGGGGCGTATCGAGAGCGATTAACTAACCACAAGTCCTCTCCTAGCCCTATCCTTCTATTCCTAATCTCTTCGGAAAAAGAGAGGTTGAGTAGCAAGCAGTTCTCGTTGAAACATTTCCGTTGAGATAAACTCCATTAGTATTCCATATGCTCCACATTGGGAGTGGGCATGGTAAAAAAAAAATGTATTAGAATCATTCAATGGTGACTTAGATTATCTATACAAATTGTTAAGTCGCAATAAGTACCTATATTATACAATAAATAGTTGACTATTATTAATTAGGTTTTTGTGTTATTTCTAATAATAGCGATGACCTTACTGGCTAAAATAGCTGTGGTATGAATAATATACATACTATAGTATGCGTTTATGTGTTCTTAAATAATTTGTATTGGTTTCTAATTATCTATTGTTTATATGATAATATTGTGGGATGTTGTATGCTCAAATAGTTGCCTATGAAATAATATGAGACTGGAACTTCACAATGTGGTACAATCGTATTACTCATAGAGTGTAATCATCATCAAGTGTAATCTGTGTTTTGCTTTTGAGTGAGTTTTGCCACTTTTGCAAAACCAGCAAAGGTATTCAATGGAGATATATAGGTCTCTATTTTATTGCCATCGTGCATTTTATGTAATGTCTGTAAACAGACTTCTAACATCCTATATTTCCAAAAACTCTCGGGCCGTGGTGTAGTGGTCATCGTCGTTGGCTTCCGTGACGAATCTCACGGGCTCGATTCCTAGTACGAACAATTTTTTATTTAATTTATCGATTTTCTGTTCGAATGTGTGGGTGTTTGTGATGTCTAAAAAATTCCTTCCCATCCATCCAACCCAATAATTAACGGGGTGTAGCGAGAGCGATAAGTTATTTATTTATTTATTTATTTATTTATTTATTTATTTATTTATTTATTTATTTATTTAATTAACATTGCAAAAGGTTGACAAATTATAAATTTAAAACTTTTACAATGGAGAAAAAAAATAGTACAATTTAATATTAAAATCAGTAGAAAAAAAAATGGCAAAGAAGTCAACTGAGTAAGCTCCGACGAACTCTACTTTAATACATAAAAAATAGTATTCGTCGGAACTCACCCACGTCTACGTGGAATATGTCGACATCCGAAGCAATATTGTTGAACACCGTTAAAGCTCTCCCTAGTGGCATCCCCATTGGCAGGCTGGTTCTACACCTTGGGAGAACAAACAATTCATGTCCACGATTTCTCAAAAAATAATCAGGAACATTTAGATTCACATTCTCAAGAATGGTGGAATTCTCATTTTGGCCACGTATAAGTCGAAAGAAATATATGGCCAGATACATTTCTCTTCGAACATTCAAACTATTGAAGTTAAGCATGCCTAAGAGAAAGTCAGTTGGATAAAGCCATGGGTAATATCCATACACCCTCATATAGAGAAGTCTCAAAAATTTCTTCTGAATCTTCTCCACCATAAGGGTATATTTCGAGCATCTTGGGGCCCAAACAATTGACCCACTCTCAAGTCTGCTTCGAACCAAAGCGTTGTATATTAATATTAGAACTTTAACTCCCGAAAAGACTCTGGTGGTACGGATGACAAAGCCCAACATTTGTAATGCTTTCTTGCAAGTAATCTTAATGTGATTATAGAATGTTAGTTTGCTCTCAAATTGTACGCCAAGATCTCTGACTGATGAAATTCGCGAGAGAATTCGGCCATTCATTGAATAACGGAAAAATAACACTCGCGACCCTCTTGTAAAGGATAAAAGATTGCATTTATCAATATTGAAATCGAGTTTGTTACACCGCCCCCAATCTATTATATTATCTATATCAGACTGAAGACGATGACAATCATCTAAGGTGACAATCTTCAAAAAAAGTTTCAAATCATCAGCGAATAACAAGAACATAGAATTTTTAATAACGCTTGCTATATCATTTATGAAAATAGTGAACAGCAATGGCCCCAGGTTTGAACCCTGCGGAACACCAGAGTACGTGCAAAACGGCATTGATTCGAAAAGCCCATACGATACGTATTGTTTTCTGTTCCTAAAATAACTACCAAAAAGCCTAACAAAACCATCAGACAAACCGATCAATTGGAGTTTTTCCAAAAGAATGTCATGATCGACCCTGTCAAATGCCTTCGAGAAATCATTGTAAGAACAGTCAACTTGCAGTCCTTTATCTAACGCCGTCGACACGTAATCCGTAAACACCATCAAGTTTGTGTCGGTTGATCTTCCGACTCTGAACCCATGCTGCTCATTAATTATAAATGGTTCAATCCTTTTTAAAATCATATGATGCATAATCATCTCAAGAACCTTAGCTGGCGCTGAGAGAACAGCCACCGGTCTATAATTTTCCACTGATGATTCTGCGCCATTCTTAAAAATTGGTGTAATCTTAGATATTTTCCATATTTCAGGGAAAATGCCTGATTTCATAACGAGATTAAATATATAACACAAAGGACTTTTGATGAGGTCAATACATCCTTTTAAAAAACATGTAGGCACCCTGTCGGGACCGAGCGAGCGGGTGTTTTTAAGTTTTTTGGTAAAAAAAATTACATCTGATTCATCGATTTGCATGACATCAATGCATTGGGCACCATTTATCCACTAGTTCTGTTCTAGTTCTACCCTACTATCCCTACTTTCTTCGAAAAAGAGAGACTGACCAAATGAGTGACATGCAGTTTACGTAGAAAAAAAAACTCTTGAGATTCCTCCTTTAAGAGGCCTATGTTCCACATCGGGAGCGGATATGGATTACAAAAAAAAAAAAAATATATTCCAACGCAATTTTTTAAATGTATATATATGTATGCATATACATATGTACATGTATAGATAATGATAGTCATTCTTGATTTGATCTCACAGTTACTTTCACACATTCTCCTTGAGCTTAAGAAAAAATAGGTGCGTTACTAGTTTTCGCAATGTCAAATATTAGTTGCATATTAAAATATATATATATCCGCCGAATCATATAAAGTAGGTTATGGTTATTTCAATCATTGTTTGCTGTGGAAAGATATGGGAGTATTTTACACGAATTGGCAATTAAAGAGTAAGGAAAATATCTGGCACCTACGCCAAGAATATGAATGTCAGTGAAATTAGAACAGAAATGATTTTCCTTGAACATGCTGGTTAATTTTCTTCCATACTTAACGCCTTTTCCGTTTCTATTGCTGAAGAAACAATTCAAATTTACATTCATGTGCACAAGTACAACGCAATATTGCTTTGATGTTTGATATAATACCGGACGTGCTTTTGATTAATCAGTCTCATTTTAACATCGTCTTCTGTCCTAATAAGATATCTATTATATTTTTTCTGAATCATCACGATTGTTAGTAATCAATGCAACGTTTAAATCACTGCTTTTTTTATTTATGATGTTTGTTTAGTGGTAAAGTCCACATTTTACAACTATGCCAAATACATATTTTAATTTGTGCGAATTTTTTTCGGTCGTTCCATTACATCTTCTTCAAAATAAAGCGTAGGTTCTTAGTTAACAGCCAGTCCCTCTTAACTGTATTATTATTGTCTACCTTATCCTAAAACATATGTATAACTCACTATTAGTCTTTGGTTCAAAAACAAATACACAGTAGTGTGTTGCTATGGGTTCGCTCCGGCTCTGCCGAGCCGGTTCCTAAACTATTCTCAGTTCGGAGAGCCGGTTCCTAAGCCCGTCAAGGTTATTATAATAAATATCTGTAAATATAAAAATAATCGTAAATATCATGTGATTTTGGATACGAAAATTCGCGGAAGAGCTAAAAAAACGAGTCACGCTGATTATTTGGGCAAATCGATAAATTCTTACGACCATGGTGCGAGCCGGTTAATAAAATTTTAGCAGCACACCACTGAATATAAACTATAATAAAGTCGATCAATATTAAAATTTCCCAATAAGTGCATTAACTAAGCGAATTGGAAATGCATATACAAAAATAAAGTAATTTTTACTTATTATTGCAATAATTTATTAGATTATTTCTCACGACGTTGCTTTAGACATTGTTTTCAAAAACAAAACAAAAAACTTTTCATTTGTATGTTGCCAAACATTGATTAAGTTGAAATTGAAATGTTTTCGCCAGCGGGTATGAGGACATTTCACTTATTTAAAAATACTTAGTGGGTAACACTTATATTTTATTGCCTATCTGTAAACTTCTCACGATTTTGTTGCAGTGGCAACGTAATAGCCATTATTTTATTAGCATCAAAATGGCGCTTCATAAGTGTATGTGACTAATTATACTTGTGCAACTGCACGCTTCTGTTTTTTGTTTCCCTAATAAATTTCCCAATACACTGACTTCAAACATCCAATCAAAGTTTCACCCATTTATGTAATATCAATACGTTATGATTGTTATAGTAGGTTTCTTGAAACAAAAGATCTCCCTAAACATGCATGCTATGTAAATGAATACATTTTAATATAGGAAGGAATATTGAAAAATCTTGTTTGAACATATTAAATGTAATCAGGGAAATACGCAGTGTAATTAATATTCACCAAAGTGTGCATGCTTTTCACGTTGACAAGACTAAACTAAACTTTATCGAATGAAATAATAATACTAAATAAACAATTAAACTATTTGTATGTCAAGTAATTTAAATTCTATAATAAAATTTGTTTTCCAATATTCTCTCTTTAAAAAGTAAACATAATATTCAAGATTTACATGCTCGATATTTTTTTATTTTCAATTAAAACGTTTTTTAATGATCAAAGTAATTAAACAATACATATCTTTAAAATCTTTTAAAGCATTTGGTTAATTCAGTTATCGGCAAACTCATTAGTTAACTGAGCCAAATATCAACTATATAAAAATTAAAACGTCTTTGGATAGTATTTTTTTTAAACTTAAACTATATAGACAGGTACATTGTTTTTAATTTGATTAGAGTACTCCGAAGTTGGCTTTTGCTTAAAAAGTCCTCAATCTGATTGAGGTACGTTCACTGAGATCGTTCTTTCCAACTCTTAAGTTTTGAGACCGAAAACCGACTTCTGCGCGTTCGACACGAAGTTCCAATCGCACTATATGTGGTATTTTGTGAAAGAGCCATACTCAAGGGGCCAACGAGCCGAAGTTTGCCGACGCTGGGTTAATTCATTAGCTTTTATAATATTTTATTTGTCATTTTATCTATTCATCAATCATATTATGTTATATTAATTCAAAGTATTGACATAATAATTCATCTTAAATCAGTTATCACTTTTAGGGTGTTCACTGTCAATACTTGGTGGAAAGACATTATATTAGTAAAAACACAATATTCCTTTGTACTTTATTCCACTTTATTTAATGTGTCAGGACCGGTTTCGCTCATTACGAGCATCGTCAACTGATAAGAAATATAATTTAACAATGCTATTTATACAAAAATGAACAGTTATAAACAACAATTTGCATTGAAAAAAAATTACCAATTACATTAAAAGTGATTCTAAAATAACATAAAATTAAAATGTTTAACACATCTAATATATAATTAAAAAGTCATCTCAGATTAACAAATTTAGAATGGCGATTGAAATATCAGTTGACGATGTTCGTAATGAGCGAAACCGATCCTGACATATTAAATAAAGTGGAATTAAGTACAAAGGAATATTGTGTTTTTACTAATAAAATCAGTAAATTTGCTTATTCCATCCTCTTTCTAACGTTGGTTGAATCCTTTATGGAGGATCGTCTTTTCTACTCACATATTTTATACATTGAACGTCTCCTACGTGCGAAGAAATATTGCAAAATTTTACTTTCATTTTGGTATGATATCGAAAGTTGTAGATTCTTGTAGAAATAATTTACAATATTCTTATGTAGATCGATGTCAAAAACTGGTTATTTTACTCGATAACGTTTGAAGATTATTACTGACTATCGTGTAAAATTTAAATAAAATATGATCATTTGTTGTTCTATGTGCTAAAAACAGTGATATGTTGTTTTTAATAAATATATTATAATATTACGATGCATTCCAAGAAATCATCTACTTGGTAGATATAAAGTAAAGTTGACCTGTAAATATTTATGCAACGTCATACTCAGCACGAATTTATCGAAACATCCTTTTAAAGAAAGCAACGCTTACCTGTCCTGTGATTCAGATTTTATTTTTAAAAATGACCTAACCGAATACCTGAGATGATATTCAACAGCTTTTTTTTTTCAATCTCGTGCCAAATATCGGGATAGAGATTAAATAAATGTCCGAAATATCAACACATTAGTAGTCTTCATTGGTTTAGTATTCGTGTAGCGTGTATGCACCTAAATGTTTTCTTTAAAAGCTTTATCCACCTTACTGAACCGTGAGGTCATAAATATGCACATCGTCTTTAGAAAGGAAAAACGACGTAACCCACACATATCAAATTTTACAGGAGGTGCAAAAAAAGTGTTTTGATGATTTTGGTCCATATGGAAATTATGAAATATACACAACCTTGAAGTGCACGGAGACTTTTATACTGGTGCTTAATTTACATATTCTAATATTATTTTTGTGTGTGTTTGATGGAAATTTATGTTTATATTAGAACTATTTTCATAATGTACGTTTCCATTATAATTTTTATAATTTTGGCCGAACACGACCCGGGTTTCGCCTCTCGGCATCTTCCGGTGCTATCCAGTGCGCGAATGCACTAGAACTGTCAGTTCGAGTGCATTCGCGCATTTTTTCAGTATTTTTCTTGGTTTCAATTTTCACAAGCCCATCTTTTTTTTTTACATTAAAAGCTTAAGTTAGATACTAATTCGGCATTTGCGGCTTACATCTTTTTGATAGAATGTGTGTCAAGTTTGATACATTGTACGCGAAAAAAGACTGGTTTGAAAAAACTGTGGATTACGTCCTTTTTCCTTTCCACAATCGACTTTATTTGACCAATTTATTCTATACGTTTCGTCAACCGCTTGCACACTAAAATATAAATTACAGAGTAACAGAAGCTCCCAGTAATGGCCGAGATTTTTTATTCGTTTATATAACAAATTAATTGGTTTAATAAACTATAAAAAATGATTATAAAATATTAAATAGCATCAATACTTATTGAGTAAAACAATCGTGCCAACCAAAGGATCCTCAAACACCGATTTATTTTAGAACACAGTTCGTTATAAATACTTATTTCACTTCGCGAACATTATATGTAGATCCTGCAATCTATTTGCATCCATATCGATGCATTGCTTATTTTTGCGAAGAGCGGTCTCTCACTCGTAAACTGAATTGAACTATCTTTATATCAAATTTCAATTACAGTGAATGCTAGTGAAATCGAATCTTGTTTCAGATTCCGTCTGCGATGTGGTTATAAATATGATTGCAATTTGTGTAGTTATCGAAAAAGTGTTTTGGAAAAGTGAATCTGTATAATTTTCGATCATTATCCACACTAACGTTGGAATTATTTACTTACTATAAGTATCAGTTCACCAACGAGATGTTCAATTTATGGTTAACGAAAGTTTTGACAACTGGCTGGCGGGTATTACTATCATCGCTTCAATGTACGAACTATTTTAATGAGTTTAAATCCATAGAGCATGAGTTTTTTTTTTGTTTGCCATTACTGATTACCCGCCTACCAGTTGTGTTTTTGCTCTCAGAACAGTTCAGTGACGAACCAAATACCATTGATTTCTTTCTAATTATTTCGGCTGCGTAAGTTGTGAGCCTAATTTTTACTTAGTTATACTCGGCACATTAACAAAATGACACACTTACGTGTTTTCTTTTAGAAATTTCGAAAAATATTGTGCTACGGATCCAGTAATACCAATTAAACTATAATATTTGACGAACAGTAGTAAGCCTGTTAGGTACACTAAATAGCTAACATTTATAACTACAAAATACTAACATACGTAATCAAAAACAATACATCCTAGGACTATGTTATTTTCTTCGTAATTCGTTTTAAATGGACACGGAACATAATGTATATTTTAGGCAGTGGCGGCCGGTCAATGTGGCATTGGATCAATGCACCCCTTGTATATGTAGGGGCGGTTATATTTCATGAAATAATATTCAAATATATCATTTATACCGTTCACTCATTTTAAATTCTTCATGTTTTATTTTCTAAAATATTTATTATAGACAATAAATATATGAAGAGTTTAAAATGAGTGAATGGTCTAAATGTTATGTTCGGATATTATTTCATGAAATATAACCGCCTCTGCATATGCAAGGGGTGCATTAATCCAATGCTACATTGATCGGCCGCCACTGATATTAGGTATAAGTAATGTGATTAGACGATCAGAAAATGTGTGTTCGTTCCATTTTCAGGAGACTTGTCCCGGTGTCCCTGAACACAGCTTCGGGACGTCAAAATGTCCCGTTATCGAAAAGAGAAAAACTCGCAGTAACGATTTTAAAAAAAATCGTACAAAATCAAAATCCTGGTGGAAGAATCTTGACTAGTCGATGAATGGTCACGTTAGGTATAAGATAACTAAATAAATATCATATTTTGAAAATATATTCATTGTAGTCTGCTGCTACACATGTGGAAATTTTTGCTGTATTTTTTTAAAAATCTCACTTGTTGGTTCTCAAGACATACAATCAGTTGTGCATCTTGCACCAACAAATGTTGTGCTGTGTATTGCAGACAGACAAAGCAATGAAAATTGATATATTGATTTCAGACTGAAATATTATACAAAAAATCGTTGAAATACGAAATGCATCGCTCATAATATGTATTTCTTATTCTTCTTCACGTGACCCAGCCAGTTCCAAAATTCTCTTCATAACCACTGACGTGACAGGGCGCTGTCTTGTGCGCTCCCTTAATATGTATTTAGTGATAAATTATTACGTACGGAAAGAAATGTTTAATGAAATTTAACAAATTTTTTAAAATCTTACAATATGCATTGAAATAAATCTTATTTTCCGAAAACCAGATCCATATCAAGCACATACAGTTGGTAATAATGATTGTATTTGAATATTAACCAAAATTATATTATCTTTATTTCTTAAACATATACGGCGTGCCGATATGATTACAGATTGCCAATTCGCAATTAATTATTGCATCTTTTGTGCACATATCTGATGTGTGCCAAAGATGCAATCCTGTATTCGATGTACATACGCAAAATCGAAAGCGGAACAGAGATTTTCCTCCCACTTTTTCCAAACATAGAACACTGCAAAACGCCTCGCGGTATAAACAAATATTAATTGACTGGCCGCGTGCATTATTCCAAACTAAACGACTTTCATGCTTTCCTTTTGGCGGGAAACGATGCTGCAAGACAAGCAATCTGACTGCTTGAACTGATCGCGACCTACACAACCTTTTAAATACAATTTTCTTGCACATTCAATATTGCTGATATCACCAACGTGTATTCAATCCATTGGTCGTCTACTAAAATAATTACAAAATTGCAATATACCCACTTATTTTAACTTGATTAATAAATAGGCAAATTAATTCGTCCGCTCCCAAGCCTCAAATGAATGTATTCTAAGTTATAGGTTGTACTTATTATTCATAGCATAAAATAATTGCAATCCTTTTTTTTTGAGAGAATTTACACGGGATCAAATCCCAGTAAAGACAGTTTTAACAAATTGATTTATGGATTTCTGTCTGATGATATGGATGTATGCGATGTCTTAAATTCCCTCCCGTCCTTCATATCCACAAAACGGTTGTAGCGAGAGCGGTAAGCTAACGACTAGTCCTGTCTTAGTCGTTTCCTTTTATTCCTATTTTCTTTAAAGCAAGAAGGGTTGAGAAACTGAGAAACAAGCAGACATGTGGAAACACTTCTGTCGTGATAAACTCCATTGGTAAACATTGTAAGCGGACATGATAAAAAAAAACACATTTGTTTCTGCTTAAACAATTCATAATTTTATAAAATGGCTTAATTTATCTTAAGCATTTCGTCACATAAGTACAAAATAATCGTATTTTATTTTTATAACTATTATGCCTTTCCAATACGAATCTAATTGCGGGTTTTAAGAATTTCAAAATAGGTACAATATGAGTTGTTTGTATGTCATAATATAATATAATTTCAGACTATTTATTATTTCCACTTCGTGAAATTTGATCGGTATAGATTTCGGGAAGTGGGATTAGCCTATTGTTGAATTTGACACACAAGCAATTCGTGTAAAAAATGTCTTGATTCTCCTTGAGTTAAAGATTCATATACATATAGTACATTTAAAATGTGGAGTGACTTGATACCAACTTCATACTTAATTTACTCCGATATTTGTATAATGCATAATAATGAATACGTAAAAAATAAGTGCCGAGTTGTGTATTTTTTTCCTATTCGCGGGAGACAATGAGAATATCGCAGTGGTTTAATAGTTTAGTTATGGTTCATGTTATTCATACATAATATATTACTTACAATCATTGTAGAGTAAGACTTTCCATTTTATCGTGAATAAATTTATCATTACATGCTTAAAACAATAGAAAAAATACAGCGGCAAAATCGCATAATTATAAATAGCTTTTTGGATAATAAGTATGCAAGCGATTACATAGGAACACAAAAGACAATGCAACCTGCTCATTCAACATTCGAATTATAATTTTTAACGTTTAAAATAAAACTTTTTGGATTATTTTATCGTGAACAATTTCTCCTTAACTTAAAAAAAACATGACAGCGGCAGGGAGCTTAATTTAATAACGCTGTTTTATTTTAAAGCATCCCCTCATAATGCAGCTGCGGGAAGCAAGCATAGTGTTTTGCGAGTAAAACCATTCGCTTGAAATCAACGAGCAGCCTACGTAAACTTAAAAATAATCGTTTATTATACGCAAACTTGTTGCTGCACTGCACCCACGAAAACCACTTGGTTGTCACATATTTAATGAGGAATCGTTCTGGTCATATATCATTACAGCCAACTATACAAATAAATGCAAGAAAATCCTTAAATAACACAGCAAACTGGTCTATGGGCTCCCCAACTGTCTATGACCATATATATCTAGCTGACTGCAATTTTATTGTTTGAACTCAAAATATGTTAATAGGGTAAAAATATCAACGTATTTCAGTTCTACAGTTTTTTTTATATTTCATGCGTTGATAGCTATTTCGGCTTTCGCCATCGTCAGAACTATGCTTAAACGTAAATTTGCTCAGCTATATAAAACGAGTTGCCTGAGTAGCCATATCGGCTTCTTTCAATTTATTTATTAATTTGGCATTTACTTGGTAGAACTCCATTTTAATAGGGTAAAAATATCAACGTATTTCAGTTCTACAGTTAAGAAATACGTTTATATTTTTACCCTATTAAAATGGAGTTCAACCAAGTAAATGCCAAATCAATAAATAAATCAAAATATGTTATTATATTAAATTAAAACCATGTCTCATCCGGGTGCTTTGTGTCAATTGCGTTCAATTTGAAACGTTCAAGTTTAGACATCTTCAAGCAGTTAAGTTAATGTAAAATTTTAAAATTCCGGTATCTCGGTATTGAAAATCAACCAATATCAACTTTGAAATGTATATAAATCATCACAAATTTTATGAAAAAATTCGCGATGAATTTGACTATTATTTAGAAAATAGTCAATATTGTAGTTACACTATTTTCTTGTTGCCTTTACGCTGTTCACCATGTGGCCACTCCAGTACATCCACTGCACTATTCGAGTGTTGCTAATGTTAGATAGAAAACGCTGAATACGCCTCATCGTTTCGCTTTATTTTATTACTTTCCCTTTTAACGCCACAATACTGAGCTCGAATCTGAGCCCGAGATACGTGCAGTGCAGTCATCGACAACCTGTTTCGGAGAATGCTTCGGGTCAACGAATCCAATGTGTGTAATTAGTTCTTGTCTGCATTTCAGTTTACGTGAATTATGTTCGATATGAAACTATTTTTGGAAAAAAAATGTCATGTATGTAATACATCTCGTCTGTAATGAAAACTAGCAATCTTTTATAAAAGTATTTATTATTGCAATTCGTTAAATTGATCATAATCCAGGAGATAATATTTCTTAAAATGTACATGCTCATTAAAAAACGAATACAGTCAAAAAGAGGTAAGTATTATTTTACATTACATGAATGTGATGATGAAATCATATTCCTACGTAAGTTAATATTATGAACAGATTATAAAAAATATAGTTCTTAATTAAATGAGTCTTAATCATTTATTGAAATTATTCAAACTTAAATACGTAATAATATGGTAGTACGGCGAAGAAATAAAATTATATGGTGTTTTTATATTTTTAAATGTTTTCCAATTATAATTAAATTGAATGTTATTTGCAGACGGGCGTTAAATAAATATTTAGCTTAAATATTGGCGAAAGATAAAATCGTTTTACAGTGGTCTGAGACGTCAATTTTTCTATTACATACCCTTTCCCTCTGACGGATCCTGAAAATATGCCAGGGGAAAACTATTCGATTTGAAATTATATACTTACATAATAAAATGAGACAGTAATAATTTTTCATCTATCGATTTTAACTATAGACACCTTTAAAACATAATTTAGAGAGATCCTGTTATTGTTTTAAACTCCTCTTCTTGTGTTGATTGTTGTATTTTCTCTTGGTTGCCAATTTGCCGACTATTATACTTTCTATCTAAACTGCCATCTTAAGGATATTCAAGTAAATTAATATCGAAGTTTTTTTTATTAGTAGCTACTTTAGACTGTGTTATGTTGACCGATGCTAAATATTATATTTTGGCGAGCAATAAACAATTTGTGAGTTTTTCGCTTGGGCAAATTTGAAATTCTATGTTTTCGACCACCAATTTGATGATTGATCGAGTGAGAAGTTGAACCGTTGCATATTTAGTAATTTAAAGATTGTCACTAAGTTTGTTGATTTGACCAATGATTCACGTAAGCATTCATATTCTCGAATATGAATGAGGTAGTGTACATTTTTCCAGTGAATTTACAAATATGTTAAAACGTGTAGGTATTTATTATAAGGACCGTTGCTCATCGCGTACTGTTATAATCCACGCAATATGTGACTCATACACATTGAATCAATTAACTTAGCATTCACTTCTTGTATTTCCAAAATCAATACATAACGGTCTTTTACTTATAAGGTAATTAATCTCTTGAAGTCGGGATCAATATTTCTTCTAAGAGGAGAGACTAGCTGCGCCGAAAATTCAAAGGCTGCGCAGGCCAATCCAACAAATGTGCGGCGTAATTATTATCCTTTGAACATAAATACATATGTCATATTTTATAGAAAAATATTTTTTTTGGTTTTGCTTTGCAGAATTTAAGTAAATATATTTGATAATTTATACTAATATGTGTATTCAATTAAAAACATTAAAAATAACAGTATACATTAATTTTATTTTTAACATTTTCACGTCGTTCCTTACAAACTAATCAATATACTGTATACTTCATCAAATTATTTTTTTTGACTAATAATATGTTAATTTCAATTTAAATTGTATAATATAGGCCCTCGAGAGGTGAAATGAGCCAAATAATAAAATAGTAAAACTTTTCAAAGTACAATCACGACTTTACTTGGTGTTATGGTAGATTGCATATTTTAATTTTACGGAGGGAGGTAACATTATTAAATGTGTATTAACTGAGGTTACTTCACTTTTACGTTACTTTAAGAGGTGTAGAATATTACAACGCATCTATTTTTTTTCTTAAATACCACGTATTATCTAAATATCCAATTCTTAATTTATTTATCCTAATAATATACATATGTACTTCGTTTTTTAGTAAATTATTTTTGTACAAGGCAATCAGCATTTGTGTATCCATACACATATTTATTAATAAAAATTAACTTAATCGCGTTAAGATTTTTTGTTGTTGATATTTTTATGTTTTTTGGTATGTATAAAATAAGCAATAAAATTTCAGAGTGCTTTTATGCCATGCTGTAAGTCTTAACATAAACACAACTGAGCTTTGCGATATCATTTTATATTTAGTTTAATTTTAGGCCAGTGCTCGAAATTCGACAGGATGCCATACCATATTTTTTTTTTATTACAATAAAATAAATTTAGCCCGAATTGGTCGTCGGGACATTTTCCGAATTCATTTATTGAATTCATAATTATCATTATCGCTGATTTCTTTAAAAAAATATATGTGAAGTAGGCTATATGTAAATTATTATGATAACACCGCTTTATCAAATTAACTACATATAATATAAGCATAACGTGTTGATTGAATTGGCATTTACTCGGTAGAACTCCAATTTAATAAAGTAAAAAATTTCAACATTTTTAGTTCTACAATTTTTCAAGCCAACGAGATCTTATTAACCTTTTCAGTACCGCGATGTTTTACGATAAAAAAAAACATTCACTCACATACCTACCGCATGTTTTTAATAATTTTTGAATAGTTTAAAAAAATAGGACTGAATTTACATTAAAAGTTTACTTATAAAATGATATATATAGTTTAATATTTACAAGTTACATTCGTGGTCTTCAGTGGCCTTACGGTATTCACGCCGTTCGTATGTAGCGGCCACCAGTGGCCTTACGGTAATGAAGCGGTTAATTGAACAAACAATCATCAATCCATCACCGTTATTAAAACCCCTAATGTAACTAATAATAAATAACTTATCGATTCAATGATAATATTGATCCAATTTATTCAATAGTTATATTGTGCTATACGTATTTTGAATATAATATGCTTTTTACTTGCAGCCCAACAGCAAAATATATTTTGATATATAAAATTAGATAAAAACATAATTTGATTATATTATATTATATATCTGGGTTTTCTTTAAACAATTTTATTTCACTTTATTGTTACTGAAAAGGAAAAGATATTTTTATGGTTATCAGTTGATAATCCTCGTCATGAGCGAAACCGGTACTGATTTTATTAAATAAAATTGAGAATCGGTAGAAATTAGTATTTTTTTTAATGTAATGCCTTTCCACCATGTATTTATTGACAGTGAACAAACTAGAAGTAATTAAAGATATTGGGTTAGTTTTGTTCTAGAAAAATCCTAGATTTACTGCCACACCGAGCGCTGAGAATCTGGCCATCTGTTCCGAAAAATATTGTGCTATCTTTATTCCATCGCATCCATAGGTTTCTCTAATTATTTGTGTTTCCAATTACTCTCAACGCGCCAAGAATGTGCAATAACGATAATATTAATATGTTACTATTTTAGTCAAAACACTTTTCAGTGGAATCAGATTTCAATTTAGATTGGTCATGCTGACTAGCAATAATTTGGTGAGGTACATGTTTTCGTATTGTAATTATGATTAAATTAATAGAAATTGGTTGTTTATGTCGATTTTATTTATATGCGAAGATTCATCTTAGATTCGTTTTCCATCATAATGTATGCATGAATTTTCACTTTGGTTTTTTTTGTCATTGAAATTCAATTGGCGCTGAAAACTTTTACAAATCATACATACCGGAATGTATTTTATGTTATATACGGATTTATGTTTGTAAAAAAAAATGTTCAGATAAATTCATTAGAAATTGTTTTTTTTTCATTGTGAAACCACTAGATTTGAAATAAAACAAATGCTTTTTTTTATATCGAAGCATTATTATGATAATCCTTTTCGATGATATAATTTTCTTTGCCGCCTGTGTGGTCGAGTGGTCAACGTCGTTGGCTTCGGTTACGAAGGGCACGGGTTCAAATCCCGGTGCGGACAGTTTTATAAATTGATTTTTCGATCGATTTATGAATTTCTGTTCGTAGGCATGGATGTATGTGATGTCTTCAATTCCCCACTCCCACCCATCCTATCCTATGAACGGGCGTATCGAGAGCGATTAGCTTACCACTAGTCCTGTCCTAGCCCTATCCTTCTATCCCTACTCTCTTTGGAAAAAGTGAGGTTGAGCAACTGAGTAACAAGCAGTTCTCGTAGAAACACTTTTGTTGAGATAAACTCCATTAGGAGTCCATATGCTCCACATTGGGAGCAGACATGGTTAAAAAAATCTTTAATTATTTTTAATCATCGAAAAATCTCGCTCCATTTATTAGTAAAAAAATAACCAATGAAGTGGTTCGTTTGTAAATAAAATCACATTATTTTTAGTGGCTATACTTTTTACTAATTTAAATTGATTATTGTTAATAGATACACTTTACATTTCTGATTGTGTACGTGTATGCTTGCACTTGTCAATATGTATAAAGTAAATGTAAATTTAATATATTATATAGTTCTTACCTAGATACGATGGGCACATTAAAGGTGAGTGAGCCAAGTGGTATTTTAGAAAAAAATAAGTTAGATGCGTTGTAATATTATACAAGTCTTATTAAAGTATTGTAAAAGTGAAGTTACCTCAGTTAATACACATCGCAATAGTGGTACTATTTTACTAGTTGGCTCACTTCACCTCTAATGAGCACACGATAACTCAATTAGTTTACTTAATGCTGTCGACGACAAAATAATCAATACAAATTTGGTGGACGTCCAATTAATACTGAAATTTGTTTGTCATCGCGTTAAGTTTACAAAAAGTGGTTTAACACAAATACTACAGTCACTCTAGTATTCGGATCGATAAAAACATTTTTTTATTTAAATAAAGATATTTATTATTTATATCTATCTACCTATTGCATCACAAATGTTTATTTTGACTTTCATTTACGTCACGCTGACATTTCTTTCGTCTCGATACATTAGCGAAAGCCTGAGGCGATTTTTAGTTAGTTTTTATTCAATTTAACAACCGCAGTTTACAGTCGCTATTCAATTGTATAGATAACCATTACAGTTTCCTACACAAAAAACAACTATCGATTTTGTGGTCGGATATTGTTTTAACCCAGTCTCGATAGACTTTTTTGTTTATTTTGATTGGATCACGTCGCCGAAAAGTGAAAATTTTAGCACTGTGCATATGAGGTGTATAATATATATTATATTTCACCTATTATTTAGTTTAGAGTGTCATTATTTTTGGTGTGGCGAAAGTATGTGGTCAAAGTTTCAAATGTTTTTATTGAAATATTTGATTTGACCATAAAACCATACATACTAATGATCCCAGCTGTTTTGTTACAAACGAACAAAAAAGGTATCTCAATATTTTTTTTCAATTTTTGCAACATAAAATAATAATAAAAAATGCGCACACACCCTTTGAGATGTTTACACTATGTAGGATTTAAACATAAAACAATCGATGTACAGAGGCAAATTAAACACTAGGCGAAATAAAGTTTGGAGACACTGGTTTTTTAGATAGCATAAAAGCGTCCCTAAATTCAATATTAAAATAAACTCTTAAGAACTTTGTTTTAAATATATTGGTTATACTTAGATAATATAAGGTATTTTTGAGCGCCCTAATATTCGGAAGCACCAAGCGAACATTCATGCTTATGGGGATTATCACACTGTCACTATATTAAAACCCTCCATATTCAGTTAAACAACTAATTAAAATAATTTATATTCTGTAAGTTTTATTATGTAATTTTGTATTATTATGTCTTTTCACTAAAAATTGACAGTAAAATACCTTGGAAGTAGATAATCTTTTAATTTTAGTCTGAGTAAATTCAGATAAAATTAACACAAGTAATGATGAGGTAAACATATTTTTGAACATCAAACAAATCTCCGATAATCGTTTTTTCCATTGTAAAATAAAGTTTATTTAAAATGTTAATATCGTCGATGTTTAACAACATGAATCAATAGTACCAAAAAATCTAAATTCATGTGAAAAAAAAAACAAAATTCACTACACTATTTTTGTGTAAAACGGCAAATTTTGTCAATACATATTTATTTACAAGTACATATTTATTTTGTATATAATCGTTCATGAATTATTATTAAATCAATAATAGTAATTTAAAATATTCCTATAAAATGGCATTCTGGTTGTTTCGCTTTTTTTGGAAAACACTGACGATACTACTTACCAAGTTATTTATGGTAAAATGGTTAATTTTGTAGCTTTCATATTGTTTTCTTATCGACGGGGTATAATTTTGCATGCAGAAATACATTTTATTGCCCAGTGCAATAGTTGTTATGCTTCACAAATTATATTTTTACGAGGCTATTCACTTACTGCATTTGAGTATACTGGAGAAGCGGATTATCTGGTTCTTCTTTTAACGAAAACAATTTCCAATGATGCCATTTTCTAATAATAATAATGTAATGAATTGATAGCTTTACAATAAAATCAGTAAGTGTATATAATATTTTATGGAAAGTAAATGTATAGATGTTTTAATATTATAAATTTTCCTTATTTAACTCGTGCAATCTTCTCTTCTCTAAATTATGCAGTTTTAACTAGTATTTTTAAAAAATATGCTTTAAAATATACTATTGATTTTCCACCATAAAATAGACCAATGGCCTCTAGTAAATATGTATTTCTGTGTGCAATTTAATTACAATAAAAAAAATACAAATTATCACACACCAGAGTCAATGAAACCGATAATTCACGCAAAATACGAATATAATATCGATATGAAAATGTCAAATAGAACTTCTTAGAACAAAAAACAATAGGGTTATTTTGAAATATGGCGACGAATTTTCGTAATCCAGATTAATTAGCGGTTTCCTTAATTCCAACGTTTGGTTTATTGGTATTTTCACATACGCAATTATATTTTCTATCTAGAGCAGTGATTTCCAACCTGGGAGGCCCCAGGGAGCCCACGCCTCCCTGGGGAGGCGTGGGCTATTACTAAGGAAGGCGCGAACTGTTCTAAATATTTATTTATCCTAAAACGTGTCTTTATTACTAGATGAAATAAAGGATGGGGAGGCGCGAAAATATTTTTTTCTTCAAATGGAGGCGCAGTAACACAAAGGTTAGAAACCACTGATCTAGAGGGTTACTTTGTTTTTTACTGCATTAAGTAAGCATCTGGGGATAAAAAGAGAAGCTTGTTGTAAAATTTTAATACTACGTATAACTCTTTATGGTGTCACTTAATGTGACCTTGCCATAATACAAGTTGTTTATTTACAGTCTTTCAATACTTACGTAAAGTAGACAATCAATAATATTATCAGTGCTATAATTTTCTGTTATACGATCTAGGATGAATGAAACACAGTTGACGTGACTTAAATACATGTCTATATGATGATGTGTATAGATTTACGTCATTTTAAATAGGCGTGTGTTTCCCATATCATGTAATCATACTTCATGACATTGTAAGGGCACATTATCTGTTCGCGTAACTTGATACTTTATAGAAAGCATATAGAATATCTTATTTATTATTTGTGAAGCACGACTGAAATTTCTATATTTTATTCATCATTATTTGTATGTTATTTCATTAAATATTATAAATGAAGTGCGAAGAGAATTGATGCCTAACGCTTCCGGGTGTAATCAATATTGTATCCATATAAAGGCGTAATCCAAGTATTCAAGAATCAAGAAAGCAATTCGGTAATTGTAGATGGATGCATTTTTAATACTGTGCTGATATGAAAAACATCGGTTTCAAGTTTCCAACAATGCTGTGGGAAGATAAGGTTTAATGAAAATGTTCAGATATTAATACGCCGACATCATTATATTAATAAAAAAAATCCTAAATGAATTTTAGCAATTATTCGTGTAATTAATATAATTACGTCTAAACGGAATTTAAAAAATATCACAGTCGTTTAAAGTTGACAGCGTTTCATATCTTGTATACAATTCCACTTACTGTTATTTGTAGTGATAGCTATCATCAACGTTCCCTCTAAGCTGCGCGTGCGCGCAGCCGTGCAGCAATCTAAAAAGCCCCGCGCACTCATTCTAAGTTGGCGCGCACTCCAATACAACTATTCGAACATATATTTTTTAATTGGAATAACCCTATTTAACCGAAATAAATCAGAAATTGAAAATTTAAATAATGTAACTAGAAGTATCTTTTCAGAACAAGAAATTGATTTAAATGAAGTATGTAACATAATGATAGTTGTAAGGAACGACGTGAAAAACTAGAAAAAATAAATAAATTTAGAAAATATGTTAATAGCTTTATTGACAACTGATTTGTTTCATTCTGCTTATTTTCTTAATTTGTACTTGATTTTATTTATGTAAAAAAGAAAAAAAAATAATTAGTTCTGTTAATTCTTATTAGTAAAAACTTATTTATAAAAAATCAAATGATAATATTTTTTATTATGCAAATCAAAACAAAAGAACACTATTTTTTATGTACAAAATGATAAATTATGTCGCGTATCTGTTGGATTGGCCCGTGCAACTAGAGAGAACATTGGTTATCATCTGATAAATTATCAGTTGATAATTCTCGAAATGAGCGAAACCGTTTTGATATTTAAAAAATAATGTGAAATTAGTACGAAAAGTGTTTTATTTTTAATAAAAAAAAATATATTTACTTATCTTTTCATAATAACGAATGTAACTTATTATCATTATTGTTCAGTGTAAAATAAACAATGTTAGTGTATTGCAGTATAACATATTATGGCTTTAGTGTGTCGTATGATTATAATGGTTGGTAACTGCTGCTCTAGACAACAACCATTAAAAAGAAAAGCTTAGCATACATTTATTTGTTAACGTTGCAGAATGACATATTATATTAATCATTATAAATCATACCAGGAAGAGTTCAAAGTTATCAAAAGTAAATTCGTATTATCTACGTCCATTAGAACTATAACAAATTACTTAGCTATCAATTTTTTAATGGTTTTCCTTTGATTGTGATAATTTTTTCAACTTAGCATTCTTTGAGTAAGTGTCTGTAAAACTGTGATATATTGTTAACTTAAATGAATCGTTCTTAGATGATTCATCGTTGAAAAGTTACAATTATTTATCATCAATTAACGGCTTGCTAAGCTAATGTTTGCACATAAATTAACTATCCATGTCGAAAACCGCACCTTTGAATCGTATTTTATAATCTAATCATAAGCAAAAGAAATATATGTATCGTTTAAAATCATAAAGTGATCAGCGAATGATAATAAACAATTTTTAGTACAGGGTTAAACGCATTGGTTTTTTCGGGGCTGTGGAGTTTGAGTCGTAAAAAAACGGGTGACTCGGACTACTTTTTAAAATTAAATACAAAAAGTTATTCATTCTTAGTAGATATTAAAAAATGCACGTAAGTACATGTAGAAAAGAATCTTTCTTTTTTCTAAGAGTCGTATTATTGTAAGTATTTTTATATTCACTTTTAAGGTGTTTACTGTCAATACTTGGTGGAATGGCATTATAATAAAAATAATAAAACATTTTTAGTACTTTTTCCACATAAATTTATTGGATCAGGACCGGTTTCGCTCATGGTGAGCATTGTCAACTGATAAGAAATACAATGAAACAGTGATATTTATACAAAAGTTAAGTAAGAAAAACAAGGTATGACAAACAATTGGTATTACAACTAAGCGAATAAATTGAAGCAAGATACAAAAAAATAAACTAATAAAAAGTTGAAGACCTTTTGCGGTTCACGTCGTGTACGCATTATTTGTGTTAACTTATAGCTTTACAAATATTGGTTATATCGAATTTTTAACGCGTCATATTGATCGTTTGAAAGGTCCAGAAAAACGTTCACTATACTAGAGGAAACGAGATGAAAATAAACTGCGCCTTCTACAGAAAAATATTCTATCTTTCCTTTTCAATCCATGATTTTAGTTTCGAAAATTCCGGGATTTCACAATATTTATGGGTTTGATTCCAAGTTATGCAACCGGGAAAAATAGGTTGAATTACAATCTTTTTTCTTATTTTTATCCTTGCAGTGGGCGATGTTTCAAGTATAAGCATTGACCATCAACCTTCACCATTTTATTTTTCGCCACGGCCCACATCACAACCAGATGTCGTTTATAAGATTCTGGTTTTCCATTCATATTATCCCGACGAAACTCGAAGTCGTATAATCTTATTTTATAATAATAAATTAAAGAAATTACTCGATACTTCGAATTTTGATAATTCAATAGTATCTGTATCACGATAAAATACTCGAGCTATGAAAATAAAATACATGCATACAAAATATTATAATATTTTCTAATATCTAATTATTATGTGTACATCTTTGTAATCAGATTATGTATTCGAAATCTGTCTTATCAACTATATTACCGACACCTATTTAGTTTCATGTTGCACCTATATTATCGATTAACTGGGATCGATAAGAGATTAATTAATGATAAGACATGAATATTGAGTACATCACTACAAATTGAACTCAATTGATAACTTACATTAACCATGTAAGTATAATATTTATGTAAAGCTTTTTAAAACTCGTAACATGCCATCGTAAAAAAATCACGTTCCCTGCCATGATGGCACCTTAGTTTCACTGTTTATTGGCAGTATTTAAACCTATGTTAGAAGCTAAAAAATAATTTTAAAAATGTATATATGCTAGAATACCTAAAATGATAAATACTTATTGACAATATTAAGAGAAATATTGAATGATTTAATGGCTCAACTATTTACGATTTAGCAATTTATTTGTTTTTATTGTCCAATAGAAGCATCTATATTGTTTTATTATAAAGCTTTTACGTTTCTACTGTTGTTTTATTAGGAATTAATGCACTTATATTGCTGTTTATTATTATATATACGAGTTGACGCCTTTCTTTCCCACGCTTTTTACATTATACGTTTTCATCTAAGAAGAGTAGTCGTACTTGGAGACTTCCTATGTTGATCGTAATAAAACCGTAGATTTAAATCAAACGCATCCATATTATGTTAACGAATGAGATATGTGTTGATTAATTTATATATAATTGCGTGAGACCCACCTATAATGATTGGTTATACTACTAATATAAAATTTAAAATAACTTCGATTATTCCACATATTGTTGCTACTAACTGTCACACATGTTTCACCTCTTTCAGGGTCATCCTCAGACAATCTTACTTTCACAAAAGCTTGTTTAAGTACGAATGATTTTAATTTTAATATTCTAACATATATTATAAAAATAACGGGAAGCAAGGAGGGGAGGATAGAAAACAAATAAACAATAATGATACTACAAATGACATTAACATTACAAAATGATTAACTAATGAATTGTATCAATTTAGAAAGATAAACACATTGGAAATAAATTTAGCAGTGGTGAGCAGCCTGTCCTATTTATGATATTATTTAATAATACTTCTTTATTGTTTATACTTTTATTTATTTCTATAACTATATAAATTACTATAACTATATAAGTTATTTTAAATTTTATATTAAAATGAACTTCCACAAAGTTACCGCCGAATCCATCGAAAGGTTATACTATTGTTTGTAATCAAATATTGAATAATACGAATAGGTAATTACAATTTTAGTATGAAGTATAAAATAAGTTAATAAATCCGTGATGTAAATTGAAATAATTTTCACTGAACAATAAAATTTTCTAAATAAAATATCACGCAAAAAGAAAGCCGGTAACATCTAACATATTTTTTAGCAATCAGTAAGGAATGTGAAAATATCACAATTGTTCCAAGAATTTCTTGTCATTCGACATAACTCCTAAATATTAATTTAATATTAGCTAAGTAACTAGAATAATATTCAACTGGGTATATATTTTGGATCGTTTATGCATATTTATATCTTGTTTTGTTTGTTGTCCAACTATAAGAATTAAAATTTTCATACCATTCGCTATAAATCAATGTTTAAATGATTAATATTTTTTATTGCATGCATAATAAGTACTATTGTTAAAAATCCTAATTTAAGTCACACGCTACTTCTCTTATTAGCAATACTATACGACGATCTGGATCGCCCCTGTTGATTTTTTTTACTATAATCATACCGCTTGATTAACTAACGAATGCAGAGCAAGTGTGCTTTTTATTAATTTATTTCTCCATTGCCATATGTGATGTTACTTAAATACAGTGTTAAGCAAGTCATTGCTTGTACCTAAATGATGAGCATTGAATTGGCTGTCTGCTGGGTTGCAGCTGTGTGGTAAACTGCAAGTGCATCGCACATGGGTTTCGACTACATCGTTGGCGGTGCATTGTTTTGGGCCCGGATCGGCGTTAATTACAGGATGCTGTTAATAACACTGTTCTCCCGCAAATCGACCAAGCCGGAAGTTTCTTTTGTTTAATTTTCATATTCGTGGAACAATTGAGAGAGAGGGTGGGTGCTGATTAATTATCGCGGTTTTTAAACACGCTATCTCTTTCACGATTTTTTTTACTTTAACCGTTAATGTTAACGGTATTAATAATATTTGTTGTCCTTTTAGTCACAGTTTTCATGTAATTTTATACATATTTGTAGTTATGTGCATTATAGTCGATACATATACATATCGACTGTGTTTAGGTAAAAAGTATCGATCCTCAATTTTGGAAAAAGTTGTTTTATTCAATAATCACAATAAACCATCTGTCAAAAGTTCTCTAGGTAAATGCCGAATAAGTATTTAATTTTGATAAAAGAAGAGCCTAATTGCAACCACGAAAAAGTACCTTCATAAAGGATTCTCTCAAACAACTTAAATTTATATTTCATTGAGTTAATAAAACATTTTTTGTTTATTTTTTGTTTATTTCAAAAACACAGTTTTTGTTTATTTAATAATTGGACTTTGGCCCAAAATCGTTAAAAAAACGTTTTACGTCTGTATTGTCAAATTTGTTCAGTGTGGGATGATCCCTTTTTATCTAAACATTCGATATATATATATTTGATGGTATTGTATGTGCATGTACAAAATACGATAAGCCTTTGTGCGGTTATATTATTACTATTTCAAGAGAAAATCGACTGCACATCTTATTGTGATAGTGTTGCCACAATATTAATCCACGTGAAAATGACGCAATTCTTCTTATGTGATTGTAACTGTACAATTAATATACTTGCGACACTGTTGACTAATGGGCTCGAGATTAAAATTCTGTTTTTATTTAATTTATCGGAAACTATTTTTAATCTGTGTTTATACACTAGGCAAAGAGAAGAAGAATTGTGTTGAGAAATTAGAACAGTTTATTCTCGGTACACAGACTACGTATATTTGCTTAGAATTAAGTTTACACGATTTTTAAACGCTGTGTGTTTAAAAACATCTCCATTGAATAATAAATTGTTTTATTAACAATGTTCCGTGGAAGATTTTACTGTGCTATTTTTTAGCAATATTATCTCATATGTTTGTACTTGTTTACATTTGAAAAATGGTGTGTTCATATTTTTTTCTCATAATATATGTTAAGCTACTTTGATTAAATGCTTTCAATAATTATGGAAACTTAAATAACTACAAAAATAAAATATTCGATAAAATAGGTAATCAATGTTTCATAACTTTTATTTGCTCATATAATCATAGAGTTTATATTATTATTGTTTTTAGGTTATAAATAGTTTGTATTTTATATGCGAACAAAAAAAAAATAGGCAGCCACTTAAACTGACACTGAGTACTATGAATAGTGTACATATCCTAGTATCACAAAAATGGTCGCTATTCGCTTTTAAAATAACTGAAATCAACATTGTCTGAGACACACAACTGTAAACTATTAACACAAAATGTCATTTGTTCAACTTTCGCTGCTCTACAGTAGCGAATCATGTCACATGACGAAGACTCAGAAACACCGTTTGCGTCGGATATTGGGAGTTAGATAAGGGATGTCCCCGGAGAGCCGCTATCTTGCCTGCCTATTCTTCCGACCGGTGTGATTCCAGCGTCCTGGAAAACCGTCGGGTACTATCCATAGGATATGTACTCAGATAAATTGAGAAAGAAAGTCAGAGAAACTACCCTGAGATAAATGTCGAACGAGCAGAGCTGTTTTCTGCGGTCAGTATATTTGTTTATTTTCTTGATCGCTATTTATTGCGTTATGGAAGGCCGTTAGGAAACAGCAGCTGCACACGCATAACAGGTGTTGGTACGACAATCAACAAATATTGATTTTATTTTTCGTTTAATATAATTTCACAAACAGGAATCAAATAAATGGAGGTTATATTCATTTGAATTCGGAGATTGTTTTTGAAAAATGCGTCTGTGATAACGACTCCGACGAATAAATTTCTTTTACGTGATTTCTGTTGATTGTTTATTCTGCGACTTCGATGAGAGGACACGATTTTCACTGAAAACGTCGACGTTGTTACTTCCGTCCGCTAGCTTCACGCGGCGCTGCCTCTCAGGAAGCTGGGAGTTGGCGCGAGATTACATCGCATACATTTCAAATTTGAATAAAAAATCAGAAGGCTTTATTTTGTCTAGCGTATTGTTGAAATACCGTAACTAAATTAATTTAGCAGTTCTGTAAATGCGCAACAGTGCCATTATGTATTAAGTATGCTAGTGATACATCAAATAATACATGTTTTGTTACATTACATCTTATGTAATTCAACATTATCATATTTATTTATTTATTTATTTATTGTTTAAAATTAAAATTATGGTATATGGCATAACAGCTTACGCCAATTCGCCATGTACTTGACACATAAAAGACACAGAATATTAAATAAAATTACATAATACATAAAAATCAACACAAAAAATCAAGAAATAAAATAGTAAAATTTCACAAACAGTTCACAAATACTATCACCAAAAACATCCACTTCACTAGGCAATGAGTTGATCAATCGAACGGCCCTAGGAACTGGAGACTCATACCTCCTAAGCGAGGTATAAGTTTTTAGAAATAAAAGTTTTCGCTCATAATTTCGCCCACGTGAAAATAAATTGGGAGCATGTAAATTAATAGTCATGAGAATTTCAGGATTATTAACCGTGTTCCGCGTTTAACCGGCTCGATGGGTCTATTAAATTGAGAACTAGGGCTTATATAAAAACCGACTTTTGAAAAAACCGGTTTTCGACGTCAAATATTACTTAAAACTCGGTTTTTAAAGTTTTACAAAAAGGATAAGTCAATTTAAAAAAAGTGATTAAATTAAAAAACTTTGTTTATTTATATATTGTACATTATATAAACACAAAAAAATAGTTATATATTTTTTTTCACAAAACGTCAACTGATCTATTTTATTACTTACTCGAGGACCACAAAACGCTACTACAAACTTCGTATTAAAGTTTGCAGCTTATAATGAATTTAGTTAGAATTGCGACGTTTCGTGATCCTCGAGTAAGTAACCTAATTTAGATTTCTTCGCTGGGTAATGAAGAAGGTCGTATAGCTTTAAATGTACCCAATAGAAGATCATATTTTTTTAAATTATTTTGTAGACTTGTATATTTTTAATTCAAATTTCAGTGTTTTTGAGTTTGATGTACTCCTGATTCGTGACTGTAGCCGAGTCAAAATGCACAGCAAAAATATTTTCAAAATAAACCTAAATATTATATAATCAACGCATTCATTGATATATACCGACTATTAAACTAATTTTTATTTAATCTGGTTTTATTTGTAACTATGACAGTTTCAAAACAAATATTTTACATTTTTTAATTATTATTGTAAATAAATTTCAATACATGTAGTCTTGTATTAGAATAGAAGTTAAAAAAAACGGTTTTCGAATGTCACAAATTAAAAAAAAAACCGGTGTTCAAACCCGGTCTTTGAAAACCGACAAGCCCTACTGAAAACTATTATTATTTTTTACTCGTATCCGTTCCGCCCCTAATGAAGCGTGTGAACTACTTTAGCCTCTGCTCACGGAAACCCAATTTGATTTTATCTAGTGTTTTAGTGTTGGTGATACGAGCGAAGATATTAGATAAATATCTAGATTGTCAGAAATCAATGATTGATTTGTTGCATTTAAAACGCAAAGCGTAACTAGCAAAGTTTTACAAATTAAGATAAATCCCTTTTGCAAAGTCTTTTCAAAAACCTATTTTCCTATTATCTTAAAAACATATTTTTTTTAAAACTAAAGTAAACATGTAACATTTACGTATCACAGCATTTTAATACTGTCTAAACATAAACGAGTCTTGCTCAACTATAGTATCATATTATAATTTTCATCTTTGTGTTTGCAAAAAAATAAATAATCTAAAACGACTAATTTAAATAAACTACATATTGTACGTAATGAATAATATAATTACATATAATAAACGTTCGGTTTTGTGATTCCAAAATTAATTTACAAGTGCAAAAAATTATTAGTACATTGCCTTGTGTATTTGTTTAAACATGGTGTGATAATATGATGTTATCACGTTATATAAGTCATTAAATATGTACTTTCAATAGATAATATTGAATGAAAAATTATCTTTCAACGCTTGCCACTTCAATGAAATTAACTATTTTTCTTAACCGCTTCAGTACCGTAAGGCCACTGGTGGCCGCTACATACGAACGGCGTGAATACCGTAAGGCCACTGAAGACCACGAATGTAAATTGAAAATATAAAACTATTTACATCATTTTATAAGTATTTTTTTAATACTCATAAATTCAGTCCTATTTTTTAAAACTATTCAAAAATTATTAAAAACATGCGGTAGGTGTATGAGTGAATGTTTTTAGCTTAAAACATCGCGGTACTGAAAAGGTTCATAATATTCCTAAAACTGTTCGGATTAAATTTCAATTTACTTGGTTTGACAGAGTATTTAATATTGAAAAAAAAAACAATTAATGTATGTCTACTCACACTGTGGATTGGAGCGTATCATCTTATAATAGAATCTCAACAGAAGTTTTTTTCTACAAGAATTATTTGTTACTCAGTTCAATCTCTCTTTGCGAAGAGAGTAGAGATAGAAGGATGGAGCTAAGAAACGACTCACTAATCGCCTTCACTACGCCCCGTTAATTTATAATATTGGTAGCGTTTGTGGAAATTTTTAGAAATCACAGACACGCCCTCGATTAAATTTGTCATTTAGTTGGTAAAGCTTTATTATTTTATGGTTAACTATCACAGAGTATTTAATATATATATATATTTTAAATAATTTCACGAGTAATGCAATAATGCATGTTTTAAATATTATTTTTTTACCATCTGAAATAAACTGTTTCTTTCTATTTTTTATTGAAGCAATTTTTCGAATGCGAGTATCGCATGACTTAACGTTTTGTATAAAGAGCGCGTCTAAAAATATTAATATATAATAAAAATGATAATTAATAATACTGTACATATTTCTATAAAATTGATCGGGGTAATGGTGAGTCTGTACTTATTTAATTTATCGGCCCACTTTCACTGAGTTCCACTTTGCTTAGTTTCATTTTCTCCACCAGTTACGGTTTTTTTTTTGTGCCGTAAACTCTAATCTCAGTTTAATTACCGGGTGTTATATTATTGTGCAATGTGCAAACCTGCTTATGCAAGACGCCTCGTAACAGTGTAATCGATTTGTATAACCCAGCTTGACTTAAATTTTAATTCAAAACTATTGCCCGCCTCATCGATATTTATCGGTATGTAATATCCCCCCGAAGTGAAAATAATTTCTCGTTTTTAACAGTTGGTTATTTGACAGTTTATTCACCTACTAAAATCAATTCGATAACAGTTTTTTTTAAACTTTTACAAACAGGAATTTTGTTATAATTTTTAACAAACAAGTATTATGCTTTCGATGAATTCGGCGAACTTTTTGGACGTAGTAATAAATTTGGTAACTTTGTTATTCCACTGCCTGTTATGCCTCCCTGTGTCCAGTAAAAAAGGGGAAAAACCCGCCCTTCATTTTGTAATTGCTTAAAAATTATAATTATTTTTTATTATATGCGTAAATCTTCCGATATTCTGTTTGTAGTTTGCCCGATGTTTCTTCATGAGGCGAAACACGTGTCACAGTTTTTAACACTAAAAGTGGAATAACAAAGTTCTCAAATATTATTTTATATTATGCATTGTGCTAGCTTTTCAATGAAAACTATTTATATCAGCAAGACTTACATTTTTATAATATTTAAATTTTGCTTCAATTTCAATTCTTATTTACTAAAAACGAAATCAACTGGCGCTTACGTTTTTTTATGTTAAAAAAAATATTTTTTGAAGTTTATTCAAGTGATTTTAAATGTGTTTTGGACTTAACCTTACCCTACGGCGAGGGTCAGCCTTATACCTTTGCTTTGGGTAAATGACCTGCAGAGGTATTACCAGTTCCATCAAACACCTGTTGAAAAACTCAATTCCTGATCCATATGCCCAATAAAAGACCAAAGATGGCTTAAAAAATACATGTAATGTATTATTTACTTAGCAATGTTGATCGTTTAGATCTCCTTTATAAAAAACACGATTTGTTTTTTAGTACTAACTGACCTGTGATGGTTTCACGTTTACTAACATTTTAAGTTTGTTTTTTTAGGTTTTAATACACTTTCCATTACTGTTTAAAAAAAACACCTTTATGCTACATTTAGTACCATGCCAAGACGCGAACCTGTCAAATGCCTGATTGGATGATTCTCATAGAGAAATTGCATTCGATAACTCAAACCAAGAACAATACATTTCTTTATACCATTATTATGATACAGTTCGTTTCTCATTCTTAAACATTGATTCGTGACATGACATAACACGACGTGTAGACTTATATGAGCACAAATTGTCTGTTGTATGGTTGATGTTTCTATTGTGTTATACATAATTATTTGTTTTATACGGTCGTATCATCACTCTGGGTAATGGCACTCGGAATGTTGGAGTACAATAGGCTGCTATCCAAAAAAACAGTTGACATATTCTTGAATAGAATTGAATAATTAATACGTTTCATCATTAGGTAACCGAGTGAGAGCTCAATCTGTGCTTCCTCGCAACGATCGTTCATTTCCCCATTTTTTTTAAAATGTCAACGATCAGTTTTGTCTAAAAAATAACAGTTTTTATATTGTTCCCTATATCCCTATATCGCTTTTGCGTTAGTTTAGTTTAATTATTTTTCGTATATAATTAAGTGCAATTTATGAAGTAGTTATTTCACTTTTTTTATATTCTGACTAATGTAGTAATAGCCGATAGTTGAGTCGTCCAGTATCAAACACGGGCATGTCATGTACGCTTTATAATATCGACTGTAGAAAGGAAAAAGGACGTAGCCCACACATATCAAATTTTACGGAGGCGCAAAAATGTGTTTTGATGATTTTGGGCCATATGCAAATTATGAATTATACACAACCTTGAAGTGCGCGGAGACAAAACTTATGTTTAATTGACATAATCTAATATTAGTTAAAGAAATTGTCTAGGAAAAACCTTTCTTTCAGTCTTTTTTTCTTGGTTTTAATTGTTTACAAGGTCATCTTTTTCGAACATAAAAGCTAAATTTAGATACTTATTCGGCATTTGCAGCTTGCACCCTTTTGATAGAACGTGTATCAAGTTTGATACATTGTGATTATTGAAAAAAACTTGTTTTGAAAAACTGTGGGTTACTTCCTTTTTCCTTTCCACAGTCGATATAATAAATTCCGCTGAAATTTTTTTATAGTTACTGTTCAATATATTTCTGTTTCAAAATCGTACTTAGGTACTACAAGTGTATGAAAATCACATTAAATAACGATTTTATTCTCAAAATTAATGTTAATATCATCATATGATCATACCGGTTAAGTATTTATAAACGTTCAAAGTTTTCATAAATTGACGTTTAGTGTCTAGGTTATTCGTAGTTAATGTTAATTCGCATTAAAATGTCTTTAACCCTTCCCTTACTATGCAAAAAAAGCACAAGCTCCTGAGCTATGTATCCGTTACACATCATGTAAACAGGAGTGAATCATGACAATTATATGTAGTACTGCTATAGTAACAATTTTTCGGCTCACCTGAAAAAAAAAATTTACTAACTGGGCCGTGATTGATACAGAACACACTGTAATAATTTCCCGCCACGCGTAACAAATATGTATGTCAATTTCATTAAAATCTCAGCACGTCTTGTCATTGTTGCTATTTTTAGATACTAAACAGATCACTGCATACTTCATCCATGATTAATTCATCAATAAACGAGAGGCAATAATGGTTCGTAAATTACGTATAATCAATGGGTTATTGACTCTACTTTCCAAGCGATGTGCAATCATGTCGCATTTATAACGGTTGATTAAGATTAAAGCTACTGCCTGCTGTTAATTGTATGCGCAACTTTCTGTCATTCCGACGCGTCCGACCTATGACAACATAGCTTGAATTCGCAAATACATTTTGCGCATTTTAAAAATCCTGGGGGTCGTCACTTACCAAAGAGCCTAAATCCCTCTTCGTAAATTTTAATTCAATGTCAATGAACTCAGTCTTTGTAATGGCACGTAATTTGAAATATTCACAAGTTTTATATGTGAATTTTAACGTAATACAAATGATCACTTTTAAGGTGTTCACTGCCAATACTTGGTGGAATGGCATTATAATAAAAATAAAAAATAAAATTATCACACAAAATCATCATTAAGTTATTTACTTTAGTAATGTAGAGCAGGGTTTCTCAACGGTGGGCCATGTGGCCCCCCAGGGGGCCACAGCGTGTTCTAAGGGGGCCACAGAGATTTATTTTTGTTTTGGGGAGCCACAACACAGTTTGGGGGTCCACGGGTATTGATAAAACGATACATGGGAAGAGCATAATGGCGGGCGTCGCGCAGCTATTTTTTGTAAATCCGTAAATAAAATAAATTACTGACATTCTAGATTCGAAAATCTCGGAAGAGCTTTTCGAATTTTCTGGGGAAGACAAAACAATGGTATGGGGGCCACAGAAAAATAAAGACACTCAAAAGGGGACACGCAACCAAAGGTTGAGACACACTGATGTAGAGTTTCACTTTGTTAAAAAATTCCCAAATTTTAATTGGGTTTATAATTGACATCATTTGCCACTTATATTTATAAGTCTTTGATGATTTTTTAATTGTATATTATAGGTGTTCCTATAATCTTCCGAAAATCCTTTTTCTTCGAAAATCCTTTTCATTGTTAATAGTTGCTTACACCTTTTATTTAAATTTAAATTTGTATAAGTAGCACTGTTTATATATTTTTCTTATCAGTTGATAATGCTCGCAATGAGCGAAACCGGTCTTGATCCAATAAATTTTATGTGGAAAAAGTACTAAAAATGTTTTATTATCTTTATTGTAATACAAATGAATGCAAAATTGTAGAAGCAGATAAAATAGCTTTTTAGGTTTTTACTGTCAATTATTTTTTGTAATTATTTAATAACATTTTTTAAATGAAGATCAGAACCGGTTTCGCTACATCTCGAGCATATTATCGACTGATTTAAATCGATAACATATTAATTATTGAATGCACACGTCCCCGCTAACAAATCATCGACATTATATTTTTGAATTTCTCGCATGCTTAAAACCTGTAGTTTATATCAGGGTATCTCAACCGGGAGCCCTGTGGCCCACCAGGGGGCCACAGCGCGTTCTAAGGTGGCCACAGAGTTTTTTTTAGATTCGGGGAGCCACAGCACAGTTAAGAGGGCCACGAGCGAATTTCCCGAAATCCCAAAATTTCTGCAATTTCGCAAATTTTTAGGATTTGAAATGCTTACAAGAGGTAAAAAAAAGGTCCCTCGCTGGTTTTCTGAGCAAATCCGCAAATACCTGTGATTTATTATTTGAAATCCTCGGAAAAGCTAAAAAAAGGTCACACGCTCGTTCTTTCGGGAAATTCACAAATTCCTGGGAAGAGCAACAAAATTCATAAAAAATCATTTCAAAGAAGCCAAAAAAATGGCAAGGCGGGCCACAGACAAATAAAGACACTAAGAAGAAGTAATGGGACCAAAAAGGAGAAACACTGGCTTATATTATGATCAATTGATCAATGATTATTATTTTATACTTTTATCTGAATTCAAATAACTTTGACAGTATTCGGCACTTCATTATTTTAAGATATTTTTATTTCGCCTCTTCTGATTCGTTAGTTCATTTTATCAAAATTTTCCGGAAGAAATATACCTACGTGCTTATTATACGAATTGTGTATGTGCTTAAGCCACTTTCGAACTGATGCCTTTGGGTCTATAGTTATCGAGAAGGGACATTAATCCATTAAAGTTGCTCTTGACTGGAAGGCGCGTCCTGAGAAACGAGGCGTTTCTTCACCAAGCAAATTCGTAAAAAAAACCTTGACAGCTCTTCTGCAGCCACTTTGTGCCTGTCTTAAGACAGTCACGCATTTCGTGTGTCAAACCATTGGCTATCATATCCGTCCAGATAGTTAGCACACTATTTATACAGTATATTTTCTATTCTAGCGCATCGAATTCGTGTCACTCCTAATGGCGATCGTAGAGACGTGCTGGATTTCTTAAATTTCCACCTACATAATAATATTATAGTGACAGTATGCACTGCTCGATGTTGACACGTACAAAAACTATGATGGCATATTTTAGTTTTTCGTAAATAAAAGTAAACTTCATTCGTTTTAGAAATCTTGGCGGAAAATGCTTGATTTCTTATTAAATGTATGCTTTATCGATTGTTATTGACGTACATTATGACTTTCAAATAACGGACAAACTATCTCGTCAAGTGTCATCGTTTTTAAACAATTTTCTACGCATTATATATCTTGCACTCGCATCCAATCAATGACGCAGCTGCAGACTGAATGCAGCACTGCAGTTAGCAACGCTGCCTGCTGATTCGCACAGCGGCCTAATTTGTTTATTCGAAATGAATATATGTATTTATTTCTTTATTCAATACGTTTTAAATAATCACAGAATATTTTCAATCTATGGAAATCTCAGTGGCCATGTGCTGTTTTTTTAAAAAACGCATTTGGAAAAACCTACTTTTAAATAACAAACTTTCGTTTCAAACACTCCCTTACTCGTATTAGTCCGTTATATCAAAATCTACTAATAATAATAACATTTTTGAATGATGAAAGATCTTCTCCACCCAGATTGACATCTGGTAAATTTTATAGTAAACTAAACAAACATAATTTATAAATACATTGAATAACATAATGTTATACATACATTGAATATAAGCTTACAAAAATTGTCTAGGCTACCGAGCTATAGGCACTATTAAACTATTTTGTACGTATAAAGTTTCGAGAAACAATGTAACAATTTAGAAATCGATCGTATGATAAGTCTCATACGAAATACTCCGAAAACACAATGATATTGTAGTTGTCAAATAACTATTATACAATTCACGTTCAAATAATTAAAGTGAGTTGTTTTTTAATTAATATAATTGTTTTATTCTTCCTACTTTCTATCCGAGACAAATAATATCATAATAGTGTTATTCATTATAAAAAAAAACATAATCGTTGTTATGATTAATCGATTGTTTTAAATAAAAGCTTTCGAGTCTTCGTTGATAGATGTCACGCATTTTCAGCCGTTGTAATCATTGTTCATTTTTAATTCTGAACGCACTCAAAACAATGCGTCAGTTTTACGCAAAGATTTTCATTTTTCCTATGCGTTACGGACGACCTATTGTTTGCGACGCGATTGCGCTTAAAAGGTGTTTTCAATATTTAACAATGGTTAATTATTTATTGTGCGCGATGTCTTCGCAATCTTATCTCTATAGTACACATTTCGTAAGAATTCATTCTTTAAATTACACTAAGAACACCTCGTTGAATTGCTTAAAAAATCTTGACGTGTTTAATTAGTTGGTAAATATATATCCATCACAATGTATTGTACATCTCTGTACACAAACGTATCCCCACATGTTTTTTCTCTGTTTATTTTTTTTAATGTCAAAAATTATCAACATTTTTGTTGTCATCTCTGATAAATATTACTTTGTGTTTAAAATCTCGAACCTTTATCTAGAAATATTTCTTTTAATACAGTGATAATGTGAAAGTTTAAGTGTAAAATCTCGTCAACAATTCGCATTTACTTTTACTAGTCAATGCATGAATTCACTAGTTAGTTTATAAAAGTCTGACGAGCGCTAGCTCTCTAGAAATGTCATGTTGGTCTAATTAGATATGTTGAATATAAAGGGAGCGAAATTGACAACAAACAATACGTTGAAGTTTTTGAGGTTATGTGAAATGACAGTAAAACTCAGCAACTGTGTGATTGTTCGCGATCAGTAGTGGTGAGTGTCTGGCAACACTACTAGTGCACGCTTCATTATTTTTAAGTTTGTAGACAATTTTAACTACCATACACATTGGCTTGTTAAAGTGTTCATTTGCTCTCATGTGTATTTTATAACCAGCCAAAATGGACAATGCACACGTTGAACAAGTATTTTAAAGAGGCTAGCTATTTATGCGGAACATATGAACGCTTTATTGAAAATTTCAGTACAAACTGCTAGACGAGAACTGATTATCGCCGCTAAACCTTTCTTTTCGGGCAGGCTTTATAAATACTGAAGAATGTAAGTAGTAGTTATCTAATCGATCTCTTTGCGCCTCGTTTTCAATATTGAATATGGTGGATGGGGTAGAATTACAATAACATATACATACTGTTCGAAGTCATGTGTGTTTGTGATGTCTAAAAACTCCCTCTTACTCTTCCGATTCTTCGATAAATGAGTGTAGCGAGAGCGATTAGTTAACCACTAGTCCTGTCCTAGCCTTACCCTTCTATCTTTTCTACTCTCTTTGAAAAAAGAGATTGAGTGACTGAGTAACAATCAGTTCTCGTAGAAAAAATTCTGTTAAGATACCTCCATTAGGAAGACTCATGCTCCACATTGGGGACGGATATAAATTAAAAAATATGAATAAAAGTGTCCCATTGCATTTTTTTTTTGGGAAACCCTACTGTTAACGATTGCTGTAGATCCGTGTTTCCCAAACATTGAACATCTGTGTACCCCTTTTATGATTTCCGTTTAACACCGAGTACCCTTCGTCAAAAAAAAATAATCTTTGTTTGTAATTGAAAAAAGTAAGCAAATGCAGCTTACCCCCGCGTACCCCAGGGGGTACGCGTACCACAGTTTGGTAAACGCTGCTGTAGATATATGCGCTTAGATTCTTCTACGTCCAATAATTGTTGAAATATCACTCAAAATTTACGCGAACGAAAATATCATTAAATAATAATTTTAACTTCTTTATTAGTGTGTGTTACCTGCAATCTTGGGAAGTTGGTTGCCATGCTTTGTGAGTTATTCACTTTTCCCTGTTTCACAAGCGTATGAAAGTCATCGACGGCACCACAGTAGTCTTGTTATTCTCCCTCATGATGCTTCTAGTGTTGTATCACAATTTTTGAAGTAGGCACAGAGGTGTTTTTCGCCTACAGGAATGTGCGAGTACCTCATTACGTAATGATGCAAACGACGAATGCACATTGCACACCTGAAGTGTTTTTAATATACGAAGAATATGAATGCAAAATTCAGTGGAGAAAAAATAACAAAAGATTTTTTTACTGTGTGCTACATTTCCATATTTGTTTTCAACATATTGACTAGGGCCTCCAATCCTGGAATCCCGTCCAATTTTGTGGTTCCGGAATCCCGGGATTGTGAAAGTACTTATCCCAGAATTTCGGGATTGACAACATTTAAGAAAGTTGCGCGGGGGGTAAAAAAAACCGCCTGTGTGGTCGAGTGGTCAACGTCGTTGGCTTCGGTTACGAAGGGCACGGCTTCAAATCCCGGTGCGGACAGTTTTATAAATTGATTTTTCGATCGATTTATGAGTTTCTGTTCGTAGGCATGGATGTATGTGATGTCTTCAATTCCCCAATAGTCCTGTCCTAGCCCTATCCTTCTATCCCTACTCTCTTTGGAAAAAGAGAGGTTGAGCAACTGAGTAACAAGCAGTTCTTGTAGGAACACTTCTGTTGATATAAACTCAATTAGGAGTCCATATGCTCCACATTGGGAGCGGACATGGTTTTTTTTTTTTTAAAAGGTCTCGCATCGTTTCGTTATGAAACCCTTGTTTTTGATATCAACTAAAATTTTTAAAAGGGCAGATAATCGACAGCAACCTATCATCTTGAACCGTAATAAAATCATTGTATTCTTTCATTTCAATTCGTTCAAGGATCATTGTTGAAACAGTGTAAATTAAAAATCATTCCTGGCACGGTATGCCTTTTTGCCTGGCACTTGCATAGTGCGTGTTGCGTATAATATAATATTTGTTTTGATTTTTTTTTGCGTCGTATATTATTAACAAGCGCGTCATACGAAATCTCGAGTGCAGTGTCTTGTTTACCTGTACAAAGACTTATCAATGAAATAGCACTTCGCATTCCACGAATGTCGCCACCTGGTCTTAACGCCGCCCCATTCACATTAAGTGATAAAAAAAAAACAATAAAAAATATTTGGTCACACGTGCATATGTCATTATTTTGAAAAACGTCGTGCAAAAAACTACTGATTTACATTTTTATCGTGATCGTTTTTCCCAGGTGTCTTCAGGTACATGATATTTTCCATACGAATTAAGTATCTTCAATTTATATGATACAAGCTACCAATCCAAAAAATCTACTTCTGAAAAATGCCTTTAATTTTAATGTGTTGGTAAAAACTGGGGTATTCATAACCCTTATGACTCTTATGGGAACCACATTATATCACTATCTCATATTTTAACATTTTGAAGGTTGGTTCCATGATGCATTATGTGCAATTATGTGTCCGATGTATCTACTTAATTAGACTGATTCATTTTTTTTTTCATAAATTCATATGTTATCAATTGAGAATACATACTCATACAAATAAGTGTACTATTAGAGCCAGACCCGAGATTGAGGATAAAAAGCGAAAAATTCTCTTAAAGTTTTTGAAAAGAGCCAAATTTTGAGAATTCCACAAATTCCTGGCTTTTTGAAATCGGTCAGTGACAAAAAAAATGAAATCTTAGGAAGAGCTAAAGAAAAAAAGGACCCACATTTTTCATTTCAAAACGGGCAGTGACCATTTTTATTTTTGAAATCTGCGAAAGATTTATTTTAAGAAATCCGTAAACTCCCAGTATTACAAAATCGGCGAACAAAATTTTTTGAAATCCCGCATTTTTACACGATTAATTGTCGAATGATCAATCCCGAAATCCCGGGGTTACAAAAAGGGTCCGGGATTGGATGCCCAAGATACTATCACATCTCAAAAGTGACCTTTTATATCATATCGAATGTTTTGGAATAATCTTTTGGTTAATTAACCGAATCTTAGTAAAATAGATTATTTTTAAATATTTATATTTTTAATTGAAAAATCCAAAAATAGTTAATCTAATGCATGTTATAAAAAAATCTGTAAATGGAAAATGAACCGGTGTTTGTTTAATTAACGGTTCGTAGTGTTCTTGACCATACTGTTTGCGTTATCACAACAAACATGCAGTCGCGTTAACAATCGGTTCTCAGCTGCGAGCTGTTGCCAGTTGGCTTTTGTAAGTCGGAACGATCGCGTGTCGGTCTCGCATCGCAATCTGTCGCTAATATTATATATTGTTTATTTCACACTTTTATAAAAATTAACCACGACAGTTAAAACAGTTTTCGCACTGATATAGCGTTTACTTACCGTGATGCGTTAATCTATTACTCAACCGTGTTTTATTAAGCCGATGCTGTAAGCGAAACAATACAATTATTGAATTATACACAAAATAATTGTATTCGTTGTGTTTGCTGAAAATTTTCACCATAATTTTCACCATTTCACAATAACTACAAGGAAACAATAATTGATTACAAGTGAACAAGTTTTTCGCTCCTGTTGCAAACAAGGAAATTGGAATACTACCTGTTTTTTGTTGTGAGTTTTTTTTCAATATACACATGTTGTTTTATTTACAGCGTATTAACACAAAACATGTGTAAAACGTTTTTGTTTCTAAATTTTAACATTTGTACAAATCAAAGGGCTCGTATTTTTCCGGTCAGAATTTATATTAAATGGTAATAATATATCGGTTAGAATAAATAGTAATAATTTAAATGAAATTAAAAAAACCTTATCTAACCAAAGTGGTATAAAATATTCTAACCGTATAATATTTTTATTCTGACCGTTAACATTTTTATTCTGACCAAAAATTTATTTAAATTCTGATCATTTAATTTGTTAACAATTCCATGTATGTATTGAATATGTCACTTTTTCCGTTTGGCTACTGAATATTATTTGATCTTTTAATTTTAATGTTGTATGATATTTCCGGCATTTATTATATACGCCATTTTTTGTATATTTAAATTATACATAGCTTAATTTCTTTAGCTAAATAAAAAAATCATTTTTTGAGACCACTTAATTTACATAACCTAACTTGAAAATGAAAGCAATGATTAGAATGGTCCATTTTTATATAACCATCGTAAATAAGAATAGTAAATTATTATTATTTTAGAATGTTATTTAATCAATCGCAAGAAAGTGCTGCCACAATGTTATTTTTTGCACCGAGTTGTTTTGTAAAGTTTGAAAAAGTCTTAGGGAAGCCTTTACCTGGAAATGCCCCAGTTTTCCGTGTATCACTAAATTGAAAACTCTCCATTATTACAATGAAAAACGTGCTTCATTCTTGTGTGAAAACTTTTGAGACTTTTCAATGATCAACGCTTGCTTTTTTTATACTGGGAGTGTTTTCAAGAAATATCTTCTTTTTTTAAAGGAAGGTAATTTTGAAAATGTCTTTCTGTATTTCTATCTAGCACAGGGGTCTGTGAACTTTTTTTTAGTATATACCACCACAACATACATATTACTAGATGGCAATAATACCCAGCGGTGGGCTGCCAATACTAACACTAGGGACACGCTTAATCTTATAGCTTTTCATGGTTTTGCGGGGAAGGGGTGAATTTGTTTTAGCTCGTATACAATTTATACGTAGTATTATTGAAGCTATCGATTGTTACAATAGTATATGCTTATATTAGGTAATATAAGGAATGTATCTTTATTTAATTAATATTAATAGCTGAAAAATGTATTTACCTACATTAGAATGCAAAATAAAAGACTTAAAATGAACACAGAAATAGGTTATATTCTTTTAACTTAAAGTCTATGTTTTGAACGTTATACTTAAAGTAGATAGATAATATATATGTCAAAAATATCGGATGTGCAGACTGCCTTTTTAATTTTAAATTTATTGTATATTTATACATTACGTAAAGCATAGATCTGAGAATATTGTTTCCCTTTAATTCCTTTAATAACAGGGGGCTCAATGACCTGAGTAAAATTTTACAAGGGACTCGTGTGAGCCCCCTCTAGTCTACCCCTGAAGAAGCCATCCCACTTAGTTAGTTAAAAAAAATTCTACATGATCAGGAAAATTATTCAAATTAGTTTATTCATTATTTCATTATGTCATACATATCAAGCTTGATAAATAGACTTTTTGAAAACAGCAATTCAGTTAGAGTCATAATAAATAAAATACCAAACAAAAATGTGTTTTACAAATAACGTTATTTTCATATTGCAAGAATCTTTGATTTCTGAGCAATAAATATGATAGTTCTGGCGAAGGCGAAAGCCGAAATAGCTATCAACCTTTAACATATAAAAAACTGTAGAATCAGAAATACCTTGATATTTCTACCCTATTAATGCCGATAGGGGTTCAAATAATTTATAAGTATAATTAGGTTATATTATGTATTATAATAAAACATCCATATTCGCAAATCACAGTACGTCTGGTAAAATTTTTTGTGTCTAGATTCACGCAAGGATTTTATTTTTATTTTGTACTTATTCCCTTTCGATAAAGTTGTTTAACTTATCTTTTATAGACCAACAATTGATTTATTTATTACTATTTGCGATTTTTCACTATTTTGCATCTTATTTTTTTATAACGATTCCATTCGATTTGAAGATTCTGCTTAATTGTTTGTTACACATTCAAATTTAAACAAACTACTGTTACTATTGCTGAAGTTTTTTTCTGCATTTATTACTATTGTATACAATTCGTTGATAGTCAAGATTACGTTATCAAATAAAAAAAAAATTAGCTACGCATCAACGAATGGCAACTTTTGCTAGAATATCGTTTGTCTCAATTTTTAATAATTATGCCACAGATTTTGTAATGCACCTTATAATTAATGAAGTGCAGCGTGCAATATTCGCTCTATCATTTTTTTTTATATTACTCACAGCTCTTCTCGTTCTTGAGGATTATTACAATTATCTTTTGTAATTAAACCGATAACATTCTGTTACTTTTCTGTTAAAAAAAAACTGTAAAATTTCATTAACACCTACAACTTATATACTGTTACGTTAACACGTTTGTTAGTACTGTTAATATACGTCGGATTTGGGCCCAGACTAAGTATAGGCCTCTGTCATACTCTTCATCCCCCAGGAGAACTTATTGTGCAATAAAACAAATCTATAAAAATGTACCGATGCATCATTTTTGTCAGTATTAAATAATTCTTGCTGTCATTTATCGCGGTATCATTTACACATTCAATCAAAAAGATTAGTCTTTTGTTTAGTGTATACCAACTTTGATAACAATCGTAATAAAGAAATTTGTCATTTACGTGTTTATAACAGTTTTTTACCCACACTATTATTAATACATTGTATAAATCTTATAGTTTATGTGTTACGGTTGATTTCAAGATTAGAAATTCATGAATGATTTAACTTGAAATATTTTAAATATACATTTTTTTTATCGAAGATGTTTGCGCCTATATGTGAGGTGATATATTTGCGCCTTGAAAAACCAGGTCTAAATGAGTGGAGTGTTAAAATTTTAGTGCTGCGCAAGTGTGCGCCGCACTCTTTGCACACGCCAAGAGCCGGCCCTGTGTACATTATACTTTATATGAAAAATTCAGCGTAAATTGAATATTTTAATAGGTTGTATCAAAAAAATTCGCGCTCGCCAATTAGTGAGTAGACATATTATGCACACTGCTGCCTTGTATTGTTTACTTATTTACTTTGATCACTTGAAAAAATAAATAACGGTACTTAAATAGACTATTTGCTTTGTCAATAGATATCATATTTACATTTTCAACTACATGCGTAGGTTTTTTTTATGGTCATGGTTCTTCAGCTGGGTCTATACGTCTATTCGATCGGGACTGTCCCGAGTTCAACAGAAAGATCCCAAAACCCGCAATTTGACAAAATTGGTTTTTGTAGTTGAAGAGGCTCGCTTAATTTTTGTAGACAGCCCGGCGTACCTTTTATGTATACAATTTTGATAACAATTAAAATGAATAAAGAATTTTTAATATCGAGCAAAGATGGCGCACATATTATTTTGAATCACGCTAGAAGCTCGGAAAATACTTTTTATAGAACATTTTTTTTTTGCATTAACCCTTCCCTTACTATGCAAAAAAAGCACAAGCTCCTGAGCTGTGTATCCGTTACACATCAGGCAAACGGGAGTGAATCATGACAATTATATAACACTACTACAGCAGTACTACATATAATTGTCATTATTCACTCCTGTTTGCCCGATGTGTAACGGATACACAGTTCAGGAGCTTGTGCTTTTTTTTGCAAAGTAAGGGAAGGGTTAAATCAAAATGTTATTCCTGTAATTGTAATTTTGATAACTCTGATTTCTTGAGATTATTATGTGACTATTTTTATATGTTCTCTTCCTTATGCATATGTAATTATTTACAAATAATATTTTTTTTTATTGCCGCCTGTGTGAACGAGTGGTCAACGTCGTTGGCTACCGCTACGAAGGTCACGGGTTCGAATCCCAGTACGGGCAGTTTTATAAATTGATTTCTCAATCGATTTATGAATTTCTGTTTAAAGGCATGGATGTATGTGATGTCTTGAATTCCCCCTTCCCACTCATCCTATCCTATGAACGGGGCGTATCGAGAGCGATTAGCTAACCACTAGTCCTGTCCTAGCCTTTCCTTATATTCCTACTCTCTTTGGAAAAAGGGAGGTTGAGCAACTGAGTAACAAGCAGTTCTCGTAGAAACACTTCTGTTGAGATAAACTCCATTAGCAGTCCATATGCTCCACATTGGGAGCGGACATGGTTTAAAAAAATATGTTAAAGTTATGTTTTTCTTCTTTTCATATCTTCCTTAATTCTTTGACTTTTATTTTGATCGTTCGAAATAGCAATTTTCCCGATCTGTGATTTTGGGAATCTGATAACCCTGTTCTCTTGTGAGTCTCCGGATTTATTGTTTTTTTTCAGATTTGAGAAATTATGTTTATGATGCATTTTAATTACTTTATTATTATCTCCGCAGAGTGGATGTTGCCATTCATGTTTATCTGCACAAGGGAAAGTTACTTACTAAAGTTAATCATTTCGTTTATTTGATATGAAAATCACGTTTGCCAGTGTGTCTGCGTGGTGCGTACCGTGCCACGAATCTGACTCGATCGTCCGGTTTGATTCCCTACATGGAGATTCCAAACTGCCGAGCGGAACCGAGCCCTTATAAGGTGACAAGACGGACGAGATTCGCTTGGCCGCGGCAGCGTTGGCACTATAATTTGGGACTTCATTGTGTTTTTGGACGGCTATTAGTTAAGACGCTTACTTTGATCCTCGATCAAAACATCATTTAATATTCCAGATCATAATTTATAGTTCGTGTAAATAGAATCGTATGCGTCCTGGTTTTATAATCACTTATTGCGCATGCATAGTTAAAACCTTTTTGAGCATGGATCTGAATCTCATACTTAATACAAATTTACATTGAAATGCTTTGGCAAACTAAAACAAATGTTTTTTCATATTTCGGAAAGCATACCATATTAATTGATGTATTTTTAAAAATATTTTTTTGTGGAATAAAATGAATTCAATCCTCGCGTCACAATAATTTTAAAAGTTAAGTTCTACTTTATAAAACCATGATTTATTTTTTGTTCTGACTAACTCAACTCTAAAAAACATGATGCTGCATTTTTATATTTAAGTGCTCTATGCATAAAATAAAATAACCAGTCGAACTAACGAAAAATATGCTAAATAATTATCACGGATATTAGAGAAGTATTCTCTCGTCGAAACTAATGTTTTGAACACCCTGACAATATTTTTAATTGTTTTTTTATTTAATTTTCTAGCGACAACAAACAACTAACATGAAATAACGTATACCTTAAAAGCATATATAAATTTGATATTTTCGATGGATTCGGCGATTACTGTTATTTATTTCTGTTGATGATTTTACTGATTTACATGAACTCTAACTAAGCTGTTCATTATCAACCGTTCATTACTCACTCGATGTAGTCTATTTCTACATTTTTATAAAATACCTTTAAAAATTGCGGAAAAACGAAGTTATCAAAATTAATTGATGTTTACATATAATAATTTATGTTGTAGTTAGTACACATACTTACTTCACGGGTCAAACATTTCATTTTAGAGCAGACTTACTCAACCCTTTTCTCTTCCTGGCCGTATTCCAATTTTTGCTTCTCTACGTGGGCCGCAACATATTTATCGTAAACTGTAAATATAACTCATACTATACTGCACACATATGTATGTATTATGATGTCAAAATAAAAGTTTATTTTCTGTAAACATTTATGTATTCTCGTATTTTTCATAGTAAAAAATTACAATGAACAACAAATAAAAAATACGCAAAAAGTACACAAAAATACCAATGTATCCAAAATATTAAAAGTGAATTTTGATATTGAGTCAAAATTTTAACCATCTTTTAAAAATATTTGGTGACTATAATTATTTTGGGCCGCACATGAGAGCTGATTGGGCCGCAGGTTGAGTACGGCTGTTTTAGAGTCAATGATTTATTCGATGATACTGTCAGCATGTTGACCTGTTGAATTTAACGGATGTTACTATTATTGTGTATCAACATTAAATTAGTTTGCGTAAAATTTGGAATTTGGTTCGCCGTTCAGGAAGTAAACACAAAAATGTCACAAAAAATCAAACGGTGCTATTTTTATAGTGATTACTTTACTTTTGTATAAAATACTACAATTCTCAAACAAAATTATACGGCACATTATTTTTTAAATTTGTTTGAAACTTATTTGAAATTGCATTTTGAATCGCTGTAATTGCATCGAAAGATAACACATTTTTGTTATTAAATTATATCCATTATTCAATTGAAATTAAGTAATGTTTTTAACAGAATAACTCGAGGATTCTTGTGCTATTGTATATATTTCTTTTTTTACGGTAACTCTTATGTAATATACAGTGGCGGTTCTAGGTACTGGGCTAGGTGGGCTAAGCCCGACCTGCATTTTTCACCCAAAACATTAGATGGCTGAATACAAAACACACATATAATATTGTTATTGGTGGCCTCCTTGGTCTTGCTAAATAAGTAATTTGATAAAAAAAAATATCATAATGTCTTGGCGGGTAACTCAAAATATCGAAGTGGGTAATTCAATTACCCGCGGGTAGTATGTTGCCGACTACTGAATTAAGTCAATATATTTTTTTAAGTAATATGGATTGCTATGTTTTAAAATATGCCAAATATAAAAGTTATAAGGTTTACACTAGAAAAATAATATTCATTTATTTTATTGACTTGGTTTTAAATACTTTATTGTCGAGCACTTAGCCGAGCGGTCAAAGACACTGACTTCGGTAACGGTGATCTCGAGCTTGACTCCTAGTAAGAATATTTTTATTAATTGATATGTTGATCTGGTTCGATATAATTGATATCAGTGTTGTCTAAAATTCCCTCCCAACTCACAGCCCATCCGAGGTTAAAAAACGGAATATAGCGGAGCGATTAGCTAACCACAAATGCTTCTCCTTCGTCCTTTACGTCTTTTACTCCTAAGTTAAGCAATTGAGAAAAATGCAGTTGTCTTGGCAAACTTCAGTTAAGATAAGATTCATTATAGAGCTTTACAGCGGAAATAGCCAAAGAATATATATATATATTTATTTTATCTGTTTTCAATAATGGTAAATAACTGTATAAGTAAAATAATACCAACCATATTTGATTTATTTTGTTCTAATTAACTTTTTTTTTCAAACATGGAAAATAAATCTAGACATGATTTTTATTTGGGCACACTGAAAGTTGTCGCCAAAATAAATATTTAATTTTGCTTTCATTAACGTTTCGTGTAAAAAGTTGTTTTTAATTTTTCTCAGTATGTATATTTATTTACCTATAACCAACATTTACCTTGTTAATAGTTAACCTACATAACATTTTTATTGTCTAACGGTTATTAGTGAAACAACTGTTTGATATAATTCTATCATGTTTTTTGTCTTCAATTTATAACCTTCCATAATAAAACACTTATAAAACCATTCTTCGGAAACATCAATAAAAATAATATATACCTACCGTGTACTATTTTATAAACATACAGCTTCAATGCCCCAGTTACTTTTAAATAAATAAAAAATATCCATGTCCACTCCCAATGAAGAGCATGCGGCCTTCTTATGAAGATAACAACAGGAGTTTTCCTACGAGAACTGTTTGTTACTCAACCGCTCTTTCCCGAAGACTATAGTAGGAATAGAAATGATAAGGCAGGATAGGACTAGTGCTTGGCTCATCACTCTCGATAAACCCCGTTATTTTAGGATTGTAATGGTGGGGAGGGGGTATTTTTTAGGTATCACAAACATCTATGCCTTCGAAAAGAAACCGAACAAGCGATTTTTAAAAAAATCCGTTCGTACTGGGATTTAAACCCATGAAGTCCGGCATAGAAAGCAACGGCGTTAACCACTGTGTCATAGACCCGACGAATGAACAGTTGAAAAAAGTTACCAGGTATAAATAGGGTAAAAATATCAAAGTATTTCAGTTCTATAGTTTTTTATATGTTATACGTTGATAGCTATTTCGGCTTTCGCCATCGTCAGAACTATGTAGTTCTGAACGATAAAACGTAGAACGATATAGTTCTGACGATGGCGAAAGCCGAAATAGCTATCAACGTATAACATATAAAAAAACTGTAGAACTGAAATACTTTGATATTTTTACCCTATTAAAATGGAGTTCTACCTAAAGTTCTAGTTCTAAGTAAATGCCAAATCAATAAATAAACCGGGTATTAAGTTTAGAAAGAAAAGATATCGCAAACAACCAATATTAAGCTATCCTCCATGATATGATCTTCCTTTGGATGTTTGGTTTGATATGATTATCACCTTTTTTGGTGTTACAAATATACTTATTTTGACTGTTGAAAATGTTTCTTTGTCAATTCATTATTGTAATAATTATTCTCTGATTAGTTAATCCTACCACAATTCAAATGAAGCAATACAAAAAACATCGTTAAGAAATTAATAATTATCGTTATGTAACAAACTGTTTTGTCAACATTTTCTTAAAAAAATTGCAGGTGTTGATTGCAGAGTGCAGACCTAAAATTTAAACAACATCGAGAACCGTCGTACTTTATTCGTTCTGAATCCTTTCCCGACTGGTTTCTTCTATACATGCATATTATATAGAGACTCGATTACCGTAATGACGCATCATCTGACCGTTGTATAAAAGTAATCCAGTTTGAATCGATCAACGTTATTTACGGCAAAAAATTTCAATTAAAATCGATATAATATTTTACGGACTGGTTGTTTTCACTTGAAAGTGAAATCATTTCATTATGTATTCAAAGCCACTTATATTATACGAACCATTTGAATTTTTCTTAACCAATAAACGTAATCTTTTTCGTTTCTGCGGCGAAATAATCAAACTTTCATATTCGTAAATTGAACAAGCAATTGATTAACTTTCTATGGAATATGGTTCTGTGTATAATGAAACTGCTATAGTCGAACGTAAGTATTCATTTAATGGTCTGAAAACGAGCTCTACCTCTATATTTCGCATCAATATCATATTTATTTCGACAATAAAACACATACTCTCGAACGAAAATATTTGTATCTCAATTTAGTCGCTACTATCTCTATTAATTAGTGTCATTTTACTTTCCATGTCATATATTATCAAATGTGACGACAATCCTCATATAAAAACGTCTTCATTATTTAGTGTTATGTTTGGCTACGATGAAGTGCAGTCGGAGAGATAAACAAATTAATCACGCATCAAGAATTATTGCATACGAGAATAATAATAAATTTAATCCGTGAATCGTTCAGAGACTCACTTCACTCACTCCCTCACTCCATCCACGAAATATTCCGTGTGGGCATAATCGATTTCTGATGAAAATTGTTTGAGTTATTTAACTAGGTGTTTCTTTAGTTATAGTTTATTTTTCATTATGCCATTATATTACTATAACTTGGCTATTAAATTATCCCGTAACCGAACGGTTAATGGTATTATGATGTGCTATTGGGAATGCATGGTCGTGGTCTCGAATAAGTACACGAATTATAAGTTTCGTCCATTGATTTTTTCAGCATGATGTATTTATTATATATCGACTGTAGAAAGGAAAATTGACGTAACCCACACATTTTAGAGGAGGCGCTAAAAACGTGTTTCGTTGATTTTGTGACATGCAAATTATGATTTATACCAGTGGCGGTTCGTGATTTAAAATTTTGGGTGTGCTAAATAATTTTTGAGGACGTATTGTGTAAAATCATTTGTTTTACTTAAGACCCATTTTTACTTTATATATTTAATATGTATGCACAAGAAAATTCAAGAATCTGAGAATTGCCTTTCTGTTGAAGAGAATCAGAGGTAAGATACTGTATGGATTTGTTATAGATAGTAGTCTGAAGTACTGTTTTTTTTTTATTAAGTCTGCTTAAGATTTTTTTTACACATCTTGGCAGAAAATTTCAGGGTGGGTCCCACCTAGCCCAGTATGTAGAACCGCCACTGATTTATACACAACCTCGAAGTGCACGGAGACTTCTAAAATGATGTTTAATTGACATAATCTAATATTAATTGAAGAATGTTGAAGAATTTAAGAAGTTGTCTAGGAAAAACCTTTATTTCAGTCTTTTTTCTTGGTTTAAATTTTTTACAAGGTCATCTTTTTGAAACTTAAAAGCTAAATTTAGATACTAATTCGGTATTTGAAGCCTACATCCTTTTGATAGAATGTGTATCAAGTTTATACATTGTGACTATCGAAAAAAACCTGTTTTGAAAAAACTGTGGGTTACGTACCTTTTCCTTTCCACAGTCGATATGCTTTCATTCCTCCCATCCACCCAATTACGATCGTGAAAAAAAATCTTTTAACTCGTATCAAAATCTTTTTTAACCCTATCCAAATAGTTATTTTAACGACCAACATACTAACAGTAAGTTCGTTTTAAAAAATATTATTTTTAAATAATCTATGATCCATCGTACACCCATATTCCTAAAAAAAAATCAAAGCTCTAATCGTAAATTTGTGATTTTTGATTACGTGTTGTTCTAATAAACTGAAATTTCGTTACAAAATAAGTAAGTTTGTATCAATAAAAAAAAAACTTTTTAAATGATGTATAATTTATTTTAAATCAGCTTATAACGATAAACTTTAATTGGGTCGTATTTCAATAATCCGGCTGCGAATTCAAATATTTGAACTCTAACTATGATGATCTTAATTATTTCAATAGAAATCAGGATACCATTCCAATTTGTCGTGAATGTTGGCAATGTGCATAGGGATTGCAATACCGGACTAGTATATTAAAACCGGTATTTTGTAAATACTGGTATTGAATATACATATATCAATAACAGTATTACAGAATATTAAACAAAGCAATGTCGGGCTAGTAAATCAATATCGGTATTTCTATATTTTTTTTACAAAAAACCGTATTTTAAAAATATATCACAACCGGGAGATTTTCATCAATAACATCTTAATAATTTCTTAAAATAATTCAATTCTGAAGCATGACAATATTGATACAACTCTAAGAAGACTTGAAATATTTCAGTTCATTGCGAACAGTTTTATTAAAATATGTGACGATATTCATTAAAAATAGTTAATTTTGAATACCGGTATTTTTGCATTGTCAGTACCAATATTTCGGAATGGAATAAACACCCTGAATCGGTTTTGCAATCCCTTGTGTACAAATATCCGTCTTACCATGATGAGCAGATTGAACTTCTTGGCTTCGCAAAGTCAATTTCAGACTTTGAATAATTCAACTGAGTACCTACTACTTACCCACTTACTGAGAATTATTCGTAATAATAATTGGGATTGCATTATTCAATTCGATCGTTTTACAGTTGAGGCGTCAAATATTAAACACGGCCAAGTCCTTTTCACTTTATTTTTCATTAAATCCAAATTTTTTTTTTATTATTTTTTAACGAAATTTGAATTGCGAATTAACTTTAATGACTACGAGAAACTCAAACATACTGCATAATAAATCGTAAACTTTTTAAACGGTAAGCTTTTAATTCCATACAAAATATTGAATGACATTCAGTCAGCTGATTCAAATCCTGCGATCTGATTGGCTTTAAATACCTTGGCTAGTGTTATAAGAAGATACCTGTGACTTGGCCACTTTTGATAAGAAAATCATTATTCGCAGTGAATTTTCATACATTTGTAGTACGATTTTGAAACTGAAACATATCTAATTGTATGTATTGAAATTAAATACCGGTTTTTTTTTAAGTATCCATCAGCAAAAACATGACTTGGCCGTGTTTGATACAGGACGCCTCAGTTAAAGTTGACACGTGCTTAACGTATGCATGCAGTAGGTACGTGAAACAATTGGAAAATGGACTAGAATGCGTTTTGTTTCTTGAAGAATTTCAACCTTGTTTTTTGTATTACAGTTTTTCAGTAAAAAAATATAAATTATTAACCGAAACGCTTTCATTATGTAATAGTTCTGTATAAATTGAATATACATAAATGCGCCAATTATCAATTTTTGGTAAAAAATATTTTATGTTAAAAAAATGAAACATTGTTTAATATGCTTTAGTTAAAGTATTCACTAAGTCAATGTATACATACACTGTCCACTTAAGCCAGTTACAATATGTATTAGAGAACACATGAAAACTAACTCCTCAGTAATATGCATTCACTACACAGATGCAGATGTAGTTTAATTAGTTCACAAGTTTAAAAATTACCCATGCACTCACAGTTGTTGTGTTTGACATCATTTGACATTTCACACAACCTCAAAAATTTCAACGTCTTGTTGTTTATACTCTGTCTAGGGCATACACTTAATTGGTTAATTCATACATTAGTCGAGGTGTTGGATAGTTGTTAGGATTGAAAAAACGTGCAAAAGAACCAATCGATATTTTTTTTAATGTCTTCTAATAATTGTGCAATGTTTGAAAAATCTTCATTATTGCATAAATCCAGCCAGTCACCGTTATTAATATGTAATATATATTTAAGAGCGTTTTTTCGAGTAGTAACAGTTTCGAATTGCTTTCTATGGTTTCACTCAGCCAAATCCTTGGCAGATCGTTAATTTTTTTATCTCTTGACACTCATCCACTGAAATTATTTCTTAGCTCATCAAAATAACCTTCAATTTTACTAAAAAAAAAAAAGTTTAATTGGTACGTTACCAACTCGAGAACACGAAGTATTTTTATGCTGTCATTTAATCTTGTTGGTTTTTTGAACCTTAGATAGTTTATTAAAATTACTATCAAACAAAATAACAGAGTATCATTTAACGCTTATTTGTTTCTTGTATTTGTCTTTGAGATACCTTTAGTTATTATGTTTAGTAAAAGATTTGTTTTCTAAAGAAGTAGATACTCGTGTACACTCACTAGAGTACGGTCTGATAAATTCATGAAAATGATACCCTCTCATTTTTTAAACAAAATGATATCAGGTTCTTTTAAATTGTTTGTTAGCACAAAACTATGATATCATTGAAAGACAAAATAATTTAGAGAAATCCAGTATTTCCAAGATATTTTTTTGAATCAAGTAAACCGCTGTTGTCAACTTGGTTAGAACATGATCTACCAAAAAGACGGATCTGAGTTCGATTGCCGGTTAGGTCAATGTCAAATTTAGATTTTTTTAATCAATTTATCAATCAATCACGAGACCTGAGTGTTAGTGATGTTAATTGACCTCGAGTTGATCTCGAGTGACTTACAATTAATTCTCATCCGAGTTTTTCTCGACTGATCTTTCAACTTTAAAATATTTGGCGCATTGGCATTAGCTGTAATGCTTAATATATTTTTTTAAATATAAAAAATAGTAATGATGGGGTTAAGAGCGATAGTTTATCCCTATATTACTATCCGTATCTAAGAGTTGATAGATAGAAGAAGATTTACAACATCAAAAAATCTGTGTTTTAAAAAAAATGTACTGATTTAAAAAAAAAACACTGCGAAAATTTCAGCCATATATCGCATAATGACATCATTAGAACAGTATATATTTTGGCCTTGCGTCTTTTTTAAATAGCAAATATGGTTTTGATGAAGGAAGCCCTACGCCGAAATAGCTATCAACTAACTTTTTAAACAAATATAGAATCAAATACTTTTCTATTTTTTACCTTATTACAATGGAGTTCTACAAAGTAAATGCCAATTCAATTAACGGCAATTAATATATAGATTTTAGTATTAGATTGTTTGTAAATTCAGTCGCATAGTATAATGCACACGGTTTGACTCGTATCTGTTTGGCAGACGTTTTTTTTATCGAACCCTATTAGCATAATCTTTAATATCTTTATGAGGATTTTCTGTACTCAGATAACTTTGGCGACGTTAATCCCTACTTTGTATTCCGACTTATTCAAATGAAACTGCTCCAATCCGAAATACGAGATATAAACCGCACGCACTTTTAAAATGTACTTTATTTAATGTTTTGATATTTACTTATCACGAAATTTACACTCTTATCTATTTTCGCATGCTTTTATTGGACATAGTAAATTTATTAAGTAAATATGCTATATCCCATCTGCCACCATTATACCCATACTATATAATAACGTACACATTGTTATCAATATTATCACCATTTGGCAGACTCATGTTTGCATACCTATTGGTTATTTTTTGTTTGCTTACATCTTTTGATAATATAAAACACTATTTTTTTATGAACATTGTTATTGTCTGCCCAAGAAAAGTTAAACATGCAATTATTTCAGTAGAGAAGAATTCATTTGATTTTTAGACGTTTTCTTTCGCGCATTTTTCGTATTTGAACATTTTTTTTGCTTATTTTCAAAAACGTTAATCTCGCATGCCACTTCACTGACTTATTTCAAATCTCGTTATTGTCTAACACGGTCCACTAATTACGACGAATACTGTATTTTACAGGAATTATTTGTGCTTACACGATTCCCAGACACAAAAAAAAACACAGAAGCGGATAACGGATTTCCTAATAACAAGAAATTCAACAATACAGGACAGTAATAACAAACAAATGGCTACATTATATTAGAACACATAAGATGTGTCAGACATTTTTAGCGATGACAGCGATTTTTGTCCAGTACCGCATAACAGTCATCTTTTATAATCAAGTAGCGATGCATAGTATTATGAATGCCAATTTTGAATTTTCGATGAATTTTACCACTTTTTACACAGTTTTTTTGTGGAACATATCTACAGTGTAAATAAAGAATTGAGTTTATATTCGTACTTATTTTACGTGACATTAATATGTGTGCCTTTTTTATTATAAATATGTAGTACAATTTAACTGACACTGATTAAGTGCCAAAAAAATTTTTTTTGAAGAGAAAAAAAATCACTAATGATCTACCACTTTGTGTAATACTATTTATTGAAATGGTTACCACTTTGATATAAATATGTAAATATTCGATTAATACGATTCCGTTATCAATTGTTACTACTAGTGATAGAAATCTTGGAAACCGTAATATTTCGGAATTTATAAAATTTATTTTACATTCTAGTCTCCAAATACCACCCTATCAAGTCGAAGGCTGCTTTATTGTATACAATTTTATGATTTTTTGACATTGATAGATTATTTTGTATTAAATAACTCTTGTTGTTACCTAGTTTCATGTAATTTATAATTTAGAGGTCAGGTTCGTATACCACTTCCAGTTTATAATACGGTAACATTCTAGTATGACATAACAAGTGATTAAGAAATCGCCGAAAAACTTTACATTAATTGTATGTCCGTTAAGCAAGACCGTATGAACAATTAACGCTTTGTTTTTGTAGGAAGATAATGTTTTTTCGAAATAACCGGCTACTCGTCAAAGTTAATAAATTTAATTTACAACTGTATTAAAATGGATTATCTCGGTTCGCGGGGCAGAGCCGCGCCAATTTGGTGCATCCTTAATATGCAATATTCTAACTGGTGTTAATTACGATGACGTCATCTTCATTAGGATGTTTCGTAGGAGGCTACTAACTAAATAAGAACATTAATTGCCCTATCAGGCGGTTTCTATCAACTAGCACGTTTAAGCCAAGTGCCTAGACATATCCTGTGGATATGTGTATTGAGCAATGTCGTAGCGATAAGATTTTTATGTGTCGGATCAAAGATTTTTGTACTGATATATTTTGCCTTATTCAGACATCGATTATGTTAAACTAAGCTATACACTGGATTGATGGACACTCTTTTATACACGATTTTGAAATAACGCGGTGCACTCAAAAGAACAAGTACGATTATTTTACACAAATGATCGTATCTAACACGATTCCCACAAACAAAAAACACAGAAGCGAATAACGAATTTCGTAATAAAAAGAAATACGATCCTTACACATAAGACGTGTCAGACATTTCTAGCGGTGAAAGTTATTTACGTCCAGTCCCTCATAATAGTCCTTGTATATAATCAAATAGCGATGAAAATAATTATTTAGACATACTGTCAATAATATTTTGTGTATTTTATTGATTTTTCATAATTACCTTTTTAACACGATTTTCTATAGCACAATGTCGTTCATCGTCATCATCGTCAATCACCATTTTACATGTTTTTTTTGTAGTTAAGTATCTGCCGTGTAAAAAAAAATGTACTTAGCTTAACAAGGTCAAAACAAAAAAATGTCACCGAAAATATTTTTTCTTTCTTTCTGCATACGTATATTACATTCGAGTATACCTCTGCAAACATTGACAGTAAGTTATAAGAGGTTTCATGTAGAATATTCCACTAATAAAAGTTAAATTATATTTAGCTGATACACAGTGTTTATTGGACAGAAAATGATGGCGACACTAGTAATTCGACCACACTGTAATTTCATTTCATTAACGATACGAATTTCATATATGTCATTATTAATAGGTTCAATTATATTGATTAAAAATCAATTTCGTCGAAAAATATTGTTTATTTGGTTAATATTTTATCAAATAAAAACGATATTCCAAAATATACGTACAATCATTGTTATATATTTTTTTTTATATTGTTCAATACCATAAATATAATATAAAGTAGCACCCAGACTTTGGTGATCTACACCAGGGTTTCTCAACAGTGGGCCATGTGACCCCCCAGGGAGCCACAGCATGTTCTAAGGGGGCCACAGAGATTTATTTTTGTTTTGGGGAGCCACAACACAGCTTAGGGGGGCCACGGGCATTTACAAAACGATACAGGAAAGAGCATAATGGCGGACGTCACGCAGCTATTTTTTGTAAATCCATAAATAAAATAAATTACTGGCATTCTAGATTCGAAAATCTCGAAAGAGCTATAAAAAGGTGGGTTTTTGAAATTATAATTTTCATGGTAAGAAAAAACAATGGTATGGGGGCCACAGAAAAATAAAGACACTCAAAAGGAGCCACGCTCCCAAAAAGGTTGAGAAACACTGATCTACACCACCCTATAGCAGTGGTTTCCAAACTTTATATATCTAAGCCTCCCTTTCAAAAAAAATATTCCCACATCCCCACCTTTTTAAATATAATAATAGACACGTATTTAATATTTAAAAAAATCACAATTGACAGAATAATAACAAGGTTCCGTTTTATACATATACAATATTGTTTGTGATACTATTAACACAATGCTTATAAAATCTTTTTTTGTAAATTTGATTTCCATGGCTTCATTTTTTTTTGCATTTTCAACGCAGAATGTTATACAAAAAAACATTTTTTAATATACATATTTATACACTACTGCCATATTGTTGAGTTACAATATGATGCCAGCTTTTTTTTTAAATATATGTATTATGAAAATTAAATTTCTGTTAATTGTTTCACGTCTTCCTTGCCTATAGTCCGCAACTCCCAATTTGTAAATCGCTGTTCTATTATAGCATAATTAACGAATGAAAATAAGGTTTTGAAATACTGGTACGTTTCAGCTTTTTATTACACGTAATATTTTTTTTCGAATTGACCATCGTTTTAGCAGATTTTTCTTAGATATTATCATAATATCATTATTTCAAATTTTTTTATGAATTGATAATTGTTTTTTACTTAGTTTAACAAAACATTCAGAATTGGTTAACATTGTACAAATCATGTCGAGATTTATTTAAACATACATTCGCGCTATGTTACCTACGCCAGTGCTTCTTAACCTTTTTATTCTACGGCCCCCTAAATCTGAAAAAAATAATCCGCGGCCCTCACTACAAAACATGTTCTGCGGCGGCCCCCGGAGAAATTCCGCGGCCCCCAATCTGGGAAGCACTGGCCTACGCGAGTCTTGTGGAAAATATTCCCAAGAGTGATCACGCTATAAATAAAATGTTATTATCAAAATAAAAAAAACCAACACCTGTACAAGAGTTTCCTACGTTTTATTTTCATTGCGAAACTTTGGGACCTTGTTAAGCCAGTTTTTCGACTAGACCGCCCGTTTAACGAGCCAGTTAAAAATCAAGTTTAATTTTAATGAACGCCCACTTCTTTTTATTAATGGTTTATTTTTAATTAAACGGTAGCACGGCTTAGAATTAAAATACTTTTATACCTGTTAAAACATTAGTATATAATTAACTTACGAATATAAATTGCACACAATCACCGAGCGTCATTTAATATTCTTAGATAAAATCATAATTACGTATTTAAAATGTGGGTTATTTCTCTTACGTAAGTTTTTAGTTTCTCAATCATACACATTTGAAGTTATTATTACGCGAGCGTGTTTTGTTCTATTTTCAGGATGACCGTGAGCTTATAACACCAAATACTACATGTTATATTTAATACATATTTGTCTTATGTCTTAACTGTTAGCAAATAAAAATGACCTTGTTAAATTTTAATGTTATGATTTTTCCGCAAAAATATGCAGGTATTTGATACGTTATTAATTTAACATTACACATGTTCGACAATCAGTTCTTCCAACGATACATATTTCATGTTTTGCTGTTGATATTTGAAGTCTTTTCCATCGGCAGCTGCTTAAAAACAAACTCGTAAATTGTCCGTACTGCAAACTATCGAGATTAGAATCTTCAGACCATTTGATTTTTCAATCGACGTTTGAGTTTCTATCCAAGAGTGTATTCGTTACTGGATAATTTTCTCAAGTCTGTCTCTTACCATGTCGTCAAAACTATCGGAAAAAAATTGAGTAACAATGCTTTCTTAATAGCATTTATATGTACTTCTAAGCAAAAGAAAGATTAAGCGGCTGACTTATTACTGTGTTTCATTTTAATTCAAATAATACAATATTGCATTTTGATTATATCCGTCGAAACATGTTCATTGATATATTATATAATATGTATTCATTAAATTCTGATTTATTATATTCGAAGTTCACGTTTACCCACTATGAGGGTGTAATTTAATACTAGCTTTTACGTTTTTTTCCGCTCGCAATTTGCGTCTGAAATAGTGTACATTTTAAGGTTAATTGAAGGTCTTTAAAAATGGTTTACTAACTTCGATGACATACACGGCCAAACCTTCAGATAAATTGATTGAACAAATCAAAACATTGAAACTAATACGCGTAATTATTTAAATAGGAAAAATACGTTTTTCTTTTATTTTCATTTTTTCGTCGTCCCCTTTAAAAACATTTAATAAGGGTTTCATTGTATATTTATAATAAATTCTACGTACATTATTTTTTTCCGTATATGTGTAATTCGATACGTAATCAAATTATACATAATAAAAATATACACCCTTTTTTCAATGGTTTATACACTATTTTTTTAATTTTATTTTTTTGACCATGTCCGCTTCCAATGTGGAGCATATGGACTCCTAATGGAATTTATCTCAACAGAAGTGTTTCTACGAGAACTGCTTGTTACTCAGTTGCTCAACCTCTCATTTTCCGAAGAGAGTAGGAATAGAAGAATAGGGCTAGGACAAGACTAGTGGTTAGCTAATCTCTCTCGATACGCCCCGTTTATATGATATAATGGGTGGGAGGGGCAATTCAAGACATCGCATACATCCATGCCTTTGAACTGAAATTCATAAATCGATTGAAAAATCAATTTATAAAACTGTCCGTACTGGGATTCGAACCTGTGACCTCCGTAGCCGAAGCCAACAACGTTGACCTCTCGACCACGCAGGTGGCACTATAAAAAACATTTAAAAAAATTGGCACTTCAGTTAATATATTTAAATTATTTGCTTTACCATTTTGCAAATGCTACTATTTTAGACCCGGATTTCGCTCTTTCAATATCTATCTTCAAACGTTAATAAAATCGATGCACTCGAACCATGTTCCAAACTCTATCATTTTCTCATTTAAACTAAATTATGATTTTTCGCTCCCGATGTTTTATATTACTAAGTATTCATATACAATCTGTTATAAATAACCAGTTTACTTATATTTCTAAATCATTATATTTATTTTCAAAGGAGTAGTCAATGGTAATTCATCAACGCCCTTCAAACTCTCATCATGAATATAATAAAACCGGCTACATGCTCCTTTTGTAACCGGATAAAATAATCATTCAAATGGCTAGCGTCTGTCTATCTATCCTATAAAAAATATTACTTGAATTAGTTTATTCATAAATGCTGGCAGTTGATGCGGGGACCCTCCGCTTCGTTGTATTATTCTCATATAAATTGATTTAAATCCATTCCCGCCAGTTGGTCGACCCTAGCTATTAAACTCATTTAGAGGTCGAATTTAGACCCTGTTGTATTTATTTTGTAATCGTATGACTTGAATTTTTTTACCACTATTGAAGACGAATTCTGTTTTTTGTAATTATATTTTAAAAACGATAATCAATACTCGTTTCTTGATTAACAATTCTTTGTGAAGCAAATTTTAAATTCAAACGTTAGAATAATGAGAAAATTTGTTTTATAGTACATATAAAATATAACCATTTTGTGGAATGTAAATAATTTGTTGGAAAGGGATAATTTATCCGCCGTTACAGTTGACTTAAATTTAAGATGTAACTTAAGATTTATTTATAATGTAATTATCGGCTCCGTGGTGCAGTGGTCAACTTCGTTGGCTTCCGTGATGTATATCACGGGTTCAAATCTCAATACGAACAGCATTTTTTCAATCGATTTATCTAGTTCTGTTAACAGTAATTGCTGTTTGCGAAGTTCGAAATTCCTTCCCACCCTTCCAATCTTAACAATGGTGCTTACCAAAAGCGATTAGCTAACCTCTAATCCTCTAATCCTGTATCTTAACTTTATATCTCACCTATTTTTTTAAAAAAGAATAGAGGTTTAACATCTAAGTAACAAGCAGTTCTCGTAAAAAAAAAAAATTTTAGATACCTCCATTAAGAGGCCATATGATTCACATTGAGAGCGAAAATGGGTGTAAAAAAATACACCACTGACATCGAGATGATTTTAGACTTTTGTCTGCCGTAGAAAAAAGTATGTTTGTACCTATCACAACTGGTGTAATTTGCAATTATTAATTTAATTAGTTATTGAAGAGGTAACTCGTCACTGGCGTGTTGAGCACGAAAAATTTGACGAGATATCTCGTCTGTGACAGCCATCCAGTTAACACGATAGCGAGCTGAGCTTAAGTATATTTACGTTAATTTTCGTGTACTATTCAATGATCGTGTTTTCTCGTAAACAGTTTGTTGTCACTAGCATAGAATCTTTATAATGGTATTCACCTTTATTAACTGCGTAATACAAAATATTGAGCGTTAAATATTAATAAAATTGTGGAATTAGTACAAAAAAAGTGTTAATTAATAAATTAATTAATATTTAAAAAAAACTATAAACATCAAACGTAAAAATAATAAGTCAAAATAAAACTATTCATAAATCATTTTCATGTCCTGATTTTATGCATTAATACAGTCATAGTTTTATTCGATGTTATATATATAATACATTTGTTCTTGGTACTTTATACTGAATATGAAGAGAATCAGAATCACTAATATATAGCGTTTTGTTTAAACGGCCATGATTTATATACTGATGGCGTTCATCGCATGATTATTAAACGTTTATTTTGGTCAAAGATACAAAAATAGTCTGCGGTATAAAGAATCGTTATGTGCTTTTGTAGAGTACCAGACTAAAGATGTCTACGACGCGACTTCATACAACTTGTAGCACCTCCACGCTGCTAATTTTCAAAGACTGCAATTTGTTTGACAATGTAGTCATATTTGCGAGTGTTGTCTGACTTCTGTCTACGACTCTACACAGTTTTTTTTACAACACTTATTTACAGACGAAAATTTAATTAAATCTCTTTCAAATTATTGTATGTAAATTCATTTTAACAATCATATACAATTATGATCTTTGTTTATTTCACAAAGAATAATGTTATCTTTTCTAAAAATATTTATGTATAAAAAACAAAAGATTTTTTAAAACGGAACCAATTTTCATTTATATTAATTATGTTTTATTAGCGATACATTTAAATTCATTAATCTCAATGTTTTTCTCAATATTTTTAAGTTGCGCACTGTCAATACTTTAAAATGACAATAAAATACAATGGTTGAAAATGCTCGTGATGAGCGAAACCAGTTCTGATGAGATAAAATAAATGTGTAAATAGTACTAAGTCTTTTTTGGTTTAATCTATTACGGCAGCATAACGTTTAATCTTTCGTAAAGTAAAACGTTTTAGTCTAACCGGTAAAAATCATAGCATATTATTACGTAAACGCTTGTATAACATCATTTTCAGGTTTAATAAATATCAAACAACATTGTACGGAGCGCTGCGTCGATTTCCTCGCAAATTTAAATTTTCCGGTGAAAATGGCGCCGCTCTTGCTCTAACCGGGCGCTGATGATGTTGTGATTGAATCATACCTGCTGCTGCTTCTGTACACCTCGACGCCGATGGCTGTATTCTGGGACGGATGATTCTCAAATTATTCATAGATTTTCAGTTCGCTTTCTTATGTCTTAATCTTTGTTATGGTCTGTCTGCTTGTAATATGCTTCCAGTACAATTCACTAGAACATTTTTTCGCTCAGTATTCCAAAAAAATATGCTTCTATTATTTCTTAACATTTTGTTGATTCCGGGATATATGATACTTTAGAAAAATCTACCTTTTCTATTAATATAACACGGTGAATCCAACATTTTACGTTTTTGAAGGAACCGACGAAATATAATCTAATTAGAGGTGTTAATTATATAATCTAATTAGAGAGGATAATTAAAATTATTTGCATCAATTTAATGGATTGAACTTAAATTTAGTCAAGATTTAGACGTGTAAGTTATCAAAGACTCTAAAATAGTCTTAAATAACCCCAAGTTACCGTAAAATTTACGTTGAATTTTGTGTTTTTCAGCCGCGAATTGCAGGAAATCAAAACTTAAAAGCGGGTATCAAATGTTATTAAATTAAACGGAAATGCAAAAATTAAATTAGGGTTTCACTGTAATACTATCGGTAAACGAAAAATTATTACCCTAAAGTATTTATTGTGTTGGGTTCTATGGTGCAGCGGTTAGCTTTGTTGGCTTTTGTGCTAGATCTCACGGGTTCGAATTTCAGTACGAACAGCATTTTTTCGATCGATTTATCGACTTCTGTTCGAAGGCATGGGTGTTTGTGATGTCTTGTGACCCCTGGGTCTGGTCACAGAGTAAGTCTTTAAACCGGGTATTTTTTACACATAACATTAAAAAGGGAACTTAGACAGGAACAAGCAGACAATGGTTTCCATGAAAAAATCAACAGTTTTTAAAGGAAAAAAAGACATGGATGTTTGTGATGTCTAAAACTCTCTCCCTCCATTTCCGATCCTTTAATAACGGGGCGTAGCGATAGCGATTAGTTAACCATTAATCCTGTCCTAGCCTTATCTCTTTGGAAAAGAGAGGTTGAGCGACTGAGTAACAAACAGTTCTCGTAGAAAAAGTTATATTGATATACCTTCATTAGGAGGCCATATGTTCCGCATTGAGAACGGATATGGATAAAAAAATGTGTAAACATATATTGATTGTCGTGTTTTACCATAACATGACATTAAATTTTATCGAAATTCTACGGAAAATAATAACATGATCTGTACTTCGTTGCTCATTAATGGGTTTTGCAATAATTGTATTTTTTATTTATTTTATGACTGACGAATAGATAACGCGTGCATCATATGTGAGTAATTATTTAACGATAAACTATAGCAATCATTTTACATAACAAAGTATTACTTCATCTAATAACATATACTTCCACAAAGAATATCATTTAGTCACTACAGTTTATCGACAACAGCTGCTGAAACCAAAAACTTCCGGAATATTCGATAGTAAGCAATGACAGTGTTGCAATGAATACTGACCACATATTAATTTCAGTACGGCGATTCAGTGATAATTTCTTGAGAAACACTAATGACACATGCTTCTTGTAAACAACGAATTCGGTTCAAATTATCTTCACATCCGTCCAATCAGTTTACAACATGCAAAGTTTGATAGCCGTTGACTTTGCGATAAATTGAAGCGCCCGCGACCCGCGCCCGCCCTGCCTCGATAGCGAAAGCTCTTCCGTCCCTGTTCAGCTCGGTCCTCGCGAACCGGCGACAGTAATACTTCACTTTCGCTGCCCTCAGGCTGCTTAACTTTGACAGATTTTTGACATCAGTCGAATTTTTCCCGCTGAAAAATTACACGTAACGATATTTCTTACGCCTCAAAAAGTTCAAGCTGTTTTTCAAATTAGGATATATTTTTACTGCTGTTAGTGATTCGTTATTAAATCGTTAGACACTTAACTTACTGCAAGTCCTTCAGATCTAAAAAGTTAACAGATATTCTTTAAACTTCGTTAGTTTTTTTTAAATTGGAAGGTTCAAGAATAAATAAATAATCTATTGTATTGTTTGTTGGGATGGTTTTTAGCCAATGGAGTCGTTGGTAAGTCTATTATTTATTTATTTAATTATTCAAACAAGGAATGTCGTTTTTAAGTTGTCCACTGTCAATACTTGTTGGAAAGGCACTATATTAAAAAATAAACCCTTTTTAACTAATTTTACATTTATTATGATCAGGACTAGTTCCACCCATCGGCGGTTATGATCATGTTAAATAAATATGGAATTAATACAAGTGTTTTTTTTCTATTCAAATAAAACGTATGTCTTGTTATCCTTTTATTATGTCTACGTTATTTCAAAACATCAAAGTAAGTCATAAGAATTCTTTACATCAACTAATTATAACGTTGCAATGGCTGAAAGTTAAACAACACCATACATAATAAAGTGTTTTTCGTTTTCTTGTTGATAATAATATTTTTCATTCTCCGCTACATGATAGTCAAACAAAGTTTTGTCAATTTTTTCTAGTTTCTTCTTAAACCACCATTGAAGTTTAACATTAAGTAACTACTTTAATACAATGAATGAATGAAAGAAAATATCCAAAACATCCTAAAATCATCACAACGTTTAATTAGTTTTAACTTGTTGGAATTAATATAAATATTCCAGCACCTGTCTTATTTTTTGATACATAAGTCTTTGTTTGCTTATATAATTTCAAGTCATCAACAGTAATGATATATTACAGAAACATTTAATACATTTTATAAATTTTCTATTCAGTTCATCATAAATACCTGACGACTTTTTTTATAAATTAGGTGTATTATTGAAATCGACTGAAACTTTGTACATACTTTGTAGACCTCAAATCAATATTTGTAATTTATTAAAGGTCAATATTTCTACCCACGCAACTAATCAATCGAAATTCATTTCGGTAATCCGTGTAATAGATATATACTCAGAAGGATAATTCATTTTGTATTGTCATTTTTAATTGATTCTAGTGTGCACGTATTTTGTCTGACATAACATTGCCTTTAACTAGATAATACTGTGGGCACCGTATTTAATATGTTTGAATTATTCCTTGATGTAATGGAATAATAGTGGTTGGACGATCATCGTAATCTTTATAATGGATTTACGTCATGTAATTATATGAATCAAATACAAGGTAAAAAAAGTCGTAAAGTACAAAACATAATTCTAAACTATGCACTCGTTTGTTTCAATATTGATTATTTTCGTAGCGGAATCGTTACATTAGGTGTTGAGTAATCGTTGTGAAATAGTATCGAAATGTTTCTAATTTCTCGTTTAAATTTAATTACCATCAAACAGGTACCCTTAAAAATCTACAAAAAAATTAAAATAATCTAAAATTGGTTTTGTTTTGTTGCTGGAATGCATTGATGTATTTTGACTATTTGTGAAAAAAGATGTCATCTCAAGTACATATACTCAAATACTATTCTAAAACAAAACGTGTTATAATAAAAGTGCTAAAATGGGCCTAATATTGGGATTTCAAAATTACCGAGCAAAAATTTCTCACTACCGAATTCCGTATTTATACAGGATTTTATGTTAAACGTTCAATCCCGAGATCACATGATTGAAAAATTGTCGAAAAAAAGGGAGGATGTCATGGTTTTCTTTATTGCAGCCTTATTTTAAATCAGATAAATGAATGTGACCTTTAGAAATGAAAAGGTTCCCCACCCTGATCTAGATCATCTCGAGAAGAAAGACATCACGAATACTCATGCCCGCGATCTTGTGATAATTAAAAAAAAAGTTTTTATATTCACATTGCCGGAACTAAACCCTTAAATATATGGTAGAGATCTTATCCAAATACCGACCGACCAGACCGAAATATTTAACATAACTTATAATGTTTGGCTGTGTGTTAGCCAATGTGGAAACGCATCATTCAACTCTTAAATTAAATCTTCGAATAAGAGAGTTTGAGATACCTTTATTTAGAGACCGCATGCAACACAGCGGACAGCGGACATGGGTTTAAAAAAATAATGTTGAAACACTGTACATTGAAACCTAAGCACGGTATCGCGATAATATGTCTCCTATCATTGATTTCACGTGTATCTTCAATAAACATTTCACGATAGTGTCGATGAAAAGTGCCGTGTACTAACCGTGACGTAAAGTTATCTTTTTGATCCGGAAAGGTTGAAATCTCTTTCAATCAGTTTGTCAGGCGGTGACACTCTTATTAGCGCTCCTTTTTGTTGAAGAACCAAAACCACTTCAACGCCGAGAATATCTCTATAGTCAGCCACTCCTATACCCTCACACCCAAGACTTACAAAGTCAACATAAAGACGAAATTCTGTACCTACTATTGATCTTAGATAGATGTTGGAATTTACTTCGACACTTTATGTTAGTTTATCTTTGCCCGTCCGCTCAAAAATATATGAATTTATGATTCGTGAAGGTGACGAATGTATTATTTAAATATTCTACATTTTTTTGAACTGGATAATCAGATACACTCTTCCTATAATGTTTAATCTTCAGTGATTGTGTCAGCCGAGAAATCTTCATTTTGATATAAATATTTCACTTGGTATTTTACTGTCTAAAATAGGGGTGGGGAACCTTTTCTTATCTAAAGGCCGCATTTTTTTTCTGATTCTACATAAGGCCGCAGTAAACATTGACCAGGGAATTTATGGTCAGAATATGTCAGGAATTTACGATTTTACATAAATTTACAGAATTACAGAATTGTACAGAAGGCCGCACCAGAGTAGCCAAAAGGCCGCAGGTTCCCCACGCCTGGTCTAGAATATCAGAAACAACCGTGCTGTATTATTTTTTTTGATTTCTATAAAAAAACTTTTTAGTTGCTTACTGTTGTATTAGAATCGGTCGCAATTTTTTTTTAGTTGTTTCCTAGCTTGCATAATATTAGGGATTGTTATAACGATATTGAAAATATTAATACCGGTATTACAAAAAAAAAATGACCAATTGTGATCTCAATACCGGGTGAGTAAATAAAAATCGATATTTTATATAAAATACCATCCTTAAAAATATATCATAATCATAAATGGTTTCTTATAATAATAATAATACATCATTTAAAAGGGTTATCAATTCTGGAATCTGACACAACTTTTGACAGACAGACAATAAAATATTTCAATTCATCGCGAACAATTTTATTTAACGATGTGATAATTTCTTATGTACATTCAATATTGGGTTTTGATTGATTTTCAATCCCAAAATACCGGTATTTTTGTATTTTTATAATTGGTATTTCGGTATTGAATAAATCAATATCCCGATATCGGTAATACCGATATTGCGATCTCTAGATAATCGCGTTTGTATTTTTTTTAACCTAAAACGTACTCATCTTCATTAAACACAGCTTGGAAGAGAAAATAATAAAATTATACATGAATACAATTCATTAAAGTATCGTCTCGTTTTGTGATAAGTAATCTCTGAACTAAGCCAAGCATTCAATATTGATATTCAATAATCTCTTTGTGTGATGTCTGTGAAGATTTAAAAAAAATCAATTAACCATTATCAACTTTCATTTGAGTGCTACGTCATTTTTAATGCTGTCATTAGTTTTATTTGCAAAATAATGTACATATATATAATAATATGTTCGAAAGGAAATAATGTTCGATTAAATTGTATATTTATTGTATTTCTTTTGCACGTTCATGTTACTGAATTATTTATACTCACATGCTTTTCTGTAAAAAAAATATGCAATAGTGTTTATTTCGACTACATACTATAATTTTCGTCTTACATTTTTTTATCAAAGGGAGAGATAAGTCACTTTTAGGGTGTTCACTGTCAATACTTGGTGGAAAGGCATTATAATAATAAAAAACACAATATTCCTTTGTACATCATTCCACTTTATTTATTCTAAATTTATTAATCTGAGATGATTTTTCAATTATATGTTAGATTTGTTAAACATTTTAATTTTGTGTTATTTTAGAATCACTTTTAATGTAATTGGTAATTTTTTTTCAATGGGAATTGTTGTTTATAACTGTTCATTTTTGTATAAATAGCATTGTCAAATTATATTTCTTATCAGTTGACGATGCTCGTAATGAGCGAAACCGCTCCTGACATATTAAATAAAGTGGAATGAAGTACAAAGGAATATTGTGTTTTTATTAAGGAGAGATAAGTATTTTCGTTTTTTTGTGCGTGTAAATTCACGAACCCCTTTTTTCCTGTGTAAATAAAAGTTTTATTTGTAATATTTTTCGTTGTATTAGAATAACAAGCTCGACTATAGTTGATTTGATTTATTACCGTGATCAAACCTATTCATAATTTTAACCCCTTTTGATTGAATTGCCCTATTAAACTCATCCGTCAGCGGTCCTATCCCAAAGAAATCCCCCATGCTGGTGCAATTATTATCATTCTTAAGATATTTAACTCAATCAACGCTCTATGACACTTGCCGTCTCTCATCTTAATGTCTACCTCTATAATTCTCTATCCACTCGACGTTACGGTAAAAGTGAAGTTGAGACACACCACACGCACTCTCTAATTGGTGAGACTGCACATAATAACGTTTGCCTGCGTAGTAAACACACTTTTAATGCTTCCATTCACATGGAAAGTTACATCATAACTGGCGTGACAGTCATAATCGTTGTGATTAAGTTAGTAGATAAGTGTATGTTGCGTGGATTGTGGTCTGTTTTAATGAATGATTTCATTTTTCAATAAGATTTCTTACTATTCCAACTGCGTTTCGTCATAAAAAGACAACATCGAGGTTGCTAACTCATACAGCAACCCATTAGTTGAGATTACAAAACTACAATTTTCGATGGATTCGGCGGTAACTTTATGAATGTTTGTTGTGTTAGTTTTTCGTAAACTTTGCGATGTTCTGTCTGATGATGCTTCTTAACGAGACTATACACGTGACACATTTCGTAACACACCAAGTGGAATAACAAAGCTAACAAATTTAATTTTACATTTACAAAACTTCTTTTGAAATTGGTGAAATATATTGTGGGACTCAACATATGCACTGCCTTTTATTGTCAATAATTAATTATATGTTATTAAAATTGTATTTAGTAATCAATCGTTTGTCATTCTTTTTGTAATTATTTTGTCTTGTAAAAGTTCTTAAAAAACGGACATTTAGTTTTTACCATACAGTGCCACCACAGTATTGGCAACTTTTTTGATTTCAAATTACTCCAACGGTGAAAAAAAACTCATCTCAGTTATAAATTCCTTATGTGTATGTGTGTTGAAGTATTATTTATCATAGGAGGAGGTTATGGTTCTCGAAACTACCCCGTTAAATCCACCAATGCACACCATGCTTGTAAGTTCGTATAATAATACAATTAACCCAGAGTTACTATTACCAACAAATAAACCTGTATATATAATATTTATATCACTGTGTACATACTATCATATGTTGCGCTTAAAAAATGTGACTATACGTCATAATTTAAAATTGATTGTGTATTCTTCATTCACCACAAATTGTACTTATCGTATATAATTCACATTGTAACAAAAATGATTTGTTACAATGAGGATGTAATTGCTTCAATTGTTTTTGTTCTTTGACGTGTTGTGTACTTGTAGTATTGTATAACAGTTATGACCACAAGCAATTAAATATACTTTGACGTTTTTAAAACAATTATTAAAAAAAATAACCTTCCCAATAACTTTTATCTCCCCAAAAATGTGGACCAATGAGTTGCCCGCATATACGATGTTACGTCTTGAAAACACCACTTCGACTTATAAAACTGTTTCAATTTCATAAGGAAAACGAATAATAATCATCGTTTACATATCAAATGTAAGTTAAAAATATCAGGACCGGATTCGTTAGATCACGAGCATTTAAGACTACAATTTTCATTCTTGTTAAATAAATTCAATATTTGAGAAATTGTAAAAAAGAGTGTTTTATTTGTTAATACAATGCCTCTTCATCAAGTATAAACTGTGGACACATTCAAAGTGATTAAATATTAAAGCTACGAAAAATAAAAGTCGTGCCTTCCATGCTATTGTTTTCTTTGGTCTAAAAAGAATATACTATAAATTTTAAATTTGAATCATTCAAATTATGTACACTCCCACAGATTTTGTCACTAACGACCCGGGTTTCGCCTTTCGGCATCTTCAGGCGTTCAAGCGCACGGATGAACTTGAACTGACGCTTAGTAAATGGATGTTTCGTGTTTATATATTAAATAAATGTATCACTGAGTCTAAAGCCATCGCTGGCGAAAAAGGGTAAGCTCATGGGAATTCCCAAAGATTTGAGTAGTGAGTGGTTTTTAGAATTATATTTATTTGTTTGTCGGCAAAGGTTTTATGATATTATTTATGATATTATTTATATAGGGTATAGAAGCGGAGACCCAGGAAGGCCTAATATCTCGTTCAAAATCGGAAGACTATGTAACTGTGCCCTATTAATTTCTAAAATTTCCTGGAAAAAGAGCTTATGACTGTCCGTATTTGGGTGTAACATTTTTATCCCCTGTTCCTGATTGAACACGTGTCCTTCCGAAATTAAGTGATTAGCAAAAGTAGACGTGTCCTTTTTCAGTCTAAAGGCTGCCATATGCTCTAATACCCTGATTTTTAAAGTCCTCTCTGTTTTGCCGATATAAAATTTATTACAACAAGAGCATTGTAATCTATAAATTCCAGATTTATTTAGGTAATGTATTTTATCTTTATTGTTAACTAATAATTTGCCTAAAGAGCTTTTACAGTAAAAGGCTGGTCTAACACTATCAGCTAGTTGTTTTTTAATTTTAAGACTAGTATTTCCTAAATAAATGATTCTACGCCAATACCTAGTATGATCTATGTCCTTTGACAATGTACCTTGAAATAACATTTTTTCTGCAAGTTTAGTTTGTTTTTTTGATAAAAGATTGTCTATAAGAGACATATCGTATCCATTGTTGATGGCGATTTGTTTGATGATTTTTAATTCGATATTAAAGTTCTTTTCATTCAAAGGAACACTCACAAGTCTATGAATTTCTGAATGAAAAGCGGCTAGTTTATAAGAAAATGGGTGCATTGAATCCTTATGTATCACTGTATCCGAAAACGTAGGCTTCCGAAATATTTTAAATTCGTGAGAACCGTTTTCAATATTAATATTTAGGTCAAGAAAGTTAATATTCTTGCCTCCGACTTCTAACGTGAATTTAATATTTTTATCTAATGAATTTATAAAGTTATGAAAGTTAGTTATTTGTCTATCCGTTCCATTAAACAAGCAAATAATATCGTCTACATATCGGAACCAATAGACTATAGGTTTGGCTTCTGTTTTGTTTCTAAAAATTTTATCTTCTAAATGGTTCATATAAAATTCAGCTAACAACGGCGACAGACAGTTTCCCATCGCAAGGCCTTCTGTTTGTTTATAAATTTTATTGTTAAATTGGAAATAATTCTGGCCAACGCAAACATCTAATATATTTAGTAACTCTTTTGTTACTATTGGGTTGACTCTACTATTGGGTAGAGTCAACCCAATAGTAACAAAAGAGTTACTAAATATATTAGATGTTTGCGTTGGCCAGAATTATTTCCAATTTAACAATAAAATTTATAAACAAACAGAAGGCCTTGCGATGGGAAACTGTCTGTCGCCGTTGTTAGCTGAATTTTATATGAACCATTTAGAAGATAAAATTTTTAGAAACAAAACAGAAGCCAAACCTATAGTCTATTGGTTCCGATATGTAGACGATATTATTTGCTTGTTTAATGGAACGGATAGACAAATAACTAACTTTCATAACTTTATAAATTCATTAGATAAAAATATTAAATTCACGTTAGAAGTCGGAGGCAAGAATATTAACTTTCTTGACCTAAATATTAATATTGAAAACGGTTCTCACGAATTTAAAATATTTCGGAAGCCTACGTTTTCGGATACAGTGATACATAAGGATTCAATGCACCCATTTTCTTATAAACTAGCCGCTTTTCATTCAGAAATTCATAGACTTGTGAGTGTTCCTTTGAATGAAAAGAACTTTAATATCGAATTAAAAATCATCAAACAAATCGCCATCAACAATGGATACGATATGTCTCTTATAGACAATCTTTTATCAAAAAAACAAACTAAACTTGCAGAAAAAATGTTATTTCAAGGTACATTGTCAAAGGACATAGATCATACTAGGTATTGGCGTAGAATCATTTATTTAGGAAATACTAGTCTTAAAATTAAAAAACAACTAGCTGATAGTGTTAGACCAGCCTTTTACTGTAAAAGCTCTTTAGGCAAATTATTAGTTAACAATAAAGATAAAATACATTACCTAAATAAATCTGGAATTTATAGATTACAATGCTCTTGTTGTAATAAATTTTATATCGGCAAAACAGAGAGGACTTTAAAAATCAGGGTATTAGAGCATATGGCAGCCTTTAGACTGAAAAAGGACACGTCTACTTTTGCTAATCACTTAATTTCGGAAGGACACGTGTTCAATCAGGAACAGGGGATAAAAATGTTACACCCAAATACGGACAGTCATAAGCTCTTTTTCCAGGAAATTTTAGAAATTAATAGGGCACAGTTACATAGTCTTCCGATTTTGAACGAGATATTAGGCCTTCCTGGGTCTCCGCTTCTATACCCTATATAAATAATATCATAAATAATATCATAAAACCTTTGCCGACAAACAAATAAATATAATTCTAAAAACCACTCACTACTCAAATCTTTGGGAATTCCCATGAGCTTACCCTTTTTCGCCAGCGATGGCTTTAGACTCAGTGATACATTTATTTAATATATAAACACGAAACATCCATTTACTAAGCGTCAGTTCAAGTTCATCCGTGCGCTTGAACGCCTGAAGATGCCGAAAGGCGAAACCCGGGTCGTTAGTGACAAAATCTGTGGGAGTGTACATAATTTGAATGATTCAAATTTAATATTGAAATTCCACCAAGCACCTTCAGTCGAAATCTTAAATTACTATAAATGTGTTTATCGCCGCAGTGTACTATGTAGATTTTATAGACTATCATGCTGGTAAATCTTTGTAGTATTAATACACCTAATAAAACAACCTTCCCACTTTTTTTGTAAATCGATCGGTCTTTTACCTTAATATAATTACGAATATTCTTGGAACCACAGCATGCGATCAGTTTTCTTGAGGGGATCGATTTTACTTAGGCATGATTATGACGCCTGTCGATAATGTATTGACTGGCGAACGTCGTTATTCGTCAATAATAATTATTTTACCCAATATCTGCAAAACGCAACTCCACCTAGCTATTTTCTAAATCATGCCAAATCTCAGCACGCAAACCCTTAATGGGTCAATTTATTTAGCGCACAACCGTAATGTGATTATTTTTCCAGAAAGGTGAAGTCGAAGTTTTCAATTATATTAAGATTTAGGTATTAACTGAATTTTCTTTGTATTTCTATTTTAAAAAGCATGCATAATTTAACACTTTCAAACCAATTACTATATTTTATCAGCAATCCATTTACTGCAATACCTCAGAACTATTACGCAATCACTACCCATCATACAATTGTTATATGCAATAGATGGTAGCTATTATTTATCTTTTTGGTTCAAAAATCTATTAGACAATTGAAGAAAAAAATATAGTGCAATTTGAAATGAATTAAGAAAACAAAAAAAAACACTCTTGTTCTTTTTTCACAATTATTTACTGTGATCAAGACTGGTTTCGCTCACAATGAGCATTTTAAACTGATAAAATAATATATATTGACACACATTAAAGATACATTAGGGTTATTATTTATTTATTTATTGTTCAAAATTAAAATTATATTACATGACATAACAGCTGACGCCTATTTGCCATGTACTTGACAAATATAATGAGACAAAATATAAAATAAAACTACATAATACATCAAAATCAACATACAAAATCAAGAAATAAAATAGTAAAATTTAACAAACAGTTCACAAATACTATCACTAAAAATGTCCACTTCTCTAGGCAATGAGTTGATCAATCGAACGGCCCTTGGAACTGGTGACTTATACCTCCTAAGCGAGGTATATTTTTTTTAGAAACAAAAGTTTTTGCTCATAGTTTCGCCATCATAGTCAATGTTAGTGATAATTATTTAATGTTTGTATTATTATCTATAAATTCTTTGGTCAATTGTTTGCAACGCTCTTATTAGTATTTCTTGATTTGTATAAATAGCTTTGAATCAATAAATTATTTATTCTTTTATAGGTTGAATTGCCAATGCTAGCGATTAGTACAAGTCCTTGCAAATAAAAAAATCTATGTATAATATTTTGTTGTTCTTAAATGTAAATTCACACTATATTCAATATAGATATAGGCGATCTTTTTAAATACACAACTAGAAAAATTATCCTATCTATACTATAGATAATTCAACGCTACATTCAACCATATTCGATTAGAAAGCCTTTTGTGATTTCTAATACCTTTATTTTATTATACCGTATATAACAACGCGTGTACTTTAAAGAATCAAAATTCTCGACATTCAATTTATATCATTTTTTTTCGTTTCAGAATCCAGTGGATGATATTTTTGCGCGTGCGCTGAAGGAACGCCTTGGACTGAAAACGGACGGTAAGTTAATAATTTATTATTGAAAATATCAATCAATATTGCTTGACCTTTTTACAGGCATATCAAAACTATTATATTGAAACCACACATAACGTTTCCACAATCTAATCTGAAAATAATTCTACACATTCGTGTGTTGCACATTTTATTATGTGATCACGATTTTATTACGAATGCACCAACAATAATTTACAATTGGTTTCATTTCTTGCTATCTTTCTTCATATGTTGTTTTGTCTATGACACGAACATCTTTGCTATTACACATATAATTAAAATGTTTTATTTTAGTAACAAGTGGTTCGTAATTCTCATAAGTTTTATGTACGTACTCGTTTTCTTTGCTTAAATCTTTCGTTATATTTGAGAAAAAGAAAGAAGTATCTACTTTGCGAATGGCTGCTCGAGAGCTCACTTTTCTTTCATATCACATACCAAGCTACTTTTAAACGATACTCTACCGAGAGAGTTCTCTTTTACAATCTTGAAATCCTTACAGTAAGAAAACGCCAAGTGCTGAGTTGGTTTCCCGCTTTTCCTCGCAGACTTTATCCTAAAAATATTTCAAGTGCGTTTTTCCTCCTCGCTAGCATGAAAAGGCGTTTCGTGTAACGAAAGATTAAGAACAAAAAGCTACGGAGAAACATTCATTAATTTTTTTAAATAATCACGCAGGCAATATAACTGTTGTGTATTTTTTTCCTTTAATAAAAAAAGTATTTTTACCGTTCACACTTACTTCAGCCTAAGATAATATCGACGTTCTATTATCGTCATCTAGGATATTGACGTTTTTAGTATATTGTCTGTGTGAAATTAACGTTTTTACAAAAATACTCACAAATATATTTTTTACACCATTTAATGACACTTTATACTCAAAAACGTCGTCTTTTAGTCTCATATTTTATAAAAGTAAAGAATTATAATTCATTTCTAAGTAAAAGTTAAATATTACAATAAAGTGTGTCTGAAGATGCGGAACACGTGTCACACCTAGTAATCAACTGTGGGCTTAGAATACGTTGACAAAAAGCTCGTTTAATCTCAGAGATGTTCACGTTGTACTGGAAAAGGGGTACTTTTTTTTAAAAAAAGTACTTTTTTGTCACTGCTATACATACACAATATACCGTTAAATGATTATTATCAATAGCTGAAAAATGTACTTACCTAATATTTCAAGAGTTTTAAGATTGACGTAGACATTTTTAGTATTCGTAATAAATTCAAACGTAGTACTTCTATCCACGTCAGAAATTGCAATTATGTACTGATTTGATTTAAGATAACTATGTTTTATTAATTTACCAAAAGACTCGCCGGCCCAAGTCGAATTTATCAAGGATCTCACGCGAACCTCTTCAGTCCGCCCCTGCTGGTATCGCGATGGAATAACAAAATTATTAATTTTAATCGAATATTATAGATGAATTTCCACCAAATTTCCGCTGAGTTAATCGAAAATATTACAAAATTTATATTTAATTTCAAAACATACCATTCACTTAATGGCAATACATATATTGTTAATATAATGTATTCTAATTGTAAATAGATATTCTTTCAAATAATTTGTCAACGAACATTAAGTTTTAAAGACTAGATTTAAAAGTGCTGTCTAAAAACTAAATTTCGTGCCATTCTCTCACACCTTATCTTGTTATTGTGGCTGAATCAATATAATCAATACATATACTATACGTAGCTGTAATATTTGACAATCAACGACTAGGTACGTAAGTAAGTATTCAAACACAAATTTGCATGGCGCAATTCAAAGAAAATATATACTTACTATTTTAGTAGATTTTCGAGGTCAAATGTTAGTTTCATGGACATTTAAATAATTTCCCTTCCATTGGAGGTTTTATTTGCTAGATTTTATTACTTTCCGACACGTGACGCTCCCTCCGCTTTAAACAGTGGCGTGGTTTTTTTTAAATTTAATTTTATCACAGGGTATAATATCAAAATAATAAATCAGTTGACAATGCTCGCCATGAGCTAAATCGGTCTTGATCATGATAAATTATAAAGGAATATCGTGTATTTTCTTAATACAAAAAAACATCCGTTAATTTTCATAATTCACCCTTATACTTTACATGAACACGAATATAAACTATCGTATAATAATCATAAGTCATGCAATCAAAACAATCGAATTCATAAAATAATACTACGGCCTGATAATGTTCCCACGTTTTTAAAATCAGTAGAGATGTCGGGTCCATGGCGCAGCGGTTAGCTTTGTTGGCGTCCGAGCCGGATCACACGGGTTCCGAGTCCCAGTGCGAACTGATTGTAATGTCTAAATATTTCCTCCCACTCTTCCGACCTTTTAATGACTAGGCGTAGCGAGTGCGATTTGCTAACCACTGGTACTGTCCTAGCCTTATCCTTCCATCCCTTCTGCTCTCTTTGAAAAACGAGAGGTTGAGCGACTGAGTGACATTTCAACAGTTCGTTGAAAAAATATCGTTGAGTTATCTACATTAGGAGACCATACTTTTGGACATGTATTTAAAAAAAGAGATTTCTTTGCTATGACCTATATAATTGATTTTTTAATGATTACATTTTTAATTATTCAAACATCATGTTACTCATGTACAAAAAATGTTTTATAATTTATAATTTCGACTAAGGTGCTTGATAGAATTTCAATTTCAAATTATCGTTAACGACGAGATTACAGTACAGAAGAGTACAGCATTCAGACAATTCAAATTTAAAAAATGTTTTATTTGTGTCATTGAAATTATTGTTTGGCACGCCATTTAAAATATTCACCCTCTACTACACACACTCCACTATCGTCGTAAAATACGCTCTACGCTCGATTTACAATAGCAATAGTATTACTTACTATAGCTGTTTTCCACCTGTTGTGACTAATGTCAAATATATTTAAGTGTGAAAAATCCCTACATTTGTAAACAACACACCTTTATGAATCATGTTAACAAAGTAGTAATTATTTTTTAAAAAAACACTGTTGATTATACAATTGAATGCTTTGTAACATAAAAAAAAACTATTACAACACTTTTCCAATTGAACATATTTTTTGCCATACTACCAAAACATCAATGCAATTTGAATTAAAATAATATTATGTTCAGTGACTCTCGGAGAAAGGGTAAGGATGGCTGTCAAGAAAGAATCAATACGCACATTAAAAAGTGATAAAGCATTTAAAAATTACGCCGACTTATTATTTACATTTTATTAGTGGTATAACAATACGTTTGCAATCATTTTAGTCTTTACGTAATACACCTGCTCTTTGTTGGTTTCGGAGAGTGGAACTATTTCCAAAATAGGTCATAATAAAACAATGCAATGCAACTAGAAATATAGATTTTGTAAGGGTGGGCGACTAGGTAGGTAAATGCATATTTGCAAACTGCAACAGCTGACTAGCGAACCGGGATACGAGGTCAACAAACGTAATGCATTTCCAGCGAATTGCTTTTTTTTATTTCGAAAAATAACTTTATTTTATCAGTAGTCGGAGACCTTAATAAGTTATTTGGCTGTTCAAGATAAAATTTGTATTAAAACTTAATTCAATTCGATAATTTGTTGGAATTGCTACAAATCTAACAATACACAATAATGCTATCACAATATAAAACATAAATTATTGATAATTATAGAATTTCTCAAGATTGTGAACATTCCAATAGCTGGGTAAAATAATAGAAAATATATACAACATTCCAAGTATTATTTTATTTACATTACGTTTTCCAGGATGTGTTTTGAGGTTCCGTGAGGAAATATCAATGGTTCCGAAATATCAAAAGTATTTTATCTGAAAATAAAGATATGTAAAAAAGAATTAGTAAAATTAATTTGGAAATGATGATTTAATGTGTTAGTATATGATACTTGAGCGAAACCTGTCTTGATCTTGAAAAATTAAAAGTGGAATTTATTACAGATGAATATTGTGTTTTTTTTAATATAATACCTTTTCACCAAGTATTGACAGTGAGCACCTTAAAAGTTATATCCATTCTGTTGTGTTTTACTATAACGTTAAGCGCTTACATGACAAACATACATATTTGTGTGTACATAACTTCAAAACCTTCGTTCAAACAGTTATTATTAGACATACATTTTGTATCCAAACGTTTTTATTGAGTAGTCAAAGGCTGTTTCCAACCTCGTATTGTCCGTCGCATTTTACCGCTTTCAAAACGGCCCCTGGCATCCTGTGATCGCGTTCAAACGCCGTAATAAAAGTCCATCTAGTGACGTCGCTTGTGACTTTTCCGCGCAGCTTATTTTCATTGTTCAAGTCGATCAATTTGTGCGTCCACTTTTACAAGGCGATTGTGTAACGAGGGGGAAGTTTAAGCAGCATTAAGTCCCCGAATAGAAACCCTAATTGACTTTGCTGACGTAGTTTTGACGTCATCGTCGACCGTTTACACTGTTAATGAAACGCTGTGTTTACTTATTTGCCTATTATAGGTTTATCGTAGGTACCTACTAGGGCATCCAATCCCGGGATCCCGGTAAATTTTCTGATCCCAAAATCCCGGGATCGACATGGTCGCGATCCCGGGAATTCGGGATTGAGAAATTTTGAGGAAATTCCGAAAATTGACACGAAATTGGCAAATTGTTGATTTCAAAATCGTCGGTGAGCTAAACAAAAAAACGAGTTTCTGTGACAATCTGGGGAAAAAGTATACCAAATCGAGGATTTCAAATTCTTCGGTGAGCTAAAAAAAAAAAACGAGGTTCGGAGATAATCTGAAGAAAAAGTATAGGGAATTGAGGATTTCAAATTCCTCGGTGAGCTAATCCCAATCCCGGGATTGGATACCCTACTACCTACTATATTTGCGAACAAATCGTCCTTAACTATTTTCAATATTTTAAAATCACGTGGCGTGAAATTAATTTGTTTTGTCAGCCACATTGTAGTTTTTTTTTATGCAGTTATATGTTAGTATAAAGAAATAGCTATTCGAATAAGCTTGTTTCTATCTTCTCTGAAACAAAGAACGACTAGAAAATTAAATTCATCGAAGTAACCAAAAAAACACGAAAAGCAGACTGAAATATATGTTTCAAATTTACTGATACCAATCATCAACCACTGTAAAACTGAACTTATTAAAATTGTGAGGTGTTTGTAATGGTTTTCAAAAGAATATGACTATATCGATTTTGGTTGACAATCAAAACCCCTATTAAACTAATTTCTTTTTGTACTTACAATAAAGATGAGTTATTACACTTTTGTTTATATGAAATTATTTCATACTAGTCATTCCTTTAATAAAGGTGCAGATAATAAAATAAAACAATTGGTTTTAATGCAGAAGAATGCGGATATACACGCGCAAAGTTGTTTTATTTTGTGAATAAAATGAATAGTCATGTCTTAAAAAGATTGATAGGTAAGACTGATTGCTTCACCGCAATAAGCAATAACGGAATAACTCACCTACTTTCCGAAATCAAAAAAACACCCCTGTTAATAAACGAAGCTTTTAATCACTTTATATATATTTTTTATTATATCTCGGCTAGTATTATTATTACTAGCATGTTTAAATATCGTAATTGTATCATTAATTTAATGTTTTATAATGAACTATGTTGTATTTTAGAAATCTGGATTACATTATATTTAATCAGTGTTTCAAAACGCTTGTGCCTTCAAAGCGAGAAAACTGTTTTGACGTTTGTAGGTCGCTAATGTCGTTTCATATTAACCATTTTTCTTTTCAATTGGTTTCGTAAATTTCTTACAGTTTTGCCCAGTCTTAAAAATATTTCTTGAAAGAAAATAAACATTCAAATGAAGAGGGTATCATACAAATTGAATATTAGCGCCAGGTGATCTAATATTTGTAATACGATAAAGATAATCTACGCATGTATGCAATCCAGTTTTCTAAGAAATCATGATATCACAATTATTATGTTATGATAAACTTAATGGTGGTCGATGTTATCTAACAAAAACGATCAAAAAAGATGATAATGTATTGAATTATGTGAATGAATATTTACAAATTTTTATCAAACTTAAACAAAAATACGTCTATTAAATGTTAAAAATATTACTAGTCTTGTTATATATTATTTATTGTTCAAATGGTATATTTTCTTTTTTTATTGAAAAATTTAATAGAATATTATTTGTACTAGATGCATTTTTAGCGGTCCCTGGGGGCCACAGCGTGTCCCAACGGGGGCAAAAAGGTTTAGAAACACTGCTGTAGACAGTCCCATCCAGCCAGCCAATATGTAAAAAAATACTAAATAAGAGATATGTAGTCGATAACACTGCTTGCATACAATCTTCCAATTTAAGTTATTATTATAATATTATTAGTGATAATTGCTCTAGACCAGGTGTCACCAAACTTTTTGAGAAGCGGGCCGGATTGAACTTTTTAAAAACTAAGCGGGCCGGAAGACAAATAAATTCTTATTGGAACTCAATCAGAATATTATTTCATATTATGTGGTTACATAATAATTAGAATGGAAACAAATGTTTGCCCTTCATAGAATTTCAATAAATGAGAATATTCGAGAATTTTTTGAGTAAACGAACATCTGGTCATCTCGCTTCCAATTTCTGTCCAACTTCCTTCACTTTGAGTCTCCTACCAGATTGTATGACAATTGATGATTTGAAATAAATAGTTATCGTGAATTCACAACTAAATCATGAAAATTTATATTTCTTATATGAATAATTTCTATGCATAATTTCTGTCCAGAACTTTTCGCGGGCCGGATGAAAATCTTCGGCGGGCCGTAGTTTGGTGACCGCTGCTCTAGACGAATCAACAGAAATATCACACCTATTCTTCACAGGCAAAAGACATATGCATATTCATAAATATTCTCTTCCGTACATATACATATTTGTTGACTTTCCTTGAAACAAACTATCACGATAATGGTGATTGAGATTTACGCTGGCCTCACGTAAAATGTTGATGGGTTACACATTAACCTTGCACTTTTACCAGGTATCCTCGCTTTTCCACGCCGTCGAGTTTTCTCGCACGCCCGCCATTTTCGCGCTTCTTCGTGAGCTATTTTTCCAACCTTGACGCTTTGTTGATTGTATCGCGGCGATAAAATGACTCGATGGAAACATTTCACGCGTTTTTCGCTACACGCCATCCATAAGAAACATTCGTGTAGTTGTTTATTTATGTTTACGTCAACAGTAATTCAACTGCCTATTTCACACATATTTGTATCATTCGATGTGACAACGGATAAAAAATATTATGGAGACATTTTACCACTCTATTATTTATTATTTACTTAACATGTATTTATTTAATAAACTTATACATATTAATTTGATATTTTTTTGTTTTAAATGTGATACGTGTTTCGACTCTTTGAAAAGCATCATCAGACATAACATTTCAAGGTTTACAAATAAACTGAACAATAGTCCCATTTCGTAACAGACAGTTATAAAATTTAATTACATATATAAAAAATGAACTTCCAAAAATTTACCGCTAAATCCATCGAACATATACGTATTAAATTAATACACCAAGGCCGCAAATATATTTTAATGTGGTCTGCAACTTTACTGTACAGTTGCAAAAAAAAAAAAACAACACAAAACGATGGCGAAGTTTTAAAAGTAAAGAAACATTTTTTTAAACATCTAGATTAATTGTCTCTTCTAGTGATAAAAGTATTTTCAAAACAAATACCAAATCGCAACGAGCAGATTTCTGAAAATTTTAAGCCGAACGTACAGTTCATGTATAAAATTAAATGAATAGAGACCTTCGAAGTAAATTTCAGGCCATATCATTTTATCTCACTGCTGCAGTGTTATGCGATTGTTCATTTTAATTGAACGCGTCTACTTGAAATGCGTTTATTTGAAAGAGTTCATTCGAATATGTCAAATCTAAAGCGCTTCAACTCAGTTACGCCACCAGTTATTAATTATATCCACAGATGTTTTTTTGAAAATTTAAATAATTTTGTCTTGTTTTCAGAAATTTTTAGCTTACCGTTTTTTTCGCACATTGTGTGCACATGGATATGCACACTTTCGTGTGATTTGCAAGTTCTGCATTTATTTTCTGTTGTTTTTTTTATTATTATTATTTACGGAAATACTACTTACATTACGAGGAATCGTTTCCGTCCTACAATTTAGTAAGGCTTCTCTTTGCGACACACTTTTCCACCGGATGTTTATACTACAGGAATACTCGAAGGAAACTCATCACTGATAAAACTATCTGTAGATACATATATTAATATATTATTCGGAATGTACTTAATGTTGTCAGTATTAACTTAGTACGTATTTATGTTCCTAAGAAAGTTTTAAAATCTCGTTTTCCTAGTTGAGACAACTCAACTTTGTATGAAATGAATATATTATTCATATAAATTCATTAGTTTTTTGAAGTACAGAAACTTGAATGGGTAAACTTTCTTATAGTATGATAATAATTTATCCAATGATAATATCCTACTTATGTATATCGACTCTGGAATGGACAAAAGACGTAACTCACAGTATATTCAACAGCTTTTTTTCGATAATCACAATGTATCCAACTTGATACACGTTCTATCAAAGGATGCAAGCTGCAAATGCCGAATTATTAGTATCTAAATTTGGCGTTTAAGTTTGAAAAAGATGACCTTGTAAAATATTAAAAACAAGAAAAAAGACTGAAATAAAGGTTTTTTCTAGACAATTCCTTTAATAAATATCAGATTATGTCAATTAAATACCAGTTTAAAAGTCTCCGTGCACTTCAAGGTTGTGTTTAATTTATAATTTGCATATGGTCCAAAATCATCAAAACACGTTTTTTGCGCCTCCTGAAAAATTTGATATGTGTGGGTTACATCCTTTTTCCTTTCCACAGTCGATATGGTGTCGACTTAACTCGCGAAATACGATTTCGCGTTGTTGAAAAATAATGTGAAGGATGTCAAATTGAATTGGGTTTTTCATTCAAAATATTTCGTAAGACTTTCATTTTCTTTCTTAATATAATAAAAATGCATTTCACGATTCGTCTTTTTAGTTAGTAGTCACAAATCAAATTGATTCAAAATTGATTAATGTTTCATCTTACGTATTTTATATTCACCATGCGTACATACGTGTTAAATATAAATAGGGATTCTAGAAAAGGTTTTGTACGTAAAAGAATGTTTTCATTATTATTTAAAAGTAAACTGAAGTAGGCAGTTTCACACACATTACGATCGAACTATGAATTTGCAAGTTACTCATTCCGTTTTGCATGAAAATTGACACAGTTTTCCGTTAGAACTGAAACTCGCCGGCTGTTATTTTTCGTCCCTTCTTCACTGTTGCGCTTTTCTGATTGAACGTTATCCGCGAGTTTTCTTCTTTTTCTTTTTTTACGGATTATAATATTATAGAGTTGTATATTTAATAGAATAATAAGTGTTAAGATAATAAATAAACAGTATTTTTGCTTACTCACTATAATATCAGTTAAAAACAAGCCCAGTTATAAAATTGAAAAATGATTTTGTTAAAGTTAATGTAAGTATTTTTTATTTGAAAATGCTTGAGGGAAATATCAATAAACCTATATGTCATAGATCGCCGTCTATATTGGAGAAAATGTATCTTTTTGAAAATGGTGAGTAGTATAATTCTTTCGAATATGTTTATGGTTTAATTCGTTGAAAAAAATAAAATTTCACGATATTATTAAATTATTAATGTTTTTATTTACTTATGTTGTCATTGCAGTTTTACCTAGAATAAGTTATATTTATAATAATATTTATTAGCAACCCCCCCCCCCTTCCCAGAAGACATTAACTGAAACAAATAACTGTTACGTCAAACGGAAGTTTATAATATTGAAGTCTTGATGGCTGAATTCCAGTAATATACAATAATGGCACAATAAATAAACCGCGAGATATTAGATAAGTGGTTTGAGTGCGTAGATAAGAAATATATTGACGGTAGTTCTAAAACGGAAGCCAGCTTTACAAAGAATTTACTATAAGCATGCCGTAAGAGGATTATTGAAACCGCATTCTGGCACATTTACAATTTTTCTTATGACCACTCACGTAATAGGGGAAGTGTTTTAACCGTGTTTGATATAACACGAAAAGTTTTGGCTTTTCTGACCTTATCACATTGATGTCATATTGTGACACTATGAATTTCTAGTATCATTCAGGGTAAACTGTGTACATTATTAATTGTGCTCTACAATATGTCATACAATATGTATCATAGAATTTTATTGATAATAAACGATGTTAGGCTTTCTTTACAAACGCCTAATCCAATTTCTAATATTACATTCAAATAAAGATATTTTATAAAGTCAGGTTATTTTTTCTTTATAAAATATACGATTTAATTTACCAATAAGGGAAACAATTGAACTTATCGACCATTGCATCAACATCTTTTTCTTCACAGTTTTTGTTTAGACGTTTGTTAATTCTTTCTTTATACCTTTCAAAATCTTTTGATTTTATATTATTATTCTTAATCATCAACAGTATACCATTTGTAAATACCGAGAAGGGAAAGGATTTAACATGTCGATCTTTTTATCAACATTTTTTTTAGTAGCAGTTTTTGTTTACAGATTTTACAGATGCAAGTGCTTTCTTTATACCTTTGAAAATCTGTAAATTTAACTGAATATAATGTTAATTTTATATTGTTCATAGCTCACATCAACAGTGTTCATAAATATGAACGCTCATAAAAGTTTATAAATCGCATACTTAATAACATACTGGCGTATCTAGATTTTCGCAATTATGAGATATCGCAGTTTTACTGATATATCTCTGATATAAAGAAAACTGGATTATCTGATAATGGCGAAAGTCTAGATATGCCCGTATGTTATTAAGCATGGTAAATATAGAATATCAATTTTAAATTAAATTCATATGTATTGTTTATTTAGTGTTTTTATGTTCACTTTTATTTTTAATCACTGGGTTTAATCTGAAATTATTTTATTTAATGGGATAGTGTGTGCTTAATCATGATTTTAGTTAATTTAGTTTTATACATTCAGATCACCCTTGTAACCGTTCAAAGCTTATTTCTATCAATATTTCTTACTTCGTACCTTACTTTCTATAGATAAAAAACATTCAGCTCTTCCTTTTAATTTGTAGGTCAATTTAATTATGATGTAAAACGAGGCGCAATCGCAAGCGGACGTACATTGATGCAGGCAAACTAGCTCTATTTGCATGTTCGCTTCGATTATAACGTTTGCATTTCGCATTCAGACTTGATTGCTATTAGCTATGAACTTTTTCTTCTTTCCAATGAACACTCACATTTTTAAAAAAGCGCTGGATAATACAATTATCAAATTCTTCTCTATGGATTAAGTTTATTTATTACGTGCGCTTGTTAACTAATTCAACCTGATAATGTGGAAAATATAGTATATGGAATAGGATAGTGCTCTCAATTTTCATTTTAAATAATTTAATAAATATTAGGAAAACATTTTGAAACCACGTCCCGAAAACTTCAGAGGATATTAAAACTAGTTTTCCTCGATCAAGTAAAACAATTAAAAATATCCAACTTTGCTCGAATGATACTGAATAATACATCGGACAATAAACTTAATATACATATCGACTGTGGAATGGAAAAAAGTACGTAACCCACACATAACCAATAGTGTTTTTTGATGATTTTGGGCCAAAGGTAAATTATGAAATATGCACAACCTTGAAGTGCACGGTGATTGATAAACTGGTTTTTTATTGATTTTAATCCTAATATTAATTTCATAAATTGTTCAAGAAAAATGCTTTTTCTTGGTCGCAATTTTCACAAGCCTTTATTTTTTCACACTTAAAATCTAAATTTAGATACTAATACGGAATCTTCAGCTTACATACTTTGTAAATCAGAAAAGATGAATATAACGTGTATAAAGTTGTATACATTGTGATTATCGAAAAAAGCTATTTTGGAAAAACTGTAGGTTACGTCCTTTTTCCTTACCACAGTCGAATGTATATTGAAACCCCAATAATTCTTTCTACACCGATATTTTTATTTCATATCAATTACCTTTAAGATTTGGTTTTGTATCTTAGATAATTATCATCCCCATAAACAAGTGTGACCAGTACCAAATAATTTATACATATTGATTATTTGTGTTTAAACTACATTGGTTGTTGACCGAATTTTCATTGAATTATATATATACGTGGTATGGATTATTTATTATACTCAATCTCGGCTCGCTATTTTTGTTGCTAGATTTAGTATAGGTTCACATTTTGATGTCCGTCACGCGTTCAATAATAACGTAAAGGTAAAGGTTGTGATAACTAACTAACTAACAATGCTTTCGGGTTAATTGCCGAATAAAAATCCCCCCACCTCCCTCTCACCTTTCCATCTTTAATTACTGTCATTTGGCTTCGATCTGCTCCAGTTGTTTTATGCGGCCTTTTGCTTTGATAATAATTAACTATCTCTGACAATGACTCATTCGGTTCCCGGTAAATTGCTCGAATGGAAATTGCTCGAATAACAAGATAATCAATTTGTTTCCGTTTGTTCTGTCCGTTTGTTCTGTCTTAGCCCTAGTCTTCTATGTGTTCTGGAAATATAAAGAAACAGTTTGAGTAACTAATTAATAAGCAGTTCTCATAGAAACACTTCTGTTGAGATAAACTCCATTAAAAGATTATATGTTCCGCATTTGGAGCGAACACGGTTTAAATAAATACTTGCGAAAATTATTTTTATATTTCACTCTCTAAACAAGTGTCGCACAAGATAAAAATGAAATTCGTAGAAAAAGTCGTGAAAAATCTTTTAAATAACCAAGCAATTCGAATAACTTGTAATTCGAGCAATTTACCGGCTACCGACTCATTCCGCTACTAATCTAATGTGTAAATTATATTGAAACATACACAAAAAACACGAATTATAAATTATATATAAGGTATTAGTCCAGAGATGGCGAACCGTTTTCTTCAAGTGTGCCTCAAATTATGCCCTATCCTTACATTTTTTTGCGTGTCAAATAAATAATAAGTTTAAATGAAAATCAAAACAAGGTTTTTACACAATATATATTAGGAAGTTTATTGAAGTATATATTAAAAAAAGTGTATAGTTACAACAGCAAGCACACTATCAAAATCGCCTTCCTTGTCCTAGGTCAGTGATAAATAACCTTTTTTTTTGCTCGGAACGACATGCGTGTCAAAGGTGGTCACGGCTGTAGAGTCGGGTGTTTTTCCGGAGATGGAGTCGGAAAAACAGGAGAAGAATAATTATTAGATATAGTAAAAATATTGGTACTTTCATCATATTGATAGATTATATCTACTAAAATCTATTTTAGTAACTGGAGTGATCTGATGGTATTCAGATATGTTAGTAAAACGGAAATATTTGAAAATATTCGGGGTCGTCTTTTTTTACCCGGCGATATTCGCCCAGCAACGAAAATCATTTACTAGTAAAGGTAACAACACTCTCCTAGGCCATAGAAGCATTCAAAATTATTTGACTCATACTGTACCGTGTCTAGGCGTTTTTTTTTTTAATAATATCCTCTGCCAGTGAAATCCGCATCTCAACTTTAGTTGTTTTTATCAATGCTACTAGTTGTGACTGCGAGTCAATCATTCGACATTAGTTTTCAGTGAGATTTATATAAAAAATAACAAAAACTAAATATGAAAATGTCCATACGAGAATTCGAATCCTTTGTTGCGCATCCGAGACAGTTGAATATCTAATAGATTAAACCGCCTTATTAATAATAATAAAAAAACAGCTAAAACCATTCCCTGCAACAGCTTCAATGACTTCATAAATGTGTACGGCAATGATGGTCCGCAGAGAATTCTGCTATTGTTCATCAAATCAGCCATTTTAAATGTTTGTATAGTAAATACTTATAACTCGACATAAAAATAGTGTTAAAAGGTGTTTTTATCCACCTCTTCATTCATTAAAGAAATACTTTATAGTAACAATATGTGGTTGATCAAAAGGTTACGTATTTTTCTTTTATTGTCCATTCAGAATAATTTGTGTAATTTATGTATCACCATAATATCGTCATTTTAAATAACATTTTTAACACTGTTTATTATTTCGTAAAAAACACAACATAGTATTCCACTTATTGTCCGTATTGCACCATTCTCCGGTTTTAAACACTGCGTATCAATTTTTTTATCATCAGACATTTTTAACGATTTCATTTTACCAAGGACATATCTTTCTTATCAATAAAACATTCAAATGGTGTCAAACAATGTACATGATTTGGAAATTTAATAAATTGTCTGGAACGGTTTACAATATAAACTCACTGACTTTTTTATATTGTTTACTTTAATATTTCTTTAAATCTGCTTTATCTTTTGTTATGAAACGTCTCAATAGTGGCAATATTTTTTATAATGTGAATGTTTGAAACTTATCCGTAAATGTTGTGGTGTGATTCCGGGATTGATCATACACTATAAAATCGTGTCACAATTGTTTGAGATTCTTGGAGAAATTCACAATTATTTAGAATCACTGGGAAAAATGTCAGAAATTGATAGAAGTCAGAAGATGAAACAAATCCACAAAACAAGGTGAACACCTTTTTTTTCGATTACTGATTGAAAAAATCTGGGAATTTACGGATTTCCTATTGTGAAAAAATGTGAGATATTTTTTTTAAACTCCATCCATTCAAAACGTTACGATTGCCATGTCGATGGACATCGACGAAATTCGATGTCCACTCGCAGCTTGGAGCATATGTCCTTCTAATTGAGGTATCATAACAGGAGTTTTTCTACGAGTACTATTTGTTACTCATTTGCTCATCTTTTTTTCGATGAGAAGAAAGAAAAGATAGGGCTAGGACAGGATCAGTTTTTGGTAAATCACTCGCGCTGCACTCCGTTATTTTAGGATTTGAATTGGGGAGAGCGGGATTTTTAGACATTACAAATGTTTAATATCCGTGCCGTCTTATTGAAAATATGCTGTTAGTAGTGATATTTGAACCCGTTAGGTCTGACATGGAAGCCAACGACGTTGACCAATGTGTGTCATACCTGTGTGGCTTTTACATTTGTTGCCTTGTATTCAACCAACAATGTCGATTATGTTTGTATTACATAATAATATGCTAACAATCGTCTTCTATTGACTTATATGGCGATTTTCTTTACAAGCATTATTAGTGCAAACATATGCGGTTTGCGTTCTAACTACCGATAGGGGCATGGTGTTTTTTTTTTTTTTACATATCAGCTCTAATTGTCCCGATTGTATTCATTTCCACGCGACGGCCGACCTTGTTGACAAATAAGCCTTTTAAAATAGTTCATCTATTCATAAGCAAGCTGATTTATTTGCCTTGCCTTTAGCCATGTCCATATTGATTCATGAATTTATTTATATTCCATTCATGTGTGGCTAATTAAAGGCAACCCATATTATGTTTTGTTAATTGTGTATATATAAACTTTAATTCAACAAATAAGTCGTATTTGTATGTAGTCTTTACTGATGTGATTTTTTAAATTTAAATGTATTATTATGGTATTATAGATATATCGACTCATAATCGATAAAATATCTTAAGCGACACAATTAGGTAGATTGCGCTTTAAACCAAAAATTGTTGAATATAGCCTAGGGCAGGGGTGGGGAACCTGCTGCCTTTTGGCTTCTCTGGTGCGGTCTTCTGGTCAATTCTGTATTTTTTGCAAATTCGTAAATTCCTGAGATTTTTTATTTAAAAATTCCTGTAAGACCTAAAAAAAGTCCCACGCTGGTAATGTTGAGAAATCTGCAGATTTCTGTGCTTTAGAAATTGGCATGAAATTGTTTCCAGCTAATAATTCCCTAGTCCAGGGTTTCCCAAATATTTTCTGGAATGGAACACTTCGCAAGTCCGGAACATTTAGCTGAATTTTTAAGATTTTTTTAAAACTGTGTTACAGCGTATGAAACCATTCCAATTTTTTCGGAACATCTACTCTGGCTCCGCGGAACATAGTTTGGGAAACCCTGCCCTAGTCAATGTTTACTGCGGCCTTATGTGTAGAATCAGAAAAATTAATGCGGACTTTAGTTAAGAAAAAGTTCCCCACCCCTGGCTTACGGCGTCAGTGACAACATTTTAAAAAGTTATCTCATTCGGCTGATCGTTTTTGAATTTTCAAAATTGCTACCTTTGCTTCTATATGCCTCGTATACACAATGTACCTCCTATACCGACATTTCATAGATACTTAGTTTTCTAATTGTTAACTGTCCGGCCACTCCCTACTATTTAACTCCACAAGCATTTAATGATCAAAAATCTAGTGCGTAATACAATTTATGTTCCAACTATATTTTAAAAGAAATATCCGTGTAATACGTACTTCCTTAACACTTAACCCGTGAGAAATTGTTTATAAACAATATCACCGTGCTTACGTTCACGTACGCAATATTTTTTACTGCGTGTCCAAATGCGCGTAAACAGGATGATTTTTGTGACGCCCAGCTGGTTATGTTTCAAAATTATCAAATTATAGACATCGCCAATTACTTCTTGAGCAGACACACTTTTTTTCGATGAAGATAACACCGAAGAGCCGAACATCACCATATATGGTTATAAAAAATTATAAACAAACGAATTTGATGTGTACATAATATGTTACCTACATTGAAAAAAGACGAATTTATTTCTTTGTCAAATTGCATGACAAGAATTTCTTCAGATAAATTGAACGTTCTTGCAAATATATGTAAATACTAAATAGTAATTTATACATACATACGTATAAGGATAATAGATAACATTTTTTTTCTCCTTTGCATTCGCATTCATAAAAACTACACTATGCCAAGCGTCGAAACCCAAATAGTAGATTACAGCGATTATAGAAACCTCTTAAATGTGTATGATTTTGGTGTACATATTATATATCGACTGTGGAAAGAAAAAAGGATGTAACCCACAGTTTTTTCAAAACAGCTTTTTTCGATAATCACAATGTATCAAACTTGACACATGTTCTATCAAAAAGATGCAAGCTGAAAATGTCAAATTAGTATCTAAATTTAGCTTTTAAGTTTGAAAAAGATGACCTTGTAAAAACATAAAACTAATAAAAACGACTGAAATAGCGGTTTTTCCTAGACAATTTCTCTGATTAATATTAGATTATGTCAATTATTACCAGTTTAGAAGTCTCCGTGCACTTCAAGGTTGTGTGTAATTATAATTTGCATATGACCCAAAATCATCAAAACACATTTTTGCGCCTCCGTAAAATTTGATATGTGTGGGCTACGTCCTTTTTCGTTTCCACAGTCGATATTATATTTTAATAATTTTTTTACTATGGTCTTATTATTACATATATACATACCCGAATTGAAGAATTTGTCGACATATTTATCGTAAATGTGATTTTTAAACTTTAGATGTAATTCCAGTTGTATGATGCTATGTCAGGTAAATTCACATTCCAAAATCTTTACTTTACATATTCGGATGTGTTTATAAAACATTTATATCTACTTAATCCAGCACACTTTAACAATCCACTGACCACTTATTGCTTTTAAAAATACCAGAGAATACAATATTACAAAATCTACGTTTGCCGATATATTTTATGAGCGTCATGAATATTTACAGCCCGCAGACACAATAAACTCGTAATGTGAATTGTTTTTTTCTCTCTCATTTCAGTTGCGTCTCCTGGCCGAGTGATGGTCCTCAACGACGGCGGAGTGACTGGGGTGGGTGGCACTGGAGTGAGCGGTGGAGTGGACGTCGGCGACGGCGGAGGCGGTGGGCTCATAGCGCCACGACGCCTCGTCAACCCCTGCCTCGAAAGTACCCCGAGGCAAGATCTACATAGAGAACTCATGTTCAACCAGAAAATGTACGTATTTATGCTACATAATAATATGAAAACACATTTAAAATTGACGAAAATGCGCGGTGTGTACATGATATCTAAATATCACGTTTCCCAATTGATGATCCGAGAGTTACGTAAAGTATCGGAACATACATAAAACAAAGAGCGGTGTGTGTTATTGACTTTTCATTGGCTGAGGTCTAAATCTGATCTTTTATTGGTCCGTTTTTAAATAGTTTGATTTCAAATATTCATTCTTCTCAATTCAAGTATTTTTTTATAAAATAAAAAAATAATGCTACTGTTTATTATTAGTCGTATTTAAGCATTTGACGTTCAATGTATTTTTTTCTCTTAACTATAATTAATATTATCTTCCTTCAGTTTAATTTTTTTAATGATGCTTTCTCCATAATTTATATTTAATTTTGGCACGATCAGCAAATAGAGGTGAACCATCATATATACTTTTTTTTAAATATTTGCCGGTAAAGTGTGTTTACTTCACTTTTTAATTCACGATTTTTGTAAAAGCAATACCGCGACAGTTGCAACCAAAAAAATTTTGTCGTTTTCTTTTACTCTATCTAATGTAAATTATATTATTGATTAGGTATATAAAAAATGTGAAAAAATGCTTTCGTTTCCACCATAAAAAACGTCAAAACTTTGACTGTACAAAAAATACACAGAAACAAATTCCAGCTAATTCTGATGGGACAAATTGTTTCTATATTTGTCATATTCATATTGCATCCAAGAATGGATTAATAACGATTATAGAGGTTCCAATGTATTTGCTTACACAATTATGTGTTCACTTTGATTAAATACAAAATGTGATAATATTATATTTCATACATATCAAAAATACTGAGCAAAGCTGGGTGACCCACTAGTAGTTTTTAAATGTTTTTCTGGGAAACTAATAGATTATGTATGTGGTGAATGGTATTAAATATTAAAATTTGGCCTACAACTCTTCTTTGAAACCATTAAAGATAAAAAGAAGATTTAAAAAAATCTTTCTCGAATAATGTCAACTATCGTTTTATTTGATTTTATTAGACTGAAGTAAAAACCTTCAATTCATCATCATTACATATATCTGCCTTAATCAGTCAGTCCTGGCATTAGGCATAGGTGCAGTAAGCGACCGTCTCTGTCAGGGAATTTAATTGGATCCTCGCATTCATATTGTTTTTAACCGTCATACTAGAGGTCTGCACGGGCCAAAATTTTACAAAACTACCCGGTCCGAGCCCGAAAAACTCACGCCCGACCCGGCCCGGGCCCGAGTCTAATGTCGCACTTGTTACCCGAACCCGACCCGAAGCACCGAGAAATTTGAAATCCTCGATTTGGTATACTTTTTCCCCAGATTATCTCCGAAAGTCCTTTTTTTTTTTTTTTAGCTCACCGAGGAATTTGAAATCCTCGATTTGGTATACTTTTTCCCCAGATTATCTCCGAAAGTCCTTTTTTTTTTTTTTTTAGCTCACCGAGGAATTTGAAATCCTCGATTTGGTATACTTTTTCCCCAGATTATCTCCGAAAGTCCTTTTTTTTTTTTTTAGCTCACCGAGGAATTTGAAATCCTCAATTTGGTATACTTTTTCCCCAGATTCTATCCCACATTCCAAAGCCCGGCCCGGCCCGAGCCCGACTCTCGATTGCGCTTACCCGCCCGAGCCCGGCCCACGGGCCGGGTCGGGTCAGTGCCCGTGGGCCAGGCCCGGGCCCGGGCCGACCTCTACGTCATACCAAGGGGTGTGAGAATTTAATCTTGTCTTGGGTGAGAAAATGGCTGGCATTAGTCTTTCTCCTTATTATCACATTTCAATATTATAAGAAACCTTTTGTTTTTAAAGTCTTACATTAAAAATTAATGCTCGATGTGTGTTTTGATATTAATGATTTTTGTTTTATTTCAGCGGAAAGAATGTCCTGAATCAAAAAAGTGAATTAGAGAAAGCCCTATCAAAACACAAGGAGAAACAAATTATAAAACATGTAAAACTTGAAAAGGATCTGAATGAAACCCCAGGTACTTTTTTTAAAATTATGTTGGTTTCTATTATGCTATTAATCAACCACGAACCAATTCGGCGTTGACACAAAAGTATTGACTTGATTTATTGTCAATCATGTTGTTGTTCCATGTCAAACATTAGCATTAATATTAATAATTTATTATATCGGTTATCGATAGTTATAAATTTCTTTTTTAAGCAAGAGTCACTAAAGAAATTTTCTGTTTATTCAATTCGGCATGCGTGAAACATTGAGTTTTGATTGATTTTACCAGTTTAATTCATGATGTCAATATTCAATTTGAAAAATAGAAACAATTTTAAATAGAGCAACATATTACATGTATCAACACCCCCAATGAATAAAGTAGTTATATAGTCAATGTTTCAATAAATTTTAATTGATTTGAGACAAATGACTAAATGATTCACTAAAAAAATCAAACAAATATAATGATCACTTCTTAGTTTAGATGCGTCAAAACTTTGCTCGGCTGTATCTCAAAACTACCAATTTCTAGCTGTAGCTTTAGCACAATAATATAACAATTGTACAACTTTCTTTTTCAGAACTTGAAAGAGCCATCGCTGAGAGAGCGAGGCGCTTAGAAGAATCGATGAACAATAAAAATGGAGGTGAAAAAATTGAAGAGGCAGCTTGCAATCCCCAGTACATAGAAGCCCGAGCTCGTCTGAGACACGCAAAGTAGTTTAACACTATTTATTATATAACGATGGTCGTTCTGTCGGCCTGAAAAAATGCAGCTTCCTGATGCATTTCAAACAAAGAGATATAACCCTTGCTGTGATGGCAGAAGCTTGTGTTCATTACGCTTTGGATTACAAGAGACGTAATTTTTTGTTTAACATGTTAATCATTCGACCACCAGCTGGTTTAATCCGATGTGTTGTTGAATTTGTATTTATAAAATTTATGGAAAAATCTTCGCACATTGTTTGATATTCAGTTAACTGTGCAGAGGTTGTGTAATTAGGTCCAACAACAAAATTTTATTTGTAGAGCATAAAAGATGTATAAATTATTTTACCACTATATTAAAACGGTTGTAATAATTCATTCCCTATAAAAAGTTTCTGTTATCAAAATTATATTGTCTTGGAATTCATCGATATTGAGCACATTTTTTTTTTAATTTTCCTTTAATACTTTTGTATTGTTTATGTGTAGTATGAATGTAACCTTCGTCTATTTAAACAAGATTTTTCTCATTTATTATTTATTGCATCTAAAATTACTAAAAAAATAACTTGTTTCGATTTTTTCCAGTAATAAAATATTAATGAGAAAATATATTTACTCACTGTCTGATTCTTCTCCAACACTTTAATTTATAACTTATTTAAAAATATAATATTCTTCAAATATTGACAGATTAAATTAATAACAAACATTGGAAGTTTAAATGAATACAGTGTTTAAAAAATTGTGCCATCATAATTGTCCAGAATGCTTACTTAAAAAATAACAAAAAAAATCGGTTCAATGTCTAATTGTATATAAATCCATTATTCTTTTGTATTATTTATATGTGTGTTATCATTGGCGAACATTTGTAACTCATTCTTGAAAGAAAACCATTAAAAATATCAAAACACCTAAATATTTCCTTAATATAAATCATTGAGATTATTATAATATATATTCACTAGCTCAAGTTAACTGTCATTGTTATGTAAAAGAAATGTAATATTTGTCATATAATGTGTAAGACTTTATCTTTATATAAATACATACATCCCAAAACTACTTCACTAGTAACAATTGAATTAAAAAAATAATAATTATTATAGATGGTATTGTAATATGCAAAATGCGTTTAATATTGTAATGTTATAGAAATATTTATCAGATATCATAGGAATCTACAATATATTTACCGCAGTTATGATGAAAATATTTAGAAGCGATTAAAGCCATCTTTTACTATTCTTCGTGTATTGCTCATTCAACTGTTATCTCATATAGAATGTCATATTTGATAATTATTCAATATTTTTTTACAAATCAAACAACTCAAATGTTTTGTTAGGGTAGGTTTGTGTCAATATTGAGCACTCTATTTTTGTAATTCCACTATTCAAGGATATACACTACTCTCTTATTTAAATGTTCCCAAAGTAAGTAGATGACCTTCAATTTAGTCCATTAGTTTGTGCGATTTGACTGAAAAATGTGATTAAAAAAATCAGACACGATTTTGTAACCTACATTTTTATAACACGTTTAAGGGTGTATTGTATATTATAGATTTAGTGAATAGTTGAAGTACGAAACAAATCATTTGAATTATGTGGTCTTGGAATAGTTACCTTTTAAAAACTTATATCCTTAGAACGGGTTTTATTGAAAATAACACAAGTTTTAAAAATAGGAAAAGACATCTAGTTAAAAAAAGCGATATTACCACATTTTGTCAAAATACGTGTGTAATATGTAAAATATGAGCTATTTCACACTTAGTGAGAGAATGTATATCCCCCAAAACAATACAAGACTACAAAAAAAACATTTAAAATCTCAATTAGCGATATATGAATCGGAATATTTCAAATCTGGTTGATTCTTATCAGGTATGTACAATTTTATTTTGGTTATGTATATTTATTTAATTGTATGGATTATTGCCTAATAAATGCTGTTATTTTGTTTTTATTTAAAGATAGAGTACAATAGAAAAAAAAGAATCTTATCTTAAAGCAAACATAAAAACATTGCTTGCTGCAGAGATTGAAATGTTAACATATCGCTTTTTGTAACTAGACGCTTCATTTCATATATTGTCATTTATACACAGTATCCTAGGCATATTTAGTTGACCAAATTATAGTTTATATCATACATTTAAACATCGAAAATTGATTTAATTGTTACTCTACTTTTTCAAATGACACTGCAGTTAACTATTGATGTTTACCATAAATGAAACATGTAAAGTTAACATTACTATGTTTGTTTTAATTATAATTACAAAATATTGAACCCCAATATAAGAGCTTACGATTTATTCGAATGAAGGAGCAATATGATCTGTCAATATGTTGTAATGCGAGAAAACCAATTAACTGGATTGACTGAACTGTGTTGAATTTCACGGACTTAATGTGGATTCACATTCATATATCAAGTGACCTTTAAATTTCAAATGGATGTAAATAGGAGTTATTGAATATTGCCTGTTTTTAAAATGGAAAATACTCTCATATCGATAATTTATTAATTGTTTTTGAGAATTATTCCACTTACAGAACTGTAAATTCTACTACAATTGCCCTGCCTATTGATTATTAATAATTTATACCAAAGAAACTGTCTGGCATTAAAACATTTTTTTATTGTGGTCAATTTTCATGCAATTGAAATTTGAAAATCTTTTCTTGTTTGACGATAATTTCCAAATGCAAAATGTAAGTATGTAAAATTTTTTGTAAAGGCGTTAATTGACTTTTCGTTTAAAATGTTGTGTCGTTTGATGCTTTATATTTGTACGGATTCTGGCAAGCTGTGTATATTGAACATATTATACTGATAGTGTTAACCTGTACCTGAAGGCTTGAAATACAATCTCCGAAACCTGTATGCAGCGGACAGATTTGACTCCACGAAAAATTGTGTATTGATAGAAATTTAAGAGTTGCTTGTAATCGAATAAAAAAAACCCCTGATTATGAATATTATAATTTTGTTTCATTATATTCCAACCCTTTTTCATTAACTCTACTCACCCAATTTCCGTTGATATACACACTTGGGTTATGGTTAAAGTAAATTTCCTTATGCCGGGTCCGTGATCGAATGGTCATCATCATTTACTTTGGATACAGAGCTTACAGGTTTGATTCCAGTACAGGCATTTTCATAAATTGATTTTTCAATCGATCAACAAAAATGCGTGGGAATTTGTACACGCCCGAATTTTATTATGTGGTTCTTCAGAAAGAGGAATGATGGCAAGAAAACCATTCAAAATTGATTTATTTAAGTAATTTAAAACAGTTTTATTTTGCAGCAGTTTATAATTTTTCTTAAAAATACGGTACCGAAGTTTTAACAGGTCATGGCAAACGGCTTTTTTAACAGGTCATGGCAAATTTGCTGATTTTCTTTTATTTTTGTTTTTTTTAAATTTTAGTGTTGCTTCAGTTGTACATAAATATAAATACAGTCAAATTTCAACATTATAAAAACTTAAGTTTTTACTAGACAAAACAGTAAAAATATTTTTACAAAATAATTTATCAAGATTGAAGAATTTTACAACCACGTTTGGAATTTTTAGTTCAGTCTTTACTAAGTTAGAAGATAGGTGGACAATCTAAAGAGGTATGTGTAACAGTTGATGTGTAGAGTACAGTTAAGTATGATGAGTATCCCGATATACCGTATAATCTAGGAACTACAACTATGCTGTCAGGGCCGCGCATGGGGGTTTGGCTCCCTGCATGCAAACGGCTGCCGCCACCTCCTCTATTGATAAGTAATTCATTAGAAAACATGAAGACATCTAAGATATTATTTCTGTTGTCTTTAAATAAAATGTTTTTACTCATTCCAATTTATTGCAATCTTAAAGGCTAGTTGACGATAATTGTACTTGACTTTGGTAATTGTTATTATATGAATATTATGCAGTAAGATGTAATTTATTTTCAATATCATAAATTGCCAAAACAAGATTTATAAGAATATGTATTATTATTGTACACTGCCATCTTTGTAGAAAATTATTCAACTAACTTTCCAAGATTCTGAGTGCAGCGGAGTGTAGTACAGCGGCACCTATAATTATGACAAAAAATTAAAATTAAATGATTTCCAGAGAAATCGATAGATCAATAATTCCAAAAAATATTTCAATTGAAAATGTCATTTCTTTGAAATATATTTTTACTATTGGAAAAAAGTTTTTTTTTCTTTTAAAATTTAACTGAAAAGAGTCGACGGAAGATCTATGTATAACAAACAGTCTGTGGTATAGAAAGATCGCGTCGCGTCCTAATTCACTTTTTTAATTCCATCATTAAAGTTAGTTTGTAAAAAAATGGCGCTTAAATCGGTGACTTATTATACTTGCAAACGAATATTTTTACTTAATTCAAAATTAAAGAAAATATCAGGGCGGTTGTGATTTCTGAATTAAAAAGGTATTTTGATTAAAAATAAAACGGAGCCTCGGTAGCTCAGTATTTTACAACTGCGATTTCACAGCCATGTTAAAAATCTTTATTAAACCATGGCGGTTTTCTTTTTGTTAATATCGTTAAAAAATCAGAGACAAAAAATTTTAGAATACAGAATGTAGAATAATGTTTCTGTCGAATAGAAACATTTTGGTGAGTACATACATACATACCTTTATCACCATTGTAAAGAATCATTTTGAATAAAGAATATACCATGATACAATTTCCGCGATTAATATTGTCAATTTGAAATATACAATATAATATGCATTGCCTGCACTGTACGCAACGAAATCTGTTTTCTCACTGGAAGCTATAATATTGTCGTTGTAAATTAATAAGTTATACGCGATACATAGAGTATACAATTTCTATTACAACTTGTTTCAATTAACTAGGTTAATAAATTAATACCCATCATTGACGCCGCAAGATAATGTCAGTGAAGAAAGTACAGAGAAAAATGAACGCACATATTTTTTATTTTCTATTAATGCTTAGTAATTCCGTAACAGTTGGTAGTTAACACGGGAAAATTCAAGAACAGTCGAATAGTATGGAAATGAGGATTTAAGCGATTGTTTTATTAACATTCTTCATTAAATAATGTTGTGGAATATAATCAAACGAAAGTATGTACATATTATAAAAACGACTTCATGCATGGTATCGTTTTTCACACAACTATATATGAAAAATGAATAAGTAAGTGTTTAAGTATCTTCCTGCACTCAAGATTAGTTTATCTATTTTCAAAAAGCTTTTAAGTTTTGGTTTAATTTGTATCCATTATATGCAGTGGTGTGCTGTTCTGGGTTCGCACCAGCTCGGGCCAGTTCCTAAAATAATTTCGGTTCGGAGAGCCGGTTCCTAAAATACTAAAATAATTTACCATTCCTTAAATCATGTCTCAGAAATCGATGACAGCAGATGATATACGAATTAGTCCCGTCATGGTTAATAGTATATCTGTAAATTCTTGGGATTTTGGATTTGAAAATTCTCGGAAGAGCTAAAAGAAAAACAAGTCACGCTGATCATTTGGGCAAATTGGTAAATTCTTGGGATTTTGGATTCAAAAATTCTTGAAAGTGCTAAACAAAAGAAAACTTTCCGCGCTGGAAATTGACATGAAATTGTTTGATCGCCGACCAAAGTGCAAGCCGGTTGATAAAATTTTAGCAGCACACCACTGATTATATGGTAGTATAAATATTACTTTTAGGGTGTTCACTGTCAATACTTGGTGGAAAGACATTATATTAAAATAACGCAATATTCCGTTGTACACTTCCACTTTCATTTATCAAGATCAGGACCGCTTACGCTCGTGGTTTTTCGTTTCATTTCATTTTATGCCTTTTCATTTAGATTTCTTTTTGTATAAATAGCACTGTTAAATTATATTTCTTGCCAGTTGACAATGCTAGCAATGAGCAAAACCGGTCCTGATCTTGATAAATAAAAGTGGAAATAAGTACAAGGGAATATTGTGTTTTTCTTTATTCATTGTACTATCAGCAAGTCATAAAAAGTGAAATCGTTTTGATATTTTCGTTCAAAGAAAAGCGGTTCCTAAATTGATATGTATTTTAAAAATCAAATCTCATCACGCTCCGAAATATTATTACTTTAGTAAAAGAAGTCGGTGTCGTGTGAAGCACTTTTGATACTTTTTCGTAAAGACACTGCAGCGTGTGAAAATAAGTCGGTTTTAAATGATTCCTTTCCTATTAAACTAAATTTCTTTAAAACTTTCTTTGCCTTACTATTGTAAAAATCTGTAATCATAAGTAAATTTATCACAACAATGTAAACATAAATTGTCTTTTTATTATAAATTCAAATGATTACATTTGTTTAGTAAATTAAAAATGTGTATTTTCTGTGGATAGTATCATGGTGTTATAAATAATTACGTGTCTAATTACATAAAAGTCTAAGCCTATCGATTATTTAGATTCAATGTTGCTTGTCTGATAGCAGGCTTGCATTAATCGTTTTGTCGGTAATCAAAACGGTTTAATATTTGTGGCAATTTACACACAGTGATCACCAGTGCTTTTTTTCCATATAACGAAGTGGAACGGCGTTCCGACACCTTTTTCTCAGTATTTGAATGTTTCTAATCAATTTTCGCTAAAAAAACATTTTTTTTTTGCTTCGAAAACTTTTGATTTTTTAGGGAGGAAAAAAAGACGATTGAAAATATTTTTTTAAATCATTATTTAGCGGAAAATTAATTACAGCAAAAAAATTGAGGTGCATTATATAAATTAGCAAAGAAAAATCAATCTTTCAATGTGTTAAAAAGTGAAATTAATATCCAAGAACTAAATGGATCATATTCTTCAGTCCATTAACGCAAAGGTTAAAGTTAAGCTCGAACGAATGGGTGTTTGTGATATCTAAATTCTCTTCCACCATTCTAATCCAAAAAATATCAGGGCAAAGCAATAGCGATTAGTTAACCACTAGTCCTGTCCTAGTCTTCCTATCCTTGCTCTCTTAAAAAAGAAGGTTAAGCAACTGATTAACAAGCAGTTCTTGTAAAATAAAGTTCTGTTGAGACACCTCCATTAGGAAGCTATATGCTCCACGTTGGGAACGGACATGGATTGGAAAAAAGCTTGAGAACAAGTGAGTTCCGGCACCTTTTTTTTCAATATGTATTCACTTCCGACGAATTTCAAATATAGTGTGACTTAATAAATTATTATCAATCTGAGCTAGTAGATGTTTATACAATTCAATTTCTTTATGTAGTCTTTTCGAATGATATGAATATATTGGATGCTTTTATAATTATTATGATATATCACTTTATTTGTGCAAATACAATGGTAAAACGATCATTGCATCTCACATTCACGGTTTTGCCGAATTCTCCGCTACTTGTATCTAAAGATAAATAATTGAATGTAACCGCATAAAAAATCCCGAATTCGTTGTTTTATTGAAGAGCGATTAAAAAATTGATCGTCGATAAAAAATCTTTATTTTAACGATTGAAACTTCTAACTTATAACACAAATATAACGATATAATATAAATTATTTTCGTTGATTGAGAAGTACGTCGGTATATTGCGACAACTTCCAAAATTGATGTGTAGATAATATATATTAGAAAAGTCAGTTTACATATAAAATGTATATTAAAAATCCGCTTCCAAGGTGGAGCATATCGACTGCTAATGAAATTTTTCAGAAGAGTTTCTACGAGAACTGCGTGTTACTCAGTTATCCAACCCCTCTTAGAGAGTAAGGTTAGGTTAAGTTAAGGCTAGGTAAGGACTAGTGATTAGTTGATCGCTCTCGCTACCCCTCTTTTTTCAGGATAGGATGGGTGAGAAGGAGGAATTCAACATATCACATACATCCATGTCCGTGATCTCTGTCTTCTAAGCAAACGACGTTGACACTAGACCACGAAGCACTTTTTTCAGTTTTAGTAAACATAATTTATGAAAAAACTACACCACATCACATTTTGTTTAGTGCTGAAGCAAGTAACATTATAGTTTAATATATTAAGTTAAATACTGCAATATTTAAAATCTAAAAAATTTACTCGAGGAAATTCGGAGAAAATTGTTCAATGCAATATAATTGTATATATTATAGAAATATCATCAACTTTTATAAAACAATTTATAAGCATTCGTGTGGACTTCTTCTAAATTTGTATGTCCGGTCACTGGTTCTCAATGACTGATCTTATACTATGGTTTCCTCTTGCCAACGGTGTTAAATGTAAATGTATTGCCAATACATTTTCCGAAGATTTAGCAAATTAATGTTCGGGCTAAGTGTCTAACTCATACATTGTAATATTTATTAGATAAATATTGTAAACATGCGACGAACTAATCTGCATTTGAAAGGATCGGCGAGTTTTAAAAATAAAATGACATCTTTATGCTGGCGCTATTAAAGATAACAAGGTGTTAATATTTGCAGGCTTACTTCTCATTAAAATACAAAAAGCATTAAACAACGCAGGATTGTCTGAATACGTGATTTATTCATTTATTTCTATAGGAAGAACCCATTTAACGGTCTGAGACACAAATATATCCTCTTTAACACTTTACCTAACACCAGATTGTGATATATTTTAAATAGTTGAAAATTTAAGCTTTATATGACTGATAAAACATTTTTTCAACTAGTGTTTAATATTATAACATCTGGATGTGTATTGATTGTCATTCCTTTATGATTCAGAGGCGGACTACCCTGTAAGCGCACGAGGCGCACGCTTGGGGCCTCAAAAATAGTTTACCTTATTCATATCGCATCTATATTTAATACAGTTTACAATATTTATTTTTATTTTACATGAAATTCTGCGCCTCTTTTGTGTTATCCAAAAAACAACGCGTACAAAATATATTGCCCCTGGGGCCTCCAAAGTGCTTAAGCCGCCACTGAAAACTTTTTTTTTTCTTAATTATCTCACATAGTGATCGTAAAAAATACAAGCGTTTTATATCAATACAAATAATTAAGAACAAAATCAATTATAATATAATACTCATATTTTTTAATTAGAGCCAAAACTACATAACATAGAATTGAATAATAGGTAAAATTTTCACTTATAAAAAAATGAAAATCAATATTCAGTAGATATTCCACAATTTTATACTATATCGACTGTGGAAAGGAAAAAGAACGTAGCCCACAGTTTTTTCAAAACAGGTTTTTTTCGATAATCACAATGTATCAAACATGATACACGTTCTATCAAAAGGATGCAAGCTGCAAATTCCGAATTAGTATCTAAATTTAGCTTTTAAGTTTGAAAAAGATAACCTTGTAAAAAATTAAAACCAAGAAAAAAGACTGAAATAAAGGTTTTCCTAGAAAATGTCTTTATTTAACATTAGATTATGTCAATTAAAAACTAGTTTAGAAGTCTCCATGCACTTCAAGGTTGTGTTAAATTCATTATTTGCATATGGCCCAAAATCATCAAAACACGTTTTTTGTGCCTACTGTAAAATTTGCTATACGTGGGTTACGTCTTTTTTTCTTCCCACAGTCGATATGTAAATAAGAAAAAAACCCTTATTAATTTGTTGATTAGGTACAGTAATGGTTTTTTTAAAAACGGTATGTTTTTTGTTTTGTTAATATCACTTATTATAAGACGAACGTTTAATGACTAACGAAATCAACTGAACCAGGATCTCGCATTAATTTTATAACCGACTTCTTATCCGGCTGACTTTAATTTTGTGTGGAAAATTACATTCTTCGTGTCTAACGAGACTAACACTTACATATATAATAGTACAATTAATTCTGTATCATGTTCCATAAACGGCTTCTGTGTTATTTTAACATCAATAAAATGTAAAGCAAAAATTTTAATCTCTTAAAAATAGTCAAAAATGTACGTAAAAGTCGACTTAAATTCAAAGAATTTTCTGCGGTAATCTTTTATTTATTTGACAATTTTGATCATGTCACATACCAAATTATTTTAGAAAGTGGAATATTTCCCAATTTTTTTGGCCATCCCGGATGTAATAATCCTTGATTCTCAAAGTTGTAATAATTAATTGATTGAAAATATTTATATAAGTTTATATATTGGTACTATTTCAATGTTCATGGTTTTTCGATGTTCATATTATACCACTTACTTTTAATTTAAATTCTTCAAATAGTCAGTTCAAGTTCATCCGTGCGCTTGAACGCCTGAAGATGCCGAAAGGCGAAACCCGGGTCGTTAGTGACAAAATCTGTGGGAGTGTACATAATTTGAATGATTCAAATTTAATATTGAAATTCCACCAAGCACCTTTAGTCGAAATCTTAAATCTTCAAATAAACATTGTATCCGTACACTTATTTCATATGGGTCCATTAGAGGTGAAGTGAGCCAAGTGGTATTTTAGAAAAAAAAAGTTAGACGCGTTTTAATATTCTACAATATATTCTTAGTATTTTAAAAGTGAATTATCCTCATTTAATACACATTGCAATGGTGCTAAATGAGGACTATACAATTAAAATTCCAAGAAAAAAGTTTCACCATTTTACTAGTTGGCTCACTTCACTTCTCAAGGGCCCATATGAAATCTCAATAAATAATAATTAACATAGAATTGCCTTACAAATCATTTATATTAATTTTCGACATTGGTGTTTTTTTTTTATTTACGGAAATGAAGTTTCAATGATAGGAAAAGATAATTTTATTTCGATTAATAAATGCATATTGTTTTAGAAAGTTAAAAGAAACGTAATATGGATTGAGTTTATTGATTGCGATACCGGTATACTGAAACCGGGATGCTGATAATTATAATATTTTTTCAATACTTCTGTATTTTGGTATTGAAAATAAACCGAAACCAAATTTTAAATTTAAAAAAAAGTATGTTTTAAATCTGCTAAGAGTTGTGTCAATATTGACGGATTTTAAAATTGATAAACCTTTTTAATCGTGTTTTATTATGTTTAATAAGCGTAAGTTGTTTATGAAAATTACTTTACTATTATGCATTTGATTTTGATTAACTCGTCCGGTATTGGGATCGCAATTGGTCGTATTTTTTTCTTTATTAAAACGTTTTTATCATACCGTTATTGATATATAAGTACGGTATCGTATCTCTAATCGAGTACATATATCTTTTTTTCTAAAAAAAAAAGCATCGTTAACTACACACAAAACTCTTCTTTGTTAAGGGGAAAGCTTACTTTAAAACATATCTTAATCTACCAAGGTTTATCTACAGTACGTGTGCAGTTAATTTCGGATTTTCCTTTTTTTACAATGTTTTCGTAACATGTTTCGATATCTGCGCGGGAACTGTTCCACTCTATTCGGATGACGACGCAAGCATTCGCGGTACAACCATTTTCACTGCGTCATATGATCTTCCCTCTTTTCTCGCTCTCAAGTATTCTTTCATCGCCACTTTCTACCCGTGACAAACGAATAATCTAGTTCTCGCTCGATATTCAATTCGATGGGTTGTGCATCAACCAGCCCTTTTTTTACATCTCTAAAACGTATATTTCGCTAAAATATTAAAGTTAATGATAATTTTTTGTCTGAAATGTGTGTTTTGTTTCAATAAATAAACGAATCGAGTTAAAAGAACAATGAACAACTTAAATGTGTTTTCGATCAGCTTAACTTTATATATATTTGGAAGTTGCTGTATGCATCAAATTAATTCTCAAAATGTGACATTAAAAGGCTTATCAAAAGATAAAGTGACAATAAAAGGCGGCAGTTTAAATCGCGATAAACTGAAAAACTTAAATGGACACTTTAGTGAAGAAAAAAAAATTAACGCCGACGTGAAAGACGTTCATCATATTGTTTCGAAGGTCCTTAAAGTTATAAGACCAGCAAAATCGTTCAATTTCAAAAGAAACGACAACGTCAAACGCTATAGAAAAGATAACAGTGATTTTGAAAATATTTTTGAACAAAAAAAATCCCGATACAGTTCCGATATTTGGAATCCTAAGCAACAAACTTTTGGTTATGAGAATTTCTTTTATCATCCAACCAGAGCTAGCATCGGTAAACTATTCAACCAGGGCGATATAAATGATATTTACCTAAACGGAAACCATGAATATAAAAAATTGGTTAATGATTACAACAAACAGATTTTCCACCCTGAATCTGGATCCACATACACTGGAGGGGATATAAGTAGTATCAGCGGTGGAAATATATTTGGGACTACTGAAAAACGCCCAAAAATTGTTCACTCCACAATTGGTATTGATAATTTAAGGAAAAATAATTTTCATAATGAAAATGAAGGCTACAAAGCTCTTGACAAAAAACATTTTGGGTTTAGCAAATCGAGCGGCTTTGAGAGCTTGAGAAATAGTTATGGTGATTTGATAGGTGACGCAGATGGTTGGACACCGGAGAAACTTCCTGACTCTATTTTCAAGCAAGATGGGTTATATGGCCAAAAAATTGGTTTCAAAACGGGGTATGATCCAGAAAAGTTTTACAATTTAGACACTGAAAGTATCGTTGACACGACTCCAACCCCGTTTCAATCACTTGCCTCTTCACATCCATTAGAAAACTATGCAAGTAAATTTAATTTAGGTATAAAACCTTACCCAAACATCGAACCGACAAAATATAGCAAGCCTTACAATTTCGGTAAATATTCTCTCAAGAATACTGGGATTGTTTCGGGATTTGATTATAAAGGAAGCCAATTGGGTTATTCATCGACGATTTCCCCTATAAGCCATTCGAAAAAAGTTTTATTTGATTCAAATAAAGAAACTACTTCAGATTTTGAAAAAGCGTTTTACGATCTTAACAAGCCAAATAGTTTTGGATCGAGTTTTAACTTTGCAAATGTACAACCGTCTGTATCCACTGCAGCATCAAATGTTAATTTTGGACACAGTAAAGGATACGCGTCGACATTTGACTATCAACCATCTAACTTATATCAGGGGTCCGGCAGCAGCGATTCCATTTTGAAGAATTTTGACTTCAATAAATACAGCAACTATCTGGCATACCACAAGGATGTGCAATATTCTGGGCCTCGTTCACCGGTAAGTTATCATGGTCAAATAAACTAAAACACACTCTAGTTATGTACAATTCAGACATATTGTTGCCGAAGTAGCACTCTTCATGCTATTCAAAATTGGTCAAACGACAATCAAAAGTAGATTAAATCTATAAATTTTATATTTAAAAAAAACTAGTATAATACGTTGTATAGCTTCATCAATGTTTGATAAAACTCACCCAAACTATAATATGAATCGAAGTGATAAGGCGTCTAGTTACAAAAAGCGATATAATCACATTTTATAATATCGATACAATTTATATGTTCCAAAAAAAAACAAATCTTAATTAGCGATATATTAGTAGGTCGAAATATTTAAAATATGGTTAATTCTAATAATCTAATAAATATGGTTAATCTGGTGTGTCCAATTTTATTTTGTTCATATTTATTTAATGCTACGGCTTATCAACTAATAAATCCTTTTATTTTGTTTTTACTGTAAGAATACAATAGGAAAAATAATCTTAATTAAAAATAAACAAAAAAATGCTTGAAAAATGAAAACATTATTATAACCAAAAATATACAGAATGTGTACATATCGGTTTTTGTAAATAGACGCTTCATATATATTATACAATATGTAGTATCTTTAAAAACAGATTTTTCTATAACCAAAATTTATGGGCGTTATTATTTTGCTTTATCAAGGAAAAATACTATTTTCAATTTTTAAAATACTAAAAACACATTAATATTTTAATAAATATAATTGGATAATCAAACACGTAGAAGCAGTAGAACTTAACACATTTGAATAACATGGAAATGTTTATTTTCTGTAGATTAAAATGTTTTAAATCAAAAGTGGATAAAAAGGAAAGCTAAACGAGGAATGTTTTTATTCGTAATTTCTATATAATCTATTCTTCAATAAGTGTTTTTGTGATCTCTGCTAATTAATGTTTTAACATTCAATCCGTCTATTATATTCTACGCGACGCTTAAAATACGCAATGTTACTGATAATAACAAAGGTAATCGTTTTGATTTTAATTGTTTTGTTGAAAGTACATTCGCTAATGACAAATTAAAATCAAAATAGTGTATTCTTTCAAAATGCATTGAATTCAATGTGCTGTAACCTGGTACCATTTTCACGTTTAATGAGAGAAATTGAATAGAGATCTTATTGAAAAATGTAGACTGCGGATGTTTCTTCGAAAGAAATAGATCTTCTTTGATTACTATTAGTAATTATAAATAAACACGCAAACTCTTTCTGCAGATATAAAAACAATGTGTAATAAAACTATTTGCATTAATATGGCTCATTTAGCATTAATTACCACCAAACTGTATAACTACAAAGATGAATGCTTTAAAAAAAACGTATATTTACGTAACCAGAATTCGTGGGGTTAACCATCTTAACATATTATATCCAACCATCAATGAATATGACTAATTAAACGATTATGTTTATTTGCGATAACTTTATAACAAATTAGTCGTTACAAAGCATAAGATCATGATTATTTTAAGTGAGCATCAATCAAAATACAAATAAAACAATTATTAATAAGAAAAAAAACTGAGAAAATATCTAGTTACAATATTCTCATATAAAAATATTATACATGGTTAGATGCGTTTGAAATATTTACGCTGATTTATTAATTCGTTTCTCTGTATTTTTCTTACATACATCGATGCAAAATGTATGAATAATATTCGAAAACATATATGGTGAGAAACCAAGTGTGACACCGGATAAAGATTGGAAATCGTTTTCTCAGTGTGGTCATATTAAAAAAAAAGTGAAGCATTTATTGGGACTTATAGTTATGAATGTAAATAATTTATGACTTTATTAACATTAACATAACAACTTCTCTGTTACGCGAACATTAAGACAACAAAATCAAAGGATAAACATATATTAGTGTATATTACAAACAGCTTAAATTTTTTAGTTGTTTTCGTGCGCATATTTTTTGAAAATATTTACGTCGCTAAAAATATCATTATGATTTTTATCACGTGTATGCTATACGGGGATTAAAAGAATAACTTTTTAAATCAAATTAATATAACCCTAAATCGACATGGAAAGAAAAAAAGTTATGGTCTTGGATTGAATTTTTAAGCGATGCAGTAATATTTATCATTTGGACTAGTTAACGCTGTAAATTAATATCATACCTGAACTATTTTAATTACACTTATTTCAAAATATACATTTTTTAAGAACATTGATTTTGTTCAATGAAAAGCATTGTTGTGGTTTTTATTTAAAACGTCACTCAAACTTCATCATATCAATGCAAAATAAAAAACGGCGTAGGTGTGTAATTTTTTTCATATTATATTCTTAAGTAACTCAAGTAAAACTCGTAAGTAGTGTTTTAAAAAACGCATACAAAACAGTAAAAAAAGTTTATAAATCAAAGTGAAATTGATAAGTGAAAGTGAATATCATAAAATAAAGTAATAGAGTAAAATAGTAGATTAAAATAAAACAGTAATCATCGAAGCTCGTCAATTCAACTTACCCTTATCAATTTTAGGTTTGGCAATGTATATCCTATGTTTTATAGAAATAAGACAACTTTTAGTTTAGGTTAATATTTGGCACATTTCAAACATGAGAATATATCCCTTCAACCATAAGATTGAAAATCTGTATAAAAATATGATGAAAAACAAGAAAATGTGACAGTATTAAGAAAAACTGAATACTTTTTTGTGAGTCTTCCTTACAACTGCGGTGATTTCATGATTCGTACATAAAAAATAATCAAAACAATGACTAGTACATATAATATAAATAAAGTTGATATCAAATTAAAATTGGTAACTTGTTATTCCACAGGTAGTGTAAATTAATGTGACACGTGCTTCGCTCTTTTGAGAAGTATTTTCAGACAAACACAACTGTCACAAATTGTTACACAGCCTGTAGAATGAATGAACTTCCACAAATTTACCACTGGCTCTATCGAAAATAAATAAAGTTGGCTTAAAATGAATTGGATGTTGAAACAATTCTGATGTGTTCTTTGACAATGTATTTTTTAGATGAAACCTGTTTACAGGTGGAAATTTCTCATCCGATAATAATTCCAGTGCCGCATCCTTACCCTGTGAAGGTGCCCATTGCCAAACCAGTGGCGGTGCCGATTCTGAAAGAAATAAAAGTGCCTATAGAGAAAGTGGTACCCTACCCCGTCTTCAAGAAAATACCGTATCCGATAGAAAAACGAATTCCAGTTCCAGTGGAAAAACAGGTTCGTGCAATGTCATTGGCATTCTATACTTTTACTTGAGTTGATTAAATAAAACACGACCTTATTATTTTTTATGCGACTACCCATACGCTGTCCAATAACAAACTTGATAAAACAGATCAATGAGAAAATTTCTCTAGATGTTGCCATTTTCTTTTTTCTCAGAGAGATGATTGAAAAGAGAGTTAAAGTCGTCAAGGTTTACGAAAACGTCGTTCGAAATTCGTAAACCTCGCGATGGTCTGACGATGCTTCTCAAAGAGACGAAACACTAGTCACATTTTGTAACACAATAAGTGCAATAATAAAGTTGTTAAAATTAAATTTAAATTCAAAATGTACTAACACAAAGTTACCGCCGAATCTATCGAGGTTATTTACTTAGTAAAAACCTATTAAGTTTATTTTTTTAAATTTAATTTACATTGAACGTTTGAGAATAATATTTCAAAAAATTAAAAAATCATCGTTCTCTTCGTGTAAACTTAATTACAGACGATATAATAACACGATAATTGAATGTTTATATTAAATATACCAATTGAATCTGTTTAATTGTGCGTTTCATAGAATAATTTATTAGATAACAACGTCCATGTTTAAATATATTATTTTATAATTCATACAATAATCAAATTACTTGCCGACAAAGCTGTCATCGAAGTGGACAGTCGTTCACACATATATAGTAGACATGATTGATAAACGTACATTCGTTTTACGTTTTCAGAAAAATGGTAAAGATAAAAATAATGTAATCATACGTTGATTGGAAAACTACATCTATAAAGTGAATAGTCGATTCAAACTCTATCGAGAAGCGGGTGAAAGCAAATTTTACACGAAGCTTGTGTTTTGTAATCGACTTGTTTTTAATTAGATCGGTTTCTCTAATTTTCTTGCGAATAATATATATAATTTATACGGGTACAAGACAAACGACGGCCATTAGAAATTAGTTTGTAGTTCATTGATATCATATAATAGAAGCTCTTGTCATTAACCCTGATGGCTAATGCTACGAAAACTAATCATCATTAAAAAATATACATATTTAAAACCGAATAATTAAATAGCTGTGTAAATAGAAAAAAATATAATTTTTTACTAAAATTTGAGCTCTAAATATTTTGCGATTAAATATTTTTCATTTAATTGGATACATTACATTGGTTGTAATTCGTTCAAAGACTTTTTTCTATTAATTGAAAAATATGTTTTTTAACAGTTTTATTACTAGGTAGTAATATTTTTTATTCAAATACTGTTAGATTAATTTATAGAATTCATAATAAATTCTTTTATTATTGTTTATTCAGTAGAAAATGTATTTATTTACGAACACTATTCAATCATTTATAAATTTAATAATTAACCCTTAACAAAGCCGCATTAAACTAAAAATAATAAAATTATTTTAAGTAAAAAATTGTATTTCAAAAAGAATTAGACACAAAAAATAGAGCAAGTTTTTCATAATTTGTATAATTTGAATTGTAAAGAATCAATTGGAAACATTTTTAGTTTTAAAACAACTGTGCCCATTAGAGGTGAATTGAGCCAACTAGTAAATGGTAAAAAGTTTTTCTTGGACTTTTAAGTACTATCACATCTTTACTTGGTATTTTAGTGGATTGCATTTTTACGGAGATAACACTATTTGAATGTGTATTTACTGAGATTACTTCACATTCACGATACTTTAAGACGTGTAGAAAATTACAACGCATCTAACTTACCTTTTCTAAAATACCATTTGTTTTACTTTATTTCTAACTGGCCAATTTCTAATGTGATGACATAAACAAAAATTCGGGTGGGAAGAAAATATATCCTAGTCTGGTTAAGGGTTAAAATTGCAGAAAAAATAGTGGAAAAAATATAAAATTTCTTTAAAGATGCAGTGATAAATAATTATAGACTTTAATTGAGTACCTATTTATTATTCTATTTGACATATTCATACCTTATCATAGATCCAAAAACAACTGCTAATTGAAGCTTTGTTGTCGTCAAATTTTTGACTATTTTATACATATAGCTATTTATTTTCGATTATTTCTTTATGGTGAGTGGAACGATGTATATTTTTAATAAAGACAATAAACTACACTACTGGCTCCTTGTTCATTACAAACAGTTAACTAATAGTAGAATAGTTTTGATAAAGACATTCCTTTTTGCAAATAAGTCACCAAACATTTTTTTAATTATATATGTCGCTGTGGACTTCCGTGTCGTATCTCACGGGTTCGAGTCCCAGTGCGAACAGCATTTCTTCGATCGATTTATGATCAATTCCTATCTTTGTAAAAGAGAAGTTAACAGAAAGAGTAACAAACAGTTCTCGTAGAAAAACTTATGTTGAGATACTTCCATTAAGATACCATATAATCCACATTGGGAGCGGACATGGATTAAAAAAGTTGCTGTCGACCGTTTCACTCATCCTGAAGCTTGACTTCAATAATATACAATACTTAAATAAGTTCCAAATGTTCACTTAACCGCTACGATAAATATATATTTATATTTTTAAATATATGACCAAGATACTTACAACTTTATAACGATACCATTTCATTGCTTTAGTGATTATTAAATGATATAAGTATATTTTATATATTAAATGAGAATAAGGAATACATATATAAGAGTTTTGGGAGTAACACTTGCAATGAATATTTTTAAACAAGAAAAAACAATGAATAAAATAAAAATAATAAGGCCATATAGTATAGTTGGCAAGTACTAAAAAAAAATTAGACTTGTCAGGTGTGGGGTTCGAACCCACGCTCCCCTTCGGGAACCAGAGCTTAAATCTGGCGCCTTAGACCACTCGGCCAACCTGACTTGGTACGTCGGTTGAAAAAATGTATAATAAAAATCTAGTAAGCGCTACATAAAATTGGCATTGGATTGTAATAATTTATTTCAATGACGTAGTACGTTATTACTGTGACCAATCGGAAAATGCAACAGAAAATGGTCAAGAGAAGCAACGTTGCAAGCAATGATGTATGTCGTCTGATAATGGTTTTCATGTCTAGTTCATATAATATTTTAGTCGATTTCAGACTGAGATTGAGTCGTAATAAGATACAATAAGTAGGTAAACAGATTTTAAAAAAAACTATGAAGGGTACCAATTATTGTGTATATTGAACACATATTTCATTTATGGAAATTATATGAATGTACCGAAAAAATATAAGGTGGTTTTAATATTTAAAAAACATTCTCAGTGTGTTTTTTCATATTTTTTTACGATATAATTTATTAATACTGATCATTTCCATAATGTTTATTAATTGTATAAAATTCTAAGCGAATTAGTAAGATAACAAATTAGTTTATATCAAAGTACCTACACATCATATAGGTTTTTTTTTTGTTTTGTGGTTTCAGGTTCAAGTACCCGTACCACGTCCATATCCAGTAAATATTCCAGTTATCAAAAACATATATCACCATTCTCGCGATCGTGATATTCCAGGACTGTCTTCCGGCCATCATTTCAGGGGAAAAGAGCACCAGAAACATTCTCAGCATGAAAATTGGGACTACGAACCAGAGCCTCAGCACTCTCAAACAGAGACATGGAAAGAAGGCGGCCGTATTAACAAACATCCCAATCGGGATAACTGGGAAGACAATTCAAATTACAAAGAATCATCACAAAATGAACATTGGGAACATGAAAAAAATCACGAGAACGCACATCGAGAAAACTGGGAAGAAAATAGTCCCAAAACACATCATAGAGATAATTGGGAACAGGAAGAAAGACACAAAGATTATTGGGACTATGACGGCAGCCAGAAGAATCCACAAAGAGATAATTGGGAAGAAGAGCCTAGATACAAGCATCCTCATCGTGATTCATGGGAACATGAATCCCGACCCAAGCCAGCGCAACACCACTCCTGGGACGAAGAACCCAAGAGACATCCTCCTAGTAGTCAGATATGGGAAAAAATACCAATAAGGAAACCAATCCACCAATCCACCTGGGAGCATGAATCGTATAAAAGTTCACATCAGAATAGAAATCGTGGAAGACATCGCGATCATCATCGACCATAAACAATCCCATTTCTTGATCGTATATAAGCACTGTTTGGTAAAGTAAATACAATCAATAAATCTTCTCATTTATAAAGTGACACCATTGTTTTGTATAACTACCATCCTGAGTAAAATAAATATGTGTGACAATACATATTTTTTCAAAGATAGTCTGTCAGAAATACCATATTGGTAGGTGAGGTCACGTAAATTTTGGGATAACGTGGTTTCTAATATTTGCAAGTAAGTATTTTTTGTCACCAGAGATATATTTTGAATATTTTTCGTTAGATGAGTATAAAAAAATACTTTAATTTTCTATTTGACTGAAAAAGAGATGCACTTATGAGTATAGGTTGACATTATGGATGCTTGATCAAGCGATAGTGCTTATTTGTTGAGTGAAACTTTGGTATGTTTACCAAGGCTGTGGAGTCGAGTAAAAAATAAAACTCCGACTCCAAAGAATTTTTTGAAATATTTTATTTTAACTTGTATGTATACCATCAGATCATCTTAAGTCAGCCTAGCATGTAGCAGCAACACTATGGACTATTGTGGCTTGAATACATATCATTATTTTTTTTTAAATGTGACTAAGTCGTAAGATTTTTCCGACTCCGGCTCCGCACTAAACCCGCGACTCTACGACTCCCGACTCCGACTCCACAACCCTGATTTTTACTATAATGTGTACTTCATTTAATGTTGCCAATTATATTACGCCTAGTATAAATAAGTATTTAATTGTTCATATTTATGTGAATGTAAAATTGTATGGAATAAATTAGGAATATCTTCTTTGTTTTGTTACGATCATGTTTCAAAATATCTTACATATTAAATTTATATTAACTGATTTAAAAATGTACTGCGAAAAATTTTATTGACAGGAAATCTTTTTGGGATATTATCAAGCTATATGTTTTATTTTAACATCACATTAAATTTCAGTGTATCATTGGAAAAAATATAAAAATGAATATCTAAATGGTAGCTTCAAAATTCTTCAAATATTTGGTATACAAGTGTGAAAATTCTTAATTATCAAAATAATTTTTATAAAAAAATTGTTGATGATGAATATTTATTATACACAATAAGTGTATAATAAATGTCGTGTAATATAATAAAAGTCGTGAATCTCTATCTAAATCTGTGAACTAGAAGGAATTCCACAGTAAGAAAGAATATAAAAAATAAGCTGTTTTCTGTTGTAGTTCTTTGGGTGATAAAAATAGTTTTTTAATCAAATACATTTATCGAAGGTTGAGACGTTTTAATTAAGATTTAAATTTGATTAAGGATATAAATAATAAGGTTTAAAAGTTTTAAATGACCGATTTGTAAAATTAATTTTATTGTCTCGTTTTAGCAATATCAAACATTGTCCAATAAAAATATTATTGAATTTTTATTTCGTGAATTTGAATTTGGAGAACCTTTTTTTTATTTTTACATCAAAACATAGATAAGGTAAGTATGGAAAAAGTAGCAAAAACTTTTCGATCAACCTTGTATCGATGATGATTGCGTTGCCGTGAAACTGAAGCAACAATGTTTTAATTAGAACATCCAATCCTGGACCTTTCTTGTGATCCCGAGACTTAGGGATTCACAACTGTTCACCAGAAGGTCGTGTCACAGTTGTTTAAGATTCGGTGAATTTCGGGATTCACAATTATTTGGAATGTGGGTTTTTGGGATCCTGGGATTGATGACTGGGAAAAATGTCAGAAATTGAGAGATTTTAAAATAATCTACAAAATAAGGGGCCTTTTTTAAGCTCGCTGGCGGATTTCAAAAATTTTGCCCGCTGGCCTATTTTAAAAGACTGGGAATTTATGGACTTCTTTTTATGGAAAAAAGTGGGAGAATTTTTTTTCAGCTCAATCCTTTCAGATCGTTATGACTACCAGTGACTCCATCGCATTTTTTTTGTTTGTTTCAATCCTTCTATAATCAAAAAAGATCTGCTTATTGTTAACCGTAACATAAAAAAAGAAATGACAGTGCATGCATATTTTATAAAAATCCCACAGTAGAAAAATCCATTCTTTGTATTCACCTTATATTATTTAACCTTAACAGTTCGACATATCAACATGACAGTTCGATATATCAACTTGACAGTGCTTAATGGTTGCAAATTCATATCGAAAAGTGTTAATGAAAACCAGAGTTTTTGAAACTCGTCGAATCCGGGTCCAATAATTTTGAGTCCGAAAGTTTACCAAATTATTATTTTTCAAAATGTTTTTTATTACGTAGAATTTTACTAGCTTTAATATTATAATATTTAAGTAACACCAAAGCATTCAAATAATTATCCCCTAATGCCGACTTTAAGCATGATAAAAATAATTGTAGACACTGACAGTGTTCTTTTGTTATAGGTTGAACAGCGCGCAAAAGGTCGAATATTTCAAGCTATTTATCTTAAACATGTTTCTTTTCCGAAATATTTATAGTGACAATAAAAAAATAATATGTATAAATGCATTCTGATTTTTTACAAAAAATATTTATTTTGAAACTGAAAAGTTCTAGGTCCGGTTACCTAGAACCCGGGAATTTTGAAACCAGGATCCCAGATTCGGGCTTAAGGTCATTACCCGTTGGGTCCACTATCAAGGGAAGATGAAGATGGGATTGATCAGTTTTTCAAAATAATGAATCAATAATAGCAATTATTATTACTCAAAATAAATCAACTTTTGAATTTCCACTTGGTTTGAAATTTAAATATGTAGTTTTCTTCTAAATAAAAAAAATGTTTACATGAGAGGACTTTAATTGTTGACTAAAGTTTTTTTTCATTTAGTAAAATAAATTTAGAATAGAATAAAAACTAACGCTATGATGCCAATATAATTAAAAGAATTACACATTACGCAGGTAGTTCTTTAATCTTCTGTTTAATAACTTTTCCTTGTATATTGATTGATAAGGAAAAAAAACGAAAATACTAGAAGGAAACCTATACAATGCATCATAATTGAAATGCACGGCTGTTACTGACGTCCTTTACGGTTCATATATTAACAATAATCGATTAATGTCTATATAGTATATCGATAAAGATTTTTCCTTATCTTGTTCAAGGAAAAGGGTCTCTTAAACTCTTAAAATTACTCCACTATTTACCAAACAAAAAATTACCACACCTTTATAATATTATATGTAGCCTGGTTTTTACCCGAAGGTCGTCTAGGTCAGTGCTCCGCAACCGGTGTGCCGCGGCACACTGATGTGCCGTGAGCCAGATACAGGCGTGCCGAGGTCAAATACATAATAAAAAAAATATTTTGACCAAGAACTTTGGGTTGTGTTGTCAAATATCGAGCCGTATATAAAACCTTTGTGTTCATTGAAACAAGCGCAGGTATCATATTAATTAGTTATTATTTTATTATAATTATTAAGATTGCATAAAAGTAAATATATTATAGTTTTATGTGTGTATACTTAACATAAGTATATACGTAAAAAACGAAAATTTATTGTAAAATTTGTGTATTAATTTAATACCTATGTATTTTTGATTTTGGTGTGCCGCGGAATTCTAGGAAGAATTTTGATGTGTCGCAGGTGAGAAAAGGTTTCGGAACACTGGTCTAGGTCATAGACTCTAGGACGCCGTAATCCCGCCGGTAGGAAGAAAGGACAGGCAAGATTAAGGGTCTCCAAGGGGCACCCGCCGAACGTAACTTAGCCAGTTCCGTAATCAGACGCGGCACTGTTTTGTACGTTCCCTCACGAAATCGAACCACCTCTCTCACACCCATTATCCGACAAAATTATAATTTTAAAACTAAAATACATTTAACACAGTACATACAGTAAGTACAATTAAGTTTTTGTAATTTTCATAGTTATATGAAGTGAAAAGACAAATCCTAAAACTATAAAATCTGATACTTATTCTTCTAATTTTACAAAACACAATACAAACTTATTCTAATTTTACGAGATAAAAACGTTCATGGTTATGAGAAAAAACATTGAGGGTACAGATAGCAAAGATCGCTACAGTATCAATAATATTTAATTATCTAATAGATCATTGAATAATTTGGTTTTATTGAATTCATACTCTTAAATTGACAGTATTTAATATCACTTTCCTGTGATTTTTGACTGAAATTTCGGTGAAAAGAAAATAAATAACTTTGATGATATCAAGTAAATACAATCACTAAACAAACTAATGAATCAAATTGACTAAGCTGGTTGTGAAATTAATTTAAAGCTCAACTGGCATATTTTGATTATATGAAAATTAAATTCAATTCAAAGAGTTTATTTAACTGAATCGTTCTAATTAAATCGTTCAAATCAAAATTTTTGAACCTGTTATTTGATTGAATAAATAATATTTGACGATTTTTATATGATATACAGTTAAACATATTTAAAACTAATATGCTAAAAGAGCTCATATATTTTTTTGGTTATTTTACTTCTCATGGTTAAATTCCGAATTTTATTTGTCATTCAAGAATGCGAAACGGCGAATTAATGAAGACATTTAAATGAAAGTATTTCAATCGTCGTGTTATTAATGTGATGGTATTACGCGAGTATTTAAAATATTTTTATTTGTCACACGTTTAACTCGTCCACCCGGACTAGATAAATCCATTTAAAGTGTGATTTGCATAAATAAATAAATTGTCAATAAACTCTACAGAATAACTAGTTTAATTATTTGAGATATCGTCAAAGGTGTTGATATCTGTGACACATACTAATTTAGTTTCATAAGAGACATTAAGGCGCTATTCCATATATTTCAATTAACGAAACGGTTAAATAATGTTAATTTCGGGGATTAATTATTCTATACTACTTTACGTTACCTTTGAATCCTGTACCTATTTATAGGTATCAGGGCTGACAAGGTTGTTTCTAGCAGGGCTGTGGAGTCGGGTATAAAAAAAACGACTCCTTCTCCAAATTGATTTTATAATAATTTCCTTTTAATTAACATTCATATATACCATCGGATCGTATTCAGTCTAGCATGCAGTGCCAACACAATTGACTCTTGTGTGAATACACATAATTATATATTAAAAAAAAACGGAGGTCCGTTACGAAAAAATGACATTTAAAATAAAATAAATATACAAAATTAAACGAACGATGGCTTCTGGAAGTCAGAATTCGGTGCAGCTAGCAAACCCTGAAAACTAGTAAGTAATTATTTAATAGTATAGGTATACTGTATGTACATAGTTTTTCAAAATGATTGGAGCAATATGTACCAATTAAGTAACTATTAAAAATGAATGTATTTTTTTTATAAAAAAATCGTACTTTTGAACTTCAGTACAAGTAAAAAAAAATTCATAAATTATTATATTGTATTATGCACTAGTTAACTACTTTTTTATTAATATAAAATTTAAAATAACTTTGATTATTCCACGTATATCCCAAACTCCATATTGTAATTACATAATTTAAACATTTTAGAATCCATTTTGCTTCATTACATAAGCAAAATTTGCGATAGTAAGTCTGAAGATGCCTCTAAAAGAGGCGAAACACGAGTCGCATTTAGTTACACAATACGTGGAATAATCAAAGTTATTTTTAATTTTATATTAAAATGAAGTTCCACAAATTTACCGCCGAAACCATCGAAAGTGTTACTTTTTTATTATTGAAATCACATTTTAAGAAAGTAAAATTTGCGAAAAGACCGATTGAAGATTATCCTTTGTATTAAGTATAGCCTCGTAAATTATTCTGGGATGTCTTTTGAATTGTTAAATTGAAATTTCTCGAAAATCTTTTATCCCATACTGTGACTTTTAGATAATTCTAAGAAACCATCAATAAACAAAGTATCTCAGTAATTTTATTTATAATTTTCTTTGTGTTTTTAGTTGAATTGTAGTTATAATGTTATTGAAATATAATTACAATTACCGGTGTCAAATATACAGAAATACCGGTTCTATCGTATCTAGATTCTACACTCCCTAATCTTTAATACCTATGTAACATACATAGTATCAAAATAATGGAGCAGGGCTCTTAAATTGTTTTTTTTATAAAACGAAAGACCATAGTTTTATGGTAAATTGCATTTTATAATATTTTTTAATGTTTTTTTTTAATTATTTAATTCTCCGCGTCTTTTGGAAAAAGAGTTGAGTTAAATAGATAAAATCTAATATTTTCAAGTGCATTTATTATTAACTTTTAATTTCTGCACACTGTAGTGCATGCAACCAAGACTTGAGGAATTTCTTCTCGGGACATTTCTAGCAAAATTTTGAACACGACTAACGTTGTTACGCTACGGAGTACACCCTATATAAAGAGTGTGAAGCCGTAGCGGGTGGTGGTGGGTACAACATTGAGTACCCAAGGGAATTAAAAAAAAACTATTTAATTGTAAAATCAAAACAATTATTTAGTAATTAAACTTGTGTAGCCAAATTCATGATTATTTCATTAAAGAAGTCTTCGTTATTTAACGCGTCAAATAAATTATGTGAAAAATAAAATGTGTTTATGTATTACTCACATGAATAAACGTGTGATTAAAAATACAGTCAAGGAATTTATGATTTTCCCACAAGTAATGTATTATTATGTTGCGAAATAAGATTTTGTTGTGACGTACGAATTGATTCATTTAAAAGAACTCAACGTTGAAGTCTTATAACCAAGTTGATAAAATATACATATATCCAGGGCTTTTTTCTCAAGTAACGCGTGGGAATGGCGTTCCAGTACCTTTTGCTCGGCATTTTTAATGTTTCAAATCAATATTCGAAAAAAAAATCCTTCAACAACTTTTGATTTTGTTTTAGGAAACCATCGACTGTTCGTCTCACGTTGGCAAACACTTATCTAGAACTTTTTTATAGGATCGTTAACTGAACCTTCAATCTTCATATTCAAAAACTTAACGCATTTAATTTTTGAAGAGATAAACATACTAGTAGACTCTGTGCTGCAGTTGATGTAGGCGATCGTCGTTTTATAGGAGGAATAGTCTTCTTATTGAAAAAAAATGTTTTTCCACGTTAAAAATATCAATTGAAAAAATAATGCTGAAAATAAATTATGCGGAGCTTGAACAAAAATATTGAACTGATTTCCATCCCACGAATGGGACTTCCACCGTTCCAATCAAAAAAATTAGCAGGGCTAATCTCGTAAAAAAACTTCTGTCGAAATACTTCAATTAGGAATCCATATGCTCCACATTGAAAACGGACATTGATTCGGAAATAAAATCTTTCGTAAAAGTTTTGACAAGAAGTGAGTTCGGGCACCTTATTTTAAAAAAAAGTACTGATAATTCATATAATATCGGACACCTTATTTTTTCTAAAAAAGCACAAAGAATTTGATTCGAACTGAACTAGTTTTGATACAATAGTACATTAATCAGAAGGTTTCAGTAAACAATTTTGTATGAGCCAAAGAAAATCTTAACTTAGATGATTTTTGGTAGTTAAATCATACGATCTGAACATGTTTTTATTCATTATTCAAAACATGACTTTTTCAACTCTCAGGACGGGGACGATATATATTATGTTTAAAGATAAAAATAATTTATTGTCCAAGAATAATAATGTTGAAATTATTCTAGAACCGCGCTTCTTTGATATAACATTTTTATTATTCAGTTAATAATACAATTATCAAAATAGGTTGTTACTACCTATCTTAAAATATATTTGATAATATTTTTATTCTCTCATACATAAGCTAATGGAGCTATGAATAATTTATTTTCCATTATTTAAAAAATATTGAATGGTTTTCTAAAAACGGAGCAAGCAGAGCCGAAACACATGTCGATGGAGATTGAAATTTTCCATTTAATTCAATATTTTTAACAAATAACAACGCTGTCAAAACTAAATACAAATTAAATGTTTTTATATCAGGTGGCACACAATGAGGCTTTTCATTGAATATTATATTTTACAATAAAATGCACGTAACAAATAATAATTTTGGAAAATAATTTAAGAAAAAATCAGCATTTCCAATGGTTTTGCTACAATCAAATCACGGAACTATTATAATATTATTCGATAGTAAGTTATTATAAATCACTATTTCTGGATTTAATACACATCATATACGGTGAAAAATTAAAGATTTTTTTGGTCGAAAACGTTATTACAAACTATAACGTACAGTCGTCATTCCAATAGCGTAGGGTTTGGGACTAAGCTATAGGAATACTACGTTATAGGGGATTAATCACCCATACAAAATTTGAGGTTCTTTCAATTATGTTTTGTGATTTTTTCAATGCACGTTTATAAACCATGTATTTATAATAATATATATAACTTTACCTTAAAAATTGGGTAATATAAGTTAGCTATTATATTATAAAAAATATATTATTATTTAACTCATAATGATTTAATAAAATGCAAAAAATACACAGAATAACAGATATTATAAAATAAATACATGCGAGCAATATAGAAACCTAGGAATATCTACTTGAATGAATAATGTATATTAATAAAAAATACTTATTATACTTGATGAATTTGCCGATAACTTTGTGAAAATGTATTTCCAATATAAAATTAAAACTGATAACTGTGTTATTTGAACTTAAATTATATCAAGTTACGTTTCATATGAAAAAAAATCGTTTTAGTCCACAATCTGATTCATTTTATTTGTAAGAATTGTAAATAATAAAAATCGACAATCTTCAGACACTCTAGCAAATTCCATATACATATGTGAGTAAATTAATATCATATTTCCCTGCAGCTGCAAATATTATATGGCAATGTTCAATCTATAGATACAACTGTAAAAATAAAAAAGGCGATGCTCACTTACTTCTTTATCATACCACTACGCTTTAAAACCAATTTGCGAAATAATATACAATCTACAAATAATACAAATTATTTTCTAAATTAAAAAAGAATATATGAAAACTGAAAATGTCTTGTTACATACTAAGATCAATTGGATAACAACAAGGATAGTAGGATTTTGATGAAAAATTGAACGATTCGATAAATTTAAAAGTTGTTTTAAGGAAAGTCGATTTAAGATTTAAAATTGTGCTTGATGCGGTCCTGTAATTGCCACGGGTTATCTCAAAGTTATGCTGGCGCCATTGTCACAAGTCACTTTATAGTATTACTTAATAATATAATTAAGAGTGCGCGCATCCCGGATTAAGATAATAATAAAGTACTATACTTTATATTATTATTTTATTGAAAACAAAACAAAATTTCAGCAAGATGGCCTTGCGTTCGCTTAATAATATTAATGCGACATTACATATATTATTTTGTAAATTATTGATATTTAATTTAAAGGCACTGTCTCGGCCAGGGGAATGCAATTAAGGGTTTTAGTTTTTTTGCTCAAATCTTCACAGCACTGGCAGAAGTTAGTAGGTGAGTAAACAGCAAATGAAAACTTCGAGTTCTTATGACACAGTATCAATATTGTATGTCACATAGATAATTAAAACGTCAAAATATAGATAGATGTTTTTTGATCTGACTAAAACAAAGCTGTAATTTAATTGTCAAGCAGATTTTCATGTCTTTATCTCTTCATTATTAAAAATAACTTTGTTTGCCAAACTGGTACAGTAAGTGCACCAACTGAGTTATTGGAGACAAAGAATTGACGTCCAAGTATTTCGTTGTTTAAATTTTGTTATTTACCGACTTCTGCCAATTCGATGACGATATAGACACAAGCTTACAAACATTGTGTTGTTCAAACATGCAGAACGTTGTCCTCAAATCTGGTTGTCTTTGCCTCTAATATTTAATTTAATAACCGTTCTATGTCTATGAATTCCTTGGACAACCAAAGTGTTCTTTGGCCACAGTCTGAAAAAACTGACATTATTTTGTTAGGCAATGTTAGACAATATAATACGTATACAGGCTTCATTGTAATGGACTGACCAGCTCATGAATTTCATCACGAAAGTCATGGTGAAGGTATGTAGGTAACTCACATTCACGTCAATGAAATCAAGATCTTACTTGAAACTTTAAGTAATTTTCCTTTCTTAACAAATGCACTTACAAATCATAGAAACCTAAAACTATTTCGTATAGATAGATTTTGTTTTTATAAACACAATATATTATAATATATTTTTACAACTTATCCAAATAAAGACGGTATATTTTGAAACCTTTTCAATCTTTTCACTATTTCTCACACTTCCTTCTTGTTTTCCAGGCTAACTTATTCAGATCATTATATTTATATATCTCTACTTATTCCCGAGACATAACAAGTAAGTCGTTATCGTGATAATATGATATACAAGTATACAGGAAACAAGCATGTTTCCCATCGACACGAAAGAAACAAAAGAAATATTTCAAAGCTTATTTGAATATACTGCATTTGTTTTGTGTGCCTCAATTCTGAATCGAAGCACAATTTGTATCAAAATAAATTACATGTAACAAGTGACGATTTTTTTTTTAAATTAATGAACTATTTAATAGCTTTTTTGCGTGACTAGATTTAAATTCCCTGGTATCGACGATTGATTGCCTTGGCATTAAATATTGAGTCTGTCGGACGCCTCCCTCCGTCTCTTGGCCGGGCTGCACCGTACAGGTCATCTTTGACACCTATAAAGATCATAAACATCTTCAAATTGACCTCAGACGCGAACCGATCGCCGTGCTGCTTCGCAACAAGTCATAACCTGGCCATTATCGTACTATCACGGTACGATTATACCCAAGTCAAAAAATTTATCCTTACAACTACCGCTTGACCAGCTATACAATATCTTTAACTTTTCAAATATCCAAACATTTTCGTATTTGTATTTTTTCTATAAGACTGATAAATTTTAATAACGGTAAATTATTTGTTTAACAAAGAAAAATAACAATATACTTAATGAACATACCGAGTTTGTATCACATTATTTTTTAAACGTATTCATTAGAAGTCTTTCATCAATTTAATGTTTAATAATTAACGACTCTGTATAAATAAAAAAACTAAATTCGTAGTTTTGTTTTTACAACCTTTTATTAGTTATAATTTGGCATAAAAAATATTTCATAAAACAGTAAAAAAAAACATACCGGTTTATATAAATAAACCCATTGAAAAACGCCGCTATTGCAGTGTTTCTAACAATGTTTGAAAAACGTATTATTTACGAATAAATTGTTTAAAAAATAGATTGTTTGACTTGTTTTTTTTCATTGGTAGTTACAGCCTGTACCAGAAAGGAAACTGTGATGAAGTTCACGTTATTGGTTGCCGTTGTGGCGTCAATTGTGGTCGTCGGAGATTCGCTGACATGCGGCGAGGTGGAGTGTCCTAAGCCAGCATCCACATGCTCTATCAAGTACGTGGTGGGCACAAAACCCAAGAAGAAGATCACCACCGTCACATGTTTTAATGCAGCACGTAAGTATTTTGCTTTTTATAAGATTATTGTCTAAAAATGTGTAACTGAAAAAAAACTTTAAATTCTTTTTTTTTAATATATTAACACTTTGATCGGGGTCTCCGGTGACCGAGAAAGAATACCTGGCTTTGGGTTGATATTTTTTTATACAAAGCAGCGGGCAAGTGAACGGAAAAAAAATAATCGCGTAAAAATAATTAATATATTTTCATCACATATTAATACTTATAAATCATTTTAAATTATACTTGCTTGTCGATCAATCTTTTCGGTTTTCTGTTTTATAATGTAAAATAAATTTAATTAAATTTATTTCTTATAAGAATCAAATGCTGTAAAATTAGCTTGCTGAAAATTTGCATTCATTTTTTTTTCTCAAACTTTCAAAAAAGGTTTGATTCTAAGCTCTTCACTTTTAACTTACAAAATATTGTCATGACTAGAATAAATAATGATTAAAAAAAATATGTGATATTATATTTTGTTATAAATTAACAACCTCAGTTTCATAGTCTATTTTTATAATATATAACTGGTTATTAATACATTTACCAATCAGATGGTTTCTATAATTAAAAATACACTATTACTTTAATGACTTCCTACTATTATGGAATGAAACATTATGTGACAATGCATTATTGTTCAATGATATGTTTGTCGGCACTATTAAATTATTTATTTATTAGTGTAAAATATTCTACAGAAAAACTTACACGAGATTTCAAAAATAAATATTTGTCGTAAATGTCAAACTTACTTTATATTCTTAGAAGTTTAATTAAGGAAATTATTATTTATTTCACATTTTATACATTGCAGAACTTCTTTGTACCTACGTGACACACGAACGTTTTTTTTTTACGTTAAAATAGTTTTGCACAAACAGGAAAATTTTATTTTAAGCATATCGCGAGCTGAGTACTACAAGGTTCTATGTGGACAGCTGCATGAAAAAAGATATGGGCATTTGAAATTTTAAATGCTCGTATTTTGAAAATTGTAAATGTTTCCAATTTTCTTTTTGATTGTATATAAATCAATGCTAGTACTGGCATGATATATGTAACTATTAAAAAATATTGTTAAAAATAGTCCTTCAAAGTTAATTAGAAATACCTAAACTTCAATTAGAACCTTGTCCACCTGAAATTGAAACAAACCGTCAGTGCTACAAGGTTCTAAGTGAAATTTGTATGAAAAAACAGTGATCCAAAAAACTGACTTACGCTTTTTAAATTAAAATAAAACGAATTCTATGGAAGATATAAAATATAACATGATATAAAAATGAAGGATAAATAGGAAAAGGAGTTTTTTTTTTCGTAATTTGTGTTTGATATCATTAATGTAAAATGTAATAATATCACACTGCAAGAATACAAAACATCATAATAGTAAAAAATAACACCACTGTGTTGAAGATAAAAATAAATGATCAAAATCAAATAATTGAAGAAAAAAAAGGAATAAAATTATCAAAATATAAAAGATAACATTCAACCTATGTACATTCATACAAGTTTTTTCACTAATGACCCGGGTTTCACCTTTCGGCATCTTCAGGAATTCAAGTTGAAACCTCAGATATCCTGCGACGTGTACTTAAAACTACGACTTATTGGAAATTTAAGCAAAATTTCGACTTCATATTAATACAGCATGTAGATAATGCTACGCTTAAGAATGCCTCATTATTAATTTAGTTTGGTCAAAAGTCGACACTTAGAACCTTGTAGTACTCAGCTCGCGACATATAATAAAATATTATCTAAAAATAACTAGACTGTCTAATAAATCAAGACAGTCTAATACAAATAGCACGAACTCTGATCAAAAATTTGTCATGAAATTTGTCAATATTGTTTTATGTATTTACATGTTTTCGATTTTGAATAGATAATAACCACAGTCCATATTGATTAATAATATTACGCATTAGCGAAATTAATAAAACTATACTTATTTCTTCTAAGCAAACCTGCTTATTTTAATTGAATAAAAAGCTGTTTTAAATATACTTTACACAATAAGGCAACATATAATTATATATATTATTACATAAGACTTTATCAATTTATAGTTTGAAAACACATGAAATTATTTTTAATGAAAATTTTAATGTTGTAGATATATTTTTCAAATGTATATAAAATTCTACACTGACGTTTTAATAAACAAGAAAATAATAATGTACACTAATGTTTCTTTTTAGGGGCTTCGGTTCTTCAAAAAACCTATGAATCGCCCCTCACAGAGAACGATGTGAAAGCTCCAATCCCTGAAGTGGAATGTGGTGGTTACCGATGCAAAACTGGTGCTTACAATTGCACAACTGTCACTACACCTTCAGTTAAAGTGGATCCACCTATCGAGACTACACATCTCGTATGCAGAGATGAAGAAGGTAAAAACAATAAATACAAACACATTCTTATGGAGTTGGATAACCGTCTTGAAAATAATTTTGAGGAATTAAAAAAGTTTATACTTTTTTTGATTTTTCCTCCGTTTTTTTTTTCTATAATTATTTCAAATTACCTTTTTGAGATATTTGAATAACTACTAATGTATTCGATGAATGGGGTTAATACAATATATTCAGTGATGTGCTGCTAAGATTCTATCAACCGGCTCGCACCTTGGTAAACACCAACCCCCAAAAATCATACACTACAAAATTATTCATTTACATTACATCATTTATGCGTTACATAAATTCATTTCAAATAGTGTTTTAATTTTCATTTGAAACTTTAACCGTGACGGATCTTATTCGTCTATCATATAGTACAAAATAGTACACAAATCAGATGCAAGTTTTTACTTTGTGCATATCGAATTAAGTACTGTGATTGTGTAAAAATTCGATCTCGGAATTACGATGTTAAAAAAACCGTATTTTAAGAACCAGCTCTCCGAACCAAAATTATTTTAGCAACCGGCTCGACAAAGCCGGCGCGAACCCATAGCAACACATCACTGAATATATTATATATCGATGGTCTAACATTGACAACTCATATTATCACTTTTTTTATTCTCTGCAATCGTTTGATACATACATACTCTTCTTTTATCATACAAACCTTTTTAATCCGAAATACTATTTTTTCGTATTCTTGTTTTAACAGCCGTCGTCGGATGTAAAATTTAAATCAAAAATGAGTAGCCGAAGACATGTGAGCTAGGATAAATTGCAATCCGAATATCTTTTATAAATTAACATTTCTTTTATATGATTTAAGGGCTCATAATTGAAGAGCGAGATATCGTTCGAGGAATCACCATTTTGGAAGCTACGGGCGTTGCTCCACCGATTTGCGAAGGTTACACCTGCCCCCAAGGTTCGAGGAGGTGCAAATACGAGACGACAATCAATTTGGAGCCTTACTCAAAAGTATCCCATGTGGTCTGCTATGATATCAAAAGTAATATTATTTTATAAACAATTTGTTATTGCATTTATTTAGTCCCAAGTCCACACTCAAAAATTCTGTCAGCATTTTAAATTAAAGTGTCAAAACACGTATACAATTTAATGGTTGTTATTAATTATACGACCCACTAACCTTTCTTTTTGGCAGTTTTATCTTTATTATTGAATTTTGAAATATGACGTTTATTAGTGACGGATCAATACTCTTTTTTAAAACTATTAAATTTCATGGCCAATCCAATTTTTCGATATTAGATAAAATAAGTTGTAAGTTTTCATCCAAACCCATATATTTTAAAAGCGTAATAACTAATAACACAGACAAGCAAATAACTCCATTGACAAACATGACAAAGACCAACGAATATTTTATATAATTATTATATCCTTACAGATTCAATTATAAGAGCATCTTTTTTTATTTTCAGATACTATAACAGCAGAGGACACCATCAAAAGCTGATGACGAAATCTTTCAACGATTGGTGGAAAATTTATTTGTTATTGAATTAGTTAATTATTTGATAACAAAAATCTAGTCTGTTGCTTAATGCATACACGAGGTGTTGTAAATTTTTATTACAATAAATATATCTTAACATTATTTCCATGATCATATTAATATGTTTCAAATTGAATAGTAATGTGGCACTATTTCTCATATTTTGTAATGCTGAATGAGTAAAGTTTATTAATATGAGATTCCATCCAATAAAATACATTTGTATAATATGATTTTGCGTTAATTTCTAAATATTAAAAAAGCAATATTTTTTAGTTGCTATTAACACACTCAATGTGGAAATATTCTTCAATGCTACGATTGAAATGGAATTTACTAGACAGAGCTCTATTATATTAATATAAAACAATAGTATGGAGGCTCACGAGAATTATAATAATTTTGACGTTATTTGCCTGTTGTTGATATCAAATTAATAGAAATTGAAATATAAAGATCCATTCTCCAGTCAAAGTTCTTCAAGTCTCCTTCATCGCTGATGTTATTGGTTGTTTGCATTCCTTTTTCATCGTTGCCGACGGAAGGGCGTGATCGTTTCAGAGGCGAGCAATCTACAGTGAAGCCAGTTTACGTGTACAACATATAGGATCTTCTGAGAACTAGACATATACAATTCATGCACTTAATAAAATTTAAGTAGTTCACTTGATAGAAAGCCACTTTTATAATATACTCTTTTGTATTTATTCCAAAAAATATTTGTTAGGACCAGGACTGGTCTCGCTCATCACGATCGTTTTTAACCGATCTATCAATTGGAAATGCTCGTAATAAACGAAATTCGTCGTGATTCTAATAAATAAGTTCAAAAGAGTATTTTATTATTTTTTAATAGTAAAATTAATTATCTATAAGTAACCAACTTAATAATTATCATTACATATTACTCAATTTTATTCAACTTCAAAAACAAAATAAGAGATAACAACAATACTTGTCGATATTTGTTTATCCCTAAATAAACTACAGTAAAAAGTAAAAACATATTAGTCAAGGTAGCGAGAATGTTTACAAAACAAATATATATATACATATATGTACTGTTAATTTAATAAAATCTTTATGCAGATGGAGAATTATACAGAATTACCTATATAAATAATTCATTAAGCATGTTTGTATTCAGTAATATTGATTGATTTATAATGATGACAATACATTGAAAGCCAAGGTGACCTGCATACAGATTATTGGAAAATTTCAGATGGAAATTCTACGCATCAAATTATTAGCACTTTAATGTTACTGCCATCTATATATCAAATACGATTTTTTTATAAGCAGATAAAATAACCATGTATAAAACTTAATAAAAACATAAAGTGAATCTATTATAAATTTCTATAAATAATAATAGTCAATGGAATATTCACTGTGGCGCTATTTTTAAATAAAATTGTTTTTTTTTTAATTAGATTTATTATATTAAGAAAATTGTGTTTAAAAATGTTTCACTCCTCTATCGGGAATTAAAAAAATGTAACTGTTAGGTATCAAACAGTTCTCTGGAACAGATTCAGTTCTAAATAAAAACATTTAATTTTAGATAACAATTTCGAAACCTTTTCCAAAACGAAGAAATATAAGAGTAAAAGAAAAATCATATTCTTTTAATTTTCTAATTCTTCATCAAATTATTACATGGAGCTGACAAAAAATCATCTGTCGTAGTTATTGTAGATTGTATGTATTATTATTGTATAAATACTATAAATGGTAACACACAGTGGCGGATTAAGCACTTGGGTCCAGTTTTTCGCTTTGCATAAAAGCGTCGAAAAATTTCATCTAAAATTAAAATAAACATTAAAATATCGATAAAAAATGTATATGAGTTATTTATTATATAAGTTATTGTTGAGTTTTTAACTTTAGATTCATCGTGTCCATAAATATGGTAATCTACCACTGGGAACACGTTTTTATTGAGTGGAAAAAAAGTAGGAAATAACTGTTATTCCTTATTGCTTCCCAATAGTGCCATCACTGCTCGATACCGTAACATTTAGGGGCTTCATTTCCAGGTATTTTATGGCTCCTAGGATAGCGGGAAATATATATCGATCCCAGGATTTCCAGGGAAATTCTCCTTGGTTGGTTAATCTTTTTCCTTTTCATTGCCACCGCTATCAGAAATCTGTTCAGCCATATTTTTTGACATAAATGTCATCAATGTAAGCTGAAATATCAATCATATAAATTATGGTAAAACTATAAAGTAATTCATTTTTGTAAAAGAAGGCCATCATTTCAAATGCAAATGAAAATACTGTAAATAAAATACTTTTCTCTACTGGTGTAAAAAGCTTGTAGAAGCAGCACGGGGAAATAATTCAGTTGGTGATTATTTGGCGATAGTTTTGCTATTGGCATACAAGGAACAATTTAGTATGGGGAAAATATATTCACATTAAAATTGCACATTTGTCTAATTGTATAGGAAAATCACTGTCTATTTAACATTTTATTCAGGTGTAAATAAATACCGCGCAGCTAATTCAAACTCGTAAATAAGTTTCTATAGAAATACGCATGGGAATCAGAGCACGATAAATAATTAATTTATCAGCATAACGAATTAGCATACTATAGCTTATTCATGATTTAACACAAAACAAAAATATATTTAAATCAAACGCAGTGTAGTAGTCAATTTTGTTTAATTGCTTCGCTATCCTAAAACAGATTTAGGTTACACAATACATAATATGTATATTAAAATTCGTCACACATAATGATATTATTCCAGAATTTATTACAAGGCAATCCCTTTTGAAAAAACTTTCTTAACATTGAAACCATTATTTAAATAATATCCTTAGATGCATTTTAAGTATTTATTATTATCTGCTACAAAAACGGTAACAACTAAACATAGAGACAGATTCTGTTACTTTTTTACAATACATCTATATTCTATACTCTCTCTTGTATTAATTTTAAACGTATATTATACCGGCGTGGTTTTCTAGTTCAATTAAATAAGATATCAATATATTTATTCAGCGTCACTGTTTAACAATGTCTTGTTGTAAAACGATCAAAATAATACAAAAAACACTGTCTCTTGAAACTGTGTATTTTCGAAACGGTAAAAAAAAATATAGTTGGAATTAGGTGTATAAACATTAATTCCAACGGCTATAGAGTCGAGTAAAAAAAGACGACTCCGACTCCAGCTTTAAAATAAAAAAAACGACTCCGACTCAGACTCAAAGAAGTTTTTCAATCATTTAATTTTAATGTATATATTTGTATACAATCAAACCATCTTTAGTCAGCCTAGCATGTAGTGGCAACACTATGGAGTATTGTGGTTTGAATATAAATTATGAAATATTTTTTTAAAGAAATGAGTTTTTGTCGTAAAATTTTTTCAACTCTTATTACGACTCCGACTCCTGACAGAAACCTCGTCTCCACAACTCCCGATTACGACTCCGACTTCACAGCCCTGGTTTATACACTTATCCCTCGACCTTAATTGTTTCACGGTTATGAAAAAAAGTACTTTTTTCAATTTGTTTTGACAGTTTTGACAGAAATATTTTTTAACTAGGAAGTAAGGAAACAAGGCTAGGTAGTTGTTAATCGACCTTCAGCTTATTATGAAATATCAAAGGATAAGAGTAGCGAATCTTTTTTTTTTGTTTACAATGCGTTATAATAATTAATTGTGATAAAGAGCTTGTAATCTTTACAAGAGCATTAGTGTGTTCTAAAAAAGTAACAATTTTACCTCGCAAAAAAAGAAGGGGAAAAAATATTACAAAAATAATGTAAAATACCTGATAATTGAAAATAGTCATCTCTATATTTTAGGCCAAGGCACAATCATGTTAATTTAATGCAATTATACCTTATAACATCACCTAATAAAAAATCGATGAATGAAATATGTGTCAAATAATAAATAAATGATCACCGATTTGTATATGATTTGAATTTATGTTATATTTTAATAAAGGTGCTTAGAATTAGAACGTTTTAAGACACGTATAATTCAACTCGATTATAATCAAAAGAACCTCGCTTTCCAATGGTATAAAACATGTTTCATATTAGCATTTTATTGACAATGTAGGACATTATGAATAACAGAATAATTATTGTATTGTGAAATAAATAATTACATCTTTTAAAGTGATGTGTGTGGGTACATATTGCAGTTTGTTTGTTGGCAAAAAATGGTGCTTCATTGTAAACCTATTTTTTTATGTGTTACGTCATATTTCTGCATGGTGACGGAAAAATTTTAGTTTTAAAAAAATCGTTTTATTTTTAAATTCAATAATTATGTCGTCTAAAATACTTGTCATACAAATTACTTTCAAGCAATGTAAAAAATACTCGCAATGTAAATAATTAAATTTGACTGTAAAATTTGATTTATTATTCGCTTTAAATTTGTGTTTAGCTAGGAATTTTACTGAAAAGACATCCATATGTTTTTTACTTTATTATTTTTTATTATTCTTTTCAATTCCAATATGTTAATTTCAGTTTTTGCAATTAATTATGGTGTTTCAGTGCTTGTGAAGTGAGGGACATTATATGTGTGAAAAAGTATATGATTACTTTCCTAGAAAACAGGACGAATGAAGTAAGCTAAATCTATAGTAAAAAAAATAAACAGCCTAAATCATAGTTGTAATTTAGTTGAATAGTTTAATGTACAATAAAACAATAAATTGCCACGTGAATACTGAAAAAAATATGATCGATATGTAAAAAAATTAAGAAACGAGAGCATTGTATTGTAATATTGGATTTTTTAAATATTCCTGCCGCCATTCATGTATTCATAGGCCATATACTTTAAAATAAGATAGATTTAAAAATAATCAACTGACATCAATTAAGCAATCAAGTAGAGAAGAAGTTTGGACGTTTACGATTACACAGCCCCTTTTAACTATCGAATCATACAAAATATAAATAATATTATTCTATAATATTAACTCGTATTTGGTACTTCTGTTCTATTAATTGTGACACGTGCTTCGCTTGTTTGATAAGCATCTTCAGATTCACTATAGTAAGATTATTTATTTATTAAGATTAAATTGATTCTAATAATAACTTTAACTTACTAGTAACAAAATTGTGTTTATCATTAGTTTCTACTGGATGTAGCAACGACATTATTTCTTGTAGTATGCAAACAATTATGTCCAATTTTTTAACTGGCATTCTACCGAACTGTTCATGTCCATTTGGTATTTAAGGTATAATATATATATTTTCTCGTCGTTTATTCAAATTTTGATTATTCAATAGTGTTTGGTAGTATCAGTATTTTTATTAGTCTTTGTAAAAGGTCAATAGGAGAACAGGAAATTTTTAGTTTTTTTTCAGGATAATTACGATGTGCACTTAACGCAATTTATGTACGTATTGCTAACATTTCGTAATGTATTTAATTTTAACAATGTTCCAAAATCCTCAACCGTTTCCAATCAAACTTGTTTCTATTGTTGCTGGCGAAGTGTTATCCGAAACTTGTTGTATGCGATTTACGTTTGAAATGAAAACTTAATAACACCCAGGTCATTCATACAAATTTTAAATTGATATAGCTTACGATCAAATAAAAAAAAAACTTTTATGTATTACTTGGGTTAGTGTCGCAAGCAAAGTTTATTTATACTGTGTTTTTATGTGTATTTTTTCATCGAGACCCCTCTTTTCAATTACGGATATGCTGATTTACGAAAGTTTTATCATATTATTAGGTATACTCGCAAAGCTGAATCATATAAAACCGTTATATTTAGTATGTTGAAATCACAGCGTATCTAGTATCTACGTTAAACCATCGCTTGATACTATGCCTTTGTGCGTCTTTGAAATAGGGGACATGGCCAGATTTTGATATCACCTCAAGTGCCAACACATCAATCACTCATTTTAAAAAAATACAACACTTACGACGCATTTACATGTGATGCTTTTGAATACCGGTTTATCATCTGGTAGATTAACAAGCAGAAAAAAATGACAAAAGTTTGTACCACTGCTTGCGAAATTTTTATGTCAGACCTGTTGATGATAAATAATGTTGATTAGGCAATATCAAAAACATCAAAAATATATTGAAAGATATTTTATTGATACTCCATCTTATGAAATCTTTTAACAAATATATGGCTTTGTTTACTATTGAAACTGTAATCAAATACAAAATTTCAAAAAATATTTACGATAGCGTAATCATAATTTTTCTCTCCTTTGCGATAATCTCCTTGGCCGCTATTTTATATATAATTATATAAACGTCAAAAAGTTCATCGAAATTTAAATTCTTTTAAAATCATCTTCGTCGGAAAAAAGTGTATTAAATATGTAAAACGAAACATGGACGTTACGCGCACTCATTTTCTACATAGATTTTCTAAATATACCCATAACTATCATTTCTGGATAAACATTTTTGCCAAAATGACAACGAGTTTTCAAAATAGCACATCGTTTTAAATTGTATATTGTATTCAATATAATATTACAAAACCAAACGATTGATGAGGTACGCCGATTTTCTGAAGATAATATACTCTTTGTTTTATTTATATGGTTAAAATTATTAAAATTACTTTGAAACTCTTGTAAACTAGTAACACCAGATCTTTGCGAATTGTGGGTGTACTATAAATGGGAATTGTGAATAACCAGTGCTTTTTTTTGAAAAAAAAAGGTGCCGGAACGCACTTTTGTCGAGCATTTTCTAAGAAGGTATATTATTTATTATATATTCGAATATCATTTTGATATAATTAATAACGGCTTTTCGTATAATGCATAGAAAATAAAACAAAATATACATATTTTAAAATAGAAAAAATAAAATTAAACATTTATTAAAATTTCGAGAAAAAAAGTGCCGGAACGCCGTCCCGCCGCGTTACAGGGTAAAAAAAGCCCTGTGAATAATCAATCCAAAAACGGTGAACGATCATGATTGAAATCGTACAAATGATCGAAAAACATTCCTTTGTTATTTGCTAACACTACTCCGATAATTATGTCAATGAAGAAACAAACACATGTCCATGAGTTAAGTAAGTACTTAACTAATGGAAACGTCAGAGTATTATTTCACATCTAATTTTTTAAAAATTGTGATTGAAATATAATGAACTAACGATTAATAGTTAATATGTCCAATGACGTCAGAGAAATATGATACAATAGTTTTTAATAATTCATTAGGAAAAGCAGGCTTCGTTTATCTTCTTAAAATACACTGGAAAATGGATTTTTATACTCATTTTTGTATTATATATACAAAACGCTTAAATTTTAAATTACTCTATCGTGGATGTACGATATGTTTCTAATTGGACGATTACAGTATGTGTATTAAAGAGAAAGGATTTTAATGAGCTATCGTTAAGCTCTGGGCTTTTTTCTTCATTTAACGCAGTGGAACGGCGTTCCGGCACCTTTTCTCGGCATTTTTAATGTTTCAAATAAATATTATTTTTTTTTTCTTGGAAACCATCGCCATTGGCTTTGTTTGTTTGTCGACATTCATAATTATTTTTTAACGTTATGTGATGGGTACCGTAATACTCGTAAGTCAATATCATTATACAAAACAATACCAGGCCCATCGACCCTACTCTGTGACCAGAACTAAAAGTCTAATGCTTGACATATTGTTTTTAAACAAAATATGTTGAGTAACAAGCAGTTCTCGTAAAAAAACTTCTGTTGAAAAACTTCCATAAGAAAGTCATATGATCCACATTTGGAACGGATGTATTGTAGATCAGGAGAAAATCTTTTGTTAAAAGCTTGGCAAGAAGTTAGTTCGACAGCTTTATTTTCCAAAAAAAAAGCACCGGTTAAACATACATTATCATTTATTAGACAGAATAAAAATATCTGTATAAGCTAATCCTATTAATACGAAACTAAAAATCGTTCAAAAAAATACCGAGTGACCAAAATCGATTCTTATGATGTTGCTTAACATTTCCTCATCTGTAAATTCTATTGACCTCTTATATGTATCTTACAACAACGGAATATTCGTTGATAATATATCGATCATTGACACGCGTTCTTTAAACCATAAGTTCTCAACATTTTGGGGTCCGTGGCCCTTTTTGAGTGTAATATTTTCCGTGCCCTCCACACCTGTTTTGAAGTTTCAGTAAACATTTTGTCATTGGCCAATTTCAAATAGCCAGGAATTTTGGAATTATCGAAAACGAAAAGATGCGAGACTTTTTTTCTCTCTTCCCAGAATTTCCAATTTCTCAGACCCAAGAATTTGCAGAATTCCAAAATGAACGAACGCAAAAACGAGAGAGTTTATGAATATTTGCCCGTAGCTCCTCAAAACTGTGCTGTGGCTCCCGTAAAATTACTTTTTCTCTGTGGCCCCCGATTGAGAAACACTGCTTTAAACAGTAAAGATTTGTTACTAATAAATATAATACATGATTATCAGGTTTTTGATTTCGTCTGATCTAATCAATGAGGCACTGATTGAATAATATTTTGATTTAAAAAAAAAAACAAAAGATGTCTTTTCATAAAGAATGAGTAGACATTAAATTCGATAAGTTTAGTTTGACTAATGTAATACTCATTTGTGTTCATTTTTTTACATTGCTATTTACTTATAAGCATATTTTGGAACACGTCGAAAGATTGCTGAACCACTAACTATTTACTCTAAAGATGTAGAGTTCAGTGACTTTTCTAACAAAACGCGCATTTTACCAAGACACCATCGTGTCATGATTACCAAACAACTTTATTTTTTTATCAATTGTATCAGAATCAAGCAGGTTTACCATTATAATATATTCAACAGTATCTACTCTAATATATAACTTGTATCTAAATACGTTATAAAATATTATTTGTTATTCATTCAAGCATCAAAGACGGTCATTGAAACCTGTAATATTCGTAAGTATAATATTTTTTTGGTTAAAAGTAAACATGTTTCATGATAGACAAAACTCATTAAATTATCTGCTTTACTGTGTTCATAAAAGTAGTAAATGAAAATAATCGTCCGGTCTACGGAAGTTTTTGCTTTTTTATATTAAATAATAATTTTATTCTACGATAAATATTAACGTTCACGTTATTAATTTGGTATAATTAATATAAATAGTATTTCTGTTCAAATTCATAGAAAAATGTAAATACATTTTTCTTCTTTCGTGTTTTGGGGATGGCTGTAGTTAAATGATACTAATTTATTGCTATGGAGTAATTTTCAAATATAAAAAGATATCAACATTTTTTAGCGACCGCATGAGCAAAATTTATTCTAATGTTTTCTTGAAATACTAGTAATAGCTATCATTATTCGGATATAATTACAATTTAGAAGTTAAACAACTTTTACAGATTTGAATCGTAAAAAATAGCTGGTTATTTTATCTTACCTTTGGTATTATGTTTTAACTATTTTTATTTTGTCAATTGAAAAATCTAATTCTTCTTTTATGTTTATCGTAATATATTATCGCATAATATATTACAATATATAAATATAAGCAGGTTTCTACGTATGTTAGGTAAGTGTAATTGAAAATAAATACTGAGCGTGCTTGCGAAAATTTCAATATGAAATTTGAATCATTCACATTGTGTATATTTCCAGTCTCTTGGCATACAACATCCGTGCACTTGAATTTCCAAAGATGTCGTAAGATGAAAACTGCGTCATTACTCATTAGTGACAAAACCCAAAGAAATTTATAATGTTTGAAAATTATTAATATCGAATTTATGTGTGTTTTAAAAAAATAAACGTAATCTTAGTTCAGTCATTGTTAATCTGACTCTTAAAGATGTTTTATATACTGTCATTTTTAAATTTAAATAAAAAAGAAAGGTTAAGTAACTGAGTAACAAACAGTTCTTATAGAAAAACTTGCCGATTTGCAATAACTATGCGATTTAAAAACTTGCAGTGAATTGAGTATTGCAACTACATTACTATAACACACAGGTTATTTACTAATTGACAATTTTTTTTATAGGGATGTATTTCTTCGGACATATCCACTTCAATGAAAACACTTTTTCAAGTTGCTTTTTTTATAATTTGACGACCGCCAACTTAGACAGTAGACCTACTGTGTCAAAACACAATATTGTAAAAAAACATAACACAATTTACAGAAAAACGCTGCGGTCTTCAAGGCTAGTTGTAACTAACTGCTACATTTCCATTCCTTTTCTGGTGTAAATAAATAAATCTAATTATATATTTTTTACTGGTAAAATAAATACATTATTAGCCGCGCATTATTAAAATATACAGTGCTTGACCAAAAACTGTATTATATTATGTTAAAATTAATATTTTATTAAACTCTTATATAATATGAGAGTTATAACCAGCGGTGGACTGCCAGTACGGCAACAAGGGGCTCGCATAATCTTATGGCTTTTCGTGATATTCTGGGGAAAGTGTGAATTTTTGTATCACTCATATGAAATTATACACAATAGTAATTAAAACTATTTATTGTAACTATGTATATACACTTGTATTTTGAAACAGTACGAAATATATTGTAATTTAATCAATATCAATTGTTGATAAATGTAGTTCAGAAATACCAAATGTACATTACTACTAATTTGATATAATTATATTGCATATTTGAGAATATTGTTTTTCTTAATTTAACAAGGGGCTCGTCTGTTTGAGTAATTTTTGACGAGTCCTCTAAAGCCCACCCCTGGTAATAACTTATTAGTTAAAGTTTTCTTTCATATTATACAAAAACGTTTTTTGACGACTATGCCTATCATAACATGACAAGTGGGAAGATTTGTTTATGAAAACTGGACAAGTACACTATTTCCAAATATACTGATGAGTAAAACAGATTCTTACTAACGATGATTTTTTTTTCCATAATCCATAATTTCACTAGGTCACTTTTCCCACAAATAGAGGACCTTATATAAATACAGGGTAAGTACCAAAAAAAGTCATGGTAAAGTGAGTATACAGAAATGTTGTATGTGTCACATGAAACTATTTTCTGTATCCATATTTTAAAATAATATTATAAAAGATCACTGCAAAAATATTTTATTTTTGATAAAAATGATAGTTAGTCACTTTTGACATTACTGGGACGAATATATATGTTACGAAAATATTAATTATTTATTTGTGTAGTAATTTATTTACAGTGGATCCTCGATTTTACGTTTTTCAAAGGACCGTAAAAAATAAACGAATAATGCGGGAAGCCTTCAAATAATACTAAAAAACTGTTTAATTTGTAAAATATGATTAATGTGGGATTATTTGAAATTATTCTTATTTAATAGTGTGTTTGGCTGGGACTATGAAAAATAAACGATCCATGCGGGAAAACGAACAATGCGAGAACGGTTGATCGGGATTCTACTGTAAATACCAACATAGGTAAATTTCAGTTAGCGTAAAACTTTTTTCCTTTCATCTATGTATTAGTGGGAGAGTTTGAAAGTGGACTATTTTTATTTTCCGTTAAAAAAACTAGTTTGAATGCTCAGTACACTGTACTGTCGTATTAAGCACTTTTATCATATCTGCATTTATATCAAGCGCGAGAAACTTGACTTGTAATTGGAGATAAACACCTCTCGCGGGATACGCCTCTCGGAATATATTAATAATCTCAAAATAAAATTATATATAATTTCAATTCATGACCTAACTGAATTGTCTAAAAAATTACACACCAAAAAAGTGCGTCACAAAACAGTGTCAATGAAACAGTTTAAAAATAAAGAATTAAATTACTTTTTATACTAGACAATCAATAAGCTAGTGATCATGTGTAAATGTAAATCAATATAACTGCTTTTCACTTGATAACTGAAAAGGTAGTTACGCCACTGTATTTTGTCAAGAAAAAAATCAAAAAGACAAGTACGACAATAATTGGTATTAAATATGATTTTTTTTTAAATGTTAGTTCTACAAAATATTTGAATATTCAAATTAATGTTTTTTTTGCTCGCGTGTTGGCAAACAGGATTTTTTTGCTAAATGTTTAATTAGTTTTTTTAGATTCAGAGGCCATTTAAACAATTATTGGTAACAAAAACAAATGGCAACATTTTTGTAATTTCATTTTTATGACCTGTTTTTAATAATTGTCTTATTATACAACAGCTTCAAGTAAATCAAATTGTAATCCACCAATTTTGTAACGATTAATCTATTTATAAAGAGGATTTATGCTTTTTTATAAGAATAAGGTCTGTATTTCATCTATTTAATAAAGTTGTTTGTTTTCGCCGAGAAAAACTTGAATCGAAATAATAACATAAAATAAATATCATTGAAATAAAGTTCATTACACTTAGTTAGTACAATGAAATAGTCACTAATATGCAAGTACAATGGGTAAACTAAAATTCTTCTAATTATATTTAGTTCTGACGATAACGTGATTCCAAAAACATTAACTTATAAGTAACATTGCTTATTATTTTAACCAAGCATAGTATAGTTTAAAAAAATGTTTTTCCCATGTTCGCTCCCAATGAGGAGCATATCGCATCAGAAGTTTTTCTACGACAAATACTAGTTACTCAGTTTCTCCAGCTCTCATTTGAGTAAAGCTCTAACAGAGTATTCATAATTGAATATTTGAATAGAAGGGTGGGACTAGGAGAGAACTAGTGGTTAGTTCATCGCTCTTGCTACGCTTCGTTTTTATGAATGAATATTCATGGATGGGTTGGGTCATTCATGTCATCTAACGAAAAACCATAAATCGATTAAAAATCAATTTATTATTTATCTACACGGGATTCAAATCCGTGAGCACCGCACCTGAAGCGAACAACGTTAACAACTCATACCCGAAAAAATGAGTTTTGTTTATTGCACACGGACGTTATAAAAATTTTGCATATTTGTAAATATAGGTTTGAAGAATAATTTTAATTTCATTGAAATAACAGAAGTAGTCAGATGATAGAGCAAGAAACACGGTTAAAAACGGTTTGATAAAAAATATTTAAAAAAATATATTCATAATGTTTTGTTGTCAGAATAACAACGAAATAATTATTGAATATATTATGAAAGTTATCATATTCTTAAGTCTGTCATCACATAAAAACAATGCGTAAAAATATTGTTGGATTTATTATTAATGGACACTGTTTTCTGATTAAGAATATTATTTCGCTTGCAGCTAACTAACATATTTATTTTTTTCCAATGATTGATGAATTTGTAAAGGCGCTTAAATCTTGCTGCAGGAGGAGAGATCATTCTTTGCAACAAAAATGTGTTATTTTGCATTACACAACCCATTGTTGTTTTGTTCATAACATTTATATAACAAACCTTAGGGCAATATAATATATATCTACTCTAAATCATTAACATATTAACGAAATTGTAATGTACAATCGTAATCGGTTATAGATTGTTTTCCACTTGAGTAAGTACTTATTATATTTCATTTAAAAAATAAATCAGCTATATGTAGCAAGCGCAAATAATAGTAATTTAACTCTATTACATAATAGCCCATGAAAGACAAATCGTGACCCGAGAACTGTAAGGTTCTATGTGTAGGTTTTTGGCGAAATAAAAGTAAAAATGAATGCGATGAATATTGATTGGAAGATTTCTTCGTTGTTACTTTTGTTTAGCAAAAATCTACACTTACAATCTAATCTACGAACCGGGTTACCAAATTGAAAATACGGCATTCGAATGTCGCAAATTTTCTTTAAAACCCGGTATTTGAAAACCGACAAGCCCTAGTTTATACGCAAAGCAGAAAACACGCAGTTAAAATCATATTAAAAAAAAATTCATCATCATTGTTTACACAGGTTTTTTATTGAAAATATTAGCTACTGTAAGTAGGTTTCCATCTTTTTTTAAATATGCTATTATTAATTGAATGGATTTATATCCGGTATTGACATTAATTGAAAATAAAACTTTGAAATATTTAAGAATAAATTCTTCATCGGTATTTACAAATCCAATAGCTGTTATGCAAAGAGCCACGGTCTGTCTATCTAGGTCATTCAAATACTATGTTCTATTAATATTACTTCTTCTTCTTCTTCTTCCACTATGTCCGCTTCCAATATGGAGTATATAGACTCCTAAAGGAGTTCATCTCAACATAAGTGTTTGTACGAGAACTGTTTGTTAACCAGTTGTTTAACCTTTCTTTTTTAAAAAGAGATTAAAGATGGAAGAATATGACTAGGTCGTGACTAGTGGTCAGATATTTTCAATTATTATTATATTGAAAATTATATGCATATCCTATTTGTTTTCTAATTAAGCATGCATGCAGGTGGAACATTGTTGCACTACATAATACTAACGCTTTTAAGATAAAACTTTTCATTTAAAAAAAAAAACTGTTTTGATTGTGAATAAAACTGCATTAAAAAGTAATTTTATGAAGAAAAAAAAATGCTGATAGAACCTTGTTTATCCAATGCAACGATGTGTTGAATCACAACTAAATTCAAAACTAGAGAAGGCTTAATATTTTTTTGTTGAAGCACTCTAAGGCTGACCACACACTAGCTAAACATAATAACAAAAGTTAAGCGGCTACAAAATCATCAATCAACCTTTGTTTAGCGAAGGGTATTATATAATCGATGGAAATTGAGTAGAATATAAACAAATAAAAGGATTAACTCCTAAAAATAACAGCAAAAACAACAGGAATAAAATTATAAGTGATGCAGAATAATAACGAACTAAAAATATTCACTATATTCAAATCGTAACTTACCAAGATATATCAGATCAATCTAAGCACATTTTTTTGATTACTATGTAAACAAAACACTTTTTTCTTCACTAGTTTTCACTTATCTTATATTTTTTTAAAATATTGTTTCAAAGTCAGACTTTCTTTCATCTTGTGAGTACATACTAATTTTTTACAGTTAATTGTTTATCGACAAAATTTTATCGCAGTGTTTGGATAAATATTAGCTTATACAAGTGATGTAATGAAATTAGTGTTGTAAAAACTTGTGAAGTCTTAAGAAAAACATACTTAACTAAAGTGCTTGCCACTTGCTTACGCGACAGGTTGTTAAACATACTTTTTTTATTATTTTACTAACATTGAAAGCAGCAAGGATTTGTATGGCTATAAGTTATATTATGAAATATTTATAAAAAATGCAAATAAATTATGGATGCTTTATATTAAAAATAATATAAGATTTTTAGTACTTTTTCCACTTAAAAATGTATTTGATTAGGACCGGTTTCGCGCCTCACGAGCATTATCAACTGAATATTCGCTCGTGAGGAGCGAAACCGGTCCTGATCAAATATCTTTTATTATTTTTATTATAATGCCATTCCACCAAGTATTGACAGTGAACACCTTAAAAGTGATGCTTTATATATTTATTGAAATTTAGTAATGGTATTCATAATTTTGATGTCGTGTTGTTTCTTAAAAGAGCATACTTAGCAGTACTTGAATAAGTTTTTGAATACTTATAAGAAAGTTTATCAACTCTATGCGCAAATTACAAAATTTCCGACATGTAAGCCATCTTGAATTATCATATTATATTGTATTGCTTGGCATTTAGAAGGTGCGGTCGGTATATCGACAATGTCAATTTCTTGATCCTAGCGGTAAGATCTACGCTGTATTCCATAGCTTTGGTATGGGTGTGTGTGATGATTTTATCCTCGGATAAATCTCCAATGACTAAAAATATACTTCATCTTTAGTGATAATTCATAAATATATATTGTAAATATGTTGAAAAATATCACATGAGCTAAATTTTATTTTACATATCAATTTTCATATTTTCTCCTCACTTCGTAAAAGGAGAGACTTATAAACTGTGCACGTAGTTTTTGTAGAAAAACGTTCATTTACCATTAATAGTCTATTTGGTCTAAATTGTGAGCGTACTTGCATTAAAAAATCAAGCATCTTGTAAAACCTATCAGTGATGTATTAAGCCATATGTAGGCAACCACCGGCCCGCCGAGCTATTTTGTCCGGCCCTGATTCATCTCGGCGAAGTATTAGAAAAAGAAATTAATAGTTCCAGGCCGGGATTAAACAATGGAGATGAGACGTGCGCTTGCAATAGCTCCAGTATACTTGTTCATGATCGCCACTATATAAGAAATAACGTGTTTTTTTAAATTTAATATGACTTTATTATGTTTAATAATTTGGTCCGGCCCTTGACTCGGAGACAGAATGATAATTTGGCCACAGACCTAGGAAAGGTTGCCTGTATTAAGCAATTCGAAGGCTTTCGACGCAATATTATTTTTAGTTCTTTTTTAGATAGCATAAAAGGGACACAAAACTCCTCAAACTTAAAATTGAATTAAATATAAATGGGCTTTAAATTACATAAGTCATTTTTGAGTCGTGCACAATTTGGAGGCCCCATGAACCTATAGGGTAATCCACCACTGAATATTAAAATTATAATTTTAGTATTCAGGTTACTAGCATTTACCGTGTAGGGCGGATAAAAGGCCAGTGGCGTGCTTAGGCAAGGAAATACGTTTTTCAATAAATTTATACTGATCTACCAAAGCGTCCCATTTAATTGCAAAAAATACGTATTATTAGGTATTCTCTTCTGAAAATTGGTAGCCATATTTTCAAAACAAGATATCGAGATTACTATTCCATGTCGTGTATTCTGTACATCAGGGGTCACCAAACTTTTTGAGAAGCGGGCCGAATTGAACTTTTTAATAACTAAGGGGGCCGGATGACAAATAAATTCTTATATTATTTCATTTTATGTGGTTACATAATAATTAGAATGTAAACAAATTTTTGCCCTTCTTAGAATTTTAATAAATGAGAATAACGAACATCTAGTCGTCTCGCCTCCAATTTCCTTCAATTCGAGTCCCCTACCAGATAGTTGTATGACAAGTGAAGATTTGAAATAAATAGTTGTCTTGAATTCAAAACTAAATCATGAAAATTTATATTTCTTATATGAATAATTTCTATGCAAAAATCCAGAACTTTTCGCGGGCGGATGAAAATCTTCGGCGGGCCGTAGTTTGGTGACCGCTGCTGTACATACATAATTACAAATATGAACATTAAAACCTTCCTCAGCGATTATTTTGTTCTCCAGCTAATCAACCATTATCCACTTTGTAATTTCTGCTTTGTTAATTCAATTGACCTAATAACAGCTGATTTACTAACGATTTTAAAAATGCAGATAGTTATAAATTCTTCATTTCGATTTTAAAAATTGTATACGCTAGTCGAGGATCACCTACTGACTTTGTACGAATGGTCCATCTTGCCAATTCTTCAAGGAATATATTTTTTTTAATCCATTTCCGCTCCCAATGTGGAGCATATTGCATCCTAATGGAGGTATCTCAAAAGAAGTTTTTCTACGAGAACTGCTTTTCACTCAGTCTCTCAACCTGAGGGAGTAGTAGGTCATTTTAAAAGGGAGTAGTAGGGATAAAAGGATAAGACTAGGGCAGGACTAGTGGTTAACTAATCGCTCTCGCTACGCTTAGTTGTTAAAGTATCGGAAATGGTAGGAAGGGGCTTTTTAGACATCACAAATACACATGCCTTCGGACGAAAATCGATCGAAAAAGTACTGTTCAACTCGAACTCGTGAGATCCAGCAAGGAAGCTAACAACGCTAACCGCTACGCCATAGGACTCGACAAATAATTATTTAATATGTTTAAAAAATCCAATGAGAATGCATTCATTACCTTTAATTTGGAAGTGAACATGGTTTAAAAATGTTGATTGTAGTGGAGAGCGATTAAGGCATAGGTTCCCAACCTTTTTCGGGTGGCGGCCCCTTTTTATAAAAGCCATGTGACTAGTGACCCCTCCCCCCGAGGAATTTGAAATCCTCGATTTGGTATACTTTTTTCCCGGATCGTCTCCGAAACTCCTTTATTTATTTTTTTAGCTCACCGGGGAATTTGAAATCCTCGATTTGCTACATTGTTCAAATCTCCAAAATCGAAAAAGTTGGCGACCCCCAGGTTGGAAACCCGTGATTTAAGGGGATGCAAACATTCCAAACAAGATCATGAAAAAAGGAACTAGTCATGATTTTTACATCCATGGAAGGAGACAATAAAGTTCTACGATTATACAAGGGATAATCCAATTCAATTTTTTGTGTGTAATAAACTTAAGAGTTATTTAAAATTAAGCGAAATTTTCTCAAGCGAATTGGTTACATCAGTGTTTATGATGATGGACGAAACACACGTTAATGGTAGAGCAAATTGAGTGTGTTGTTGACGGTTTTCTCAATTGTGGTGAGTCGCAACATCGAGTGAGCGCCGCCTTCCTCGCAAGTTTCATTATAAAACGTGGTCGCCGACAAAAACGGCCACAGTGTCTGTCAGAGAGCGAATATTCGCGGTCTGGCCGTCTGTCTTTGTTTCATCTCATTCGCCTGATAATCACAACAAGCCGGCGTTTCCAGCTGAGTAACCCCGAGGTAAGCCGCTTCTTTGCAACACCGATTAAAAGTGCTCGTTTTTTTTTATACTTCACTATGAATAACATTGCTACGTTCTACTCGACCGGCTAAAATCGTAGTCATACATCGGTGATAAATAATTCAAAGTTAATTTGATAGTATTTACTGTTCCAACTCTTAATGGAATCCGATTATAATACTAAAACAAACACGTATATTAATTATTTTTATTCATCCAAAGCATTTTCATTTGCGCGTTGATATTTTTAACTGATAAAGTAAAATTAAACTAGCTATTAATAAGGTATTGTACTATTTTTAATTTAAAAAGTGCCTTTTATCAATATCGTTTTATTTACTGTGATTTTATGCACAGCATGCTTAATTGTAATATTCCATAATAAAATCTGAGTTTCTTCACCGGCTCAAAATGGATTATATGCTTCAAAGAAAAATATGTAACTTCCACAAGTTGACTGACCAGTTTAGGATCTAACTGTAAAAGTTTCAAAATATATTCTGCTACAATCAAGTATTAATAAGCAGCTTCTAGTTTGATTATTGATTAAAACCCTAGGATTAGAATTTAAAACAGCTTTGAAAAACTTACATTAATTATATTATTTTAATTGCAGTTGTCGTTGCGGTTTTATAAAAAATCCAAATTATCTTCCATTTGTGATTATTTGTTAATAATAATATACATACTATATACTTCTTTCAGTGGAATTCGTGGAATTTAATGTTAAACTACATTTGAAGAAATATCGAGCAAATTTATGATATGAATGATTTATAATATAATATAAATGCACAGAAAAAAGTTCGTATATGAGTTCAGTTAACAAATGCTGTTATATTTTCTCGTATACGTAATATTGAATAAGTTTTTTTTAATAATTCATACAAAAGGCATAGCTAATTTTTGCTAGGCCATTCATTCACAGCAATGTTAGATACGCCATACTAACTGGTGGAGAAATAACCTTGCTAAGGTTTGCAAAACAATAACTTCATCTTCGTATTTCCATCATCACGGCTGGCTTATCACCTGCCTTCATGCATATAAATTATTTATGTTATTTTCAACGCTTATTCTCAGATTGAGGTCTAAGGTGAAGTTGCACACTCGATAGAACGATTGATTTTAATACTTAAATAATGTTATCAACGGAATTCGACGATAACATATAAAAGTCGATGGTAATGTAAGGAAAAGTTACTCAAATATTTGTTTGGTGTATTCACTGTGCAGTTCTTACATATACAAATAAAAATACAGTTATTTTCAATTGCAACGAGGTCTGCCTTTCAATGTTTGATATAATAACGCCAAGACTAAGGATTTCGGGAGATTTTATTTAAAGTTGTAAGTAGCTTTTCTACTTCGTTGTTTTTTTAATTAAAACATACCTTCTGAATCAATGTTTTGTATGTTTATACTAAAATTTAAACAAAATCATAATTAATAACAAAACATGATACCGTATTTTCTTGTTTTATTATTAACCAGTTTCGTATTGCAATCGTTACAGAATAATTATTAATGACATTGTGTGTTGAAATATTTTCCACATTACAATGAGTTAATACAATGCTAAACGCGTACATACTTGGCACTTGCAGAAAAATCAACCTGCAATGTAAACACCGAGTGAAAGTATTAAAAGCACAGGACAACGTTTAAAGGCCATTTAGTTTGGTTCGTCCTTACATATTATTATAATTACTATCAATGACAGATGGTTCCGATAAAATTTACAAAAAATTAAACTCATATTTATGATATATTTTTTTATTAGATTAAAGGAATACATTAATTTGATTAAATGCGGACGAAAAACTCATAACGAATAAATAATTTCCAGTTCTTTTAAGACTTAAATATTAAATTAATCCTAAAAAAACCTGTTATTTCACATTTAATCATATAATATTTTTGTAAAAGTTTTGAGAAAACATTATGTTTCGTAATTTGAACAAAACAACAGGCATAAACCAAAAAATATTTATATAATATATTGTTGTAAAAATAAATTATAAATTAAAGAAAAAAAAATCATTTGGCAAACTTCCATTATAATAAATTTAAAAAAAATACAAAGTTTCAATTATAAAATTTACTTGACAGCTCTTTTAATGATAATAATTTCATATGGTCATTGTTAAAACCATTAAAAACAAATAATTTAACGTTTTCGCATTGTTAGAACAGTTAAAATAATATTCATTTATATCGATATTTACAGCGGAAGGTACATGCATGGCATGAAAAAAATCAAATATTGATATTCGCAAACATGATTTTTCAACAAAATTAATTTTATTTTACATATTTAGAAAACGGTCATTTGAATTGGATGCTCATCACAAATTAATTTGATGGTTGATGACTATAATTATAATTTACAATCTTCAATAATCACAAAATAATGTCAAGTGTAATACTGCAGTAATTGGGACAATATGATTAAATGATCACAAGGATTTTATTAACTGATTATTATTTTAATTTTCAAAATATATCTTATCCAACGATTATGGAACCTGAATATTTATTATGACTTAATAAAAATTCAAACGGTGATTTGCATCAAATCATGAATCGTACAATGAAATACACTTTCTACAATAAATTAAAACTCTAAGTTTTAGAAGTATTTAATTAATGATTTAATAATGTATAATTTATATATTTGTTAATACGTAGCTAATGATTTCTTAATGGACTAAAAATTAAACATATTTTTAATTTTCCCTGCGTGTTATATGATAAAATGTTGGCATCATATATTTGAATACTGAGAAAACTTTTGATCGACCTGAATATTGACTGAACATTTTAGATTGTTTGTTTAATGCACTCAAAAATTAGCGATCTGATAACATTCAAAATGAATTCGTTTATTCATGATACACTCTTATAAGTAACAAAATTGTCACCAATATTATTGTAATTCATATTCCGACGTGCCTCAAATACGATATTACTTGATTAAGCAGTGGCGAACCGTTGGGCAGTAAGAAAAAAAATACGGTCAGCGGAGTTAATTCAGTAACGTCCCATAAACTTATCTAAAATATGTATCAAAATGTGACAATCTATTTTATTTATAATTACACAAACGTTGCTAACATAATATTTGTATCGCCTTTGAAAAAACATGTAAATGGTCCGCGGAATTAAAAATTGTGTAATTTAGTGGTTCGTCAGATCCGAACCCGTTGACGACCGCTGATTTAATCTGCGCCGTGTGATACAGTAAAAACTGTAAAAATAAACACCTGTTTACAGTGCTCATTTTCCACGAAATGTTCTAGTTTTTTTTTACTCCATGAACAGATGAGGTTTCCACTTATTTTGTTTGTGACGTGCTTCTGATCGATTATTCCGGTCACAAATCACGACCATTTTTATACGGAATAATTTTTACGGGCATATAACAACAGTCGATACGCAACACGTATTTTTGACAAGTTATTACTATCATCCGACAAGTCGATACGCTTGGTTGTACGTGAAAAAATTGTTTACTTTAAACTATAAAAAAAACATAATTTAAATATATAAATATTATAACTGCATATAATTTAACGATCTGTCACCGAAAACTCCTATTATATTCATAATTTAATACACTATGTAAATATATAATGACTTTATAAAAACGTTTTTTTGTCGAAGCATGTATGACCTCAAATTGAATATTATGTATAACAGAGACTTACAATTATGCTTATTTTTATGTTAATACTAGCTGGCCCGACGAACTTCGTACCGCCTCAGAATCAATAAATGTTGTGTTAATTTATTGGATGAGTTAAATTCAGTTTAAATGAATACTCAAAATGAATTAAGTTCAATAAATGTGCAAAATTAAAAATGAAAAATATTTTAATTACATTGAAATGATGTTATTCACGTGGCACAGTCGA